>CM060953.1:42002487-42561284 GCA_030765055.1 Mantis religiosa
TAACTGCAACTCATTTAATTTCATGTTCCATAGGGGATTGATGTATTAGTTACTGCATTGCAGGTGGAGGGTTTTATTAACTCCTCTTGTTATTGATCAAAGATATTGGTTTTCTATTAATTGTATTTTTTTATTAACTGTAATTAATTCTTCACCACAGATATAAGTGCTGGTTCTATATAAACATTAAAAGTGGTGACAAGTGTTTTTCATGAACATCTCTCATTCCTGGTAATTATTTTAGAAGAGTAATCTATTTTCCTCATGTACTCTATTGTATGATACGAGAGTCACTTTGAAAGAAATGCAACACTTTTTTTTTAAATACAGTTTCCATTCTACACCTTTGAAATTTTTATAGTGTGAAGATGCATCCTTTAGGAACTACATTTCATTTCTCCACATAATCCCTATTCTTCTCAACTGTCTTAGGTTATTTTGGAACCAGTACCTGTATACCCGCATGGTAAAAGTCTGGACCAGCATGTTTGAGCCACTGTTTGGCAGGGTTCACGAGGGAGTCACCATCTCCGAACTTAGTTCCACAAAAGATTCTTTCAGTTTCCCAAAGACATGTTAGTCGCATGAAGCCAGGTCAGGACTGTAAGGCAGGTGTTTCAATCGCTTCCATGGTTTTTTGACTGACATGTGACCGTGCATTGCTGTGTAACAGCAAAACATCCTGCTTTAGCTGATGTGGTCAAACATGACTCAGTTGAGCTTGAAGTTTCTTTAGAGTTGCCACATATGTATCATAATTAATGGTGGTTCCATGTGGTATGATGTCGACAAACAAGAGTTTTTCAGAATCGAAAAACACCATAGCTATAACCTTTCCAGCAAAAGGTACAGTTTTGAATTTCTTTTTTCTTGGGTAAATTTGATGCCACTCCATTGATTTCCTCTACATCTCTGGGGAAAAGTGATGGAGCTATGTTTCATTGCCTGTCACAATTCTTCCAAGAAAGCTAACTCCACCATTCCCATACTGTTCCAAAGGTTCCCTGCATACTGTTTTTCATGTTTCTTTGTGAGCCTCTGTCAAGAAACCACCTGCACAAACCTGTTTAACCCCAACACTTTTAGTATTCTGCATACACTTGCTTCCCGTTCCAAGGCAAAGTGACAATTCATTCATTGTGATGTATCTGTCAGCAGAAAGGAGTTCGTTAACTCCCTGCACATTGACAGGAGTTTGTGGTGTGAGGCCTACTGCTATAAGGAGACTCTTGAATAATGCTTCACCTTCTCTCATCACATAATCTCCTTGCCCACTGACTGTTTCAACCTCTTGTGGATGCTTCCCTCGTTTTCATAACATGTTCTATGACAGCATGTTGCGTCAGACAGATGTTAAGTGCAGCAGTCATCTTGAAGGCATGCTGTGTCAGCGCCACTTACGGGAACAGGATGAAATAAATTTAACACAAGCAGGAAGGATGTACTTATACAGTATAAAAATGTCAGATATATAGAATCAATTTTATTTAATTGATGGAAATTAATTATTTCTCCACACTAGCCATATATAGGCTAAGGTTTTTGATAGATAGAGTCAACATGAAAAATTCAATGCCATGGCCGGGATTTGAACCAAGGATCTCCTGGTTTCCGTCCAGTCACTCTTAACCTTTGAACTACATGGCCAACGTGTTGTCCTGACCAGACTGTTAACCAGCACTTTTACTTGGATGTTTTAAGACGTCTGTGAGAGGATGTGAGGAGGAAATGCCCAGAACTTTGGCGATCAGGTGACTGGTTTCTGCATCACGACAACGCTCCAGCACACATGGCCTTACGAGTGACCCACTATTTGGCATCTCAGAGGTGGTCTGTGGTTCCCCACGCTCCGTATTCATTGGACCTAGCCCCGTGCAACTTTTTCCTATTTCCACGAATGAAAAAAGTGCTAAAAAAGGAGTGTTATGATGATGTGGAGGCGGTAAAAACAGCTTCGCAAAGGGCACTGGACAATATCAAACTTGAAGAGTTCCAAACATGCTTCCAACAGTGGGAAAAGAGACTTGACAAGTGCATCGCATGTAATGGAGAGTATTTTGAAGGTGACTGAAGTAATTTTGCAAAAAGGTTAAACAATAAAGTTTTTATGACAACAATCCGGTTTCTTTTGGATCCCCCCTCGTATGCCACCAGGAAAGCTTCAGTTTCTAATTCAACTCCCTGTCAAACTGTAATGCCTGGCATCGAAGCCCATTACTGCCATCAAATACAAATTCTAAAACCAAAATGTTCAATGCTTGCCTTTAAGTTGAAGATAGCATAATCATGTTGAAATTTTCACAATGATAAAAAGAAAGAGCAACATAACAGAAATTAAAAGCTGTTTTAAAATTGTATATCCAAAACACTGTACAATAAGAATAAGGGTTAAGAAGGTTGAATTTTAGGAATATTGTTAGGAACTTTTGGGAATAATTATTATTATTAGGAAATTTGAATTATGAAATATAATAATGGTATGCTACAAAATGATGAATATTCTTGTGTATCCTCTAAACAAGTCCACTTAGTAGTGCACATTCTGCTTTTATTCCAACTTTTAAAAATAAAAGCTGTCCATTAATCCACAGGTAGAGAGCCAGATAAAGTTCAAGTCAATGGAGATAGCCAGAGAAAAGCAAGATTATGAAAAGGTACTTAAAGTTCAGCGTGAGTCCTTCGAGAAACAGAAAATGGAAGAGTTAAAGAAGAAATGTGTAAGTAATATATTTTCATATCCAACTTTTTCTTTCTGAATACATGTTACTAATATAAAATACTGTGACTTTGTGGGTTCGTGAAATTAAACATCCAGGCTACAAACACCAAAATCCGCTCTTTATTTCCGTAGAAACACACTTTTATCAACCTTTACAGTCACTGAATTACCTCACATACACAACACAGCTTGCAAGGTCAACGACCACAACACAGCTGTTCACGCATGCGAGTTCAATTACCGACTGACTCACTTTGGCGGGCGGGCGGGTTCCCCTTTTTATAGATCTCTCACATTCCAGAATGTTCTCCAACAATCAAGACGGCTAGAACAAAGACGAACTCTCGAGTCCCTCCCCCCACCATTTCGGCGAGCTCCTATCTACACACTGCACTGTCCATCTCTTTGAATGCCTCATCATCAATGGGCTCGCAACAATACATAGCATATTGAAAACAATGAAAAGGATAAGATTGTTACAAAACAGCATACTGCCATAGAAATCTTTTGCAAATGGGTTTTAGTTTGGTCTAAAGTTACCTGATTAGGCATCAGAACAAAAATTGTGAGGAACAAGAAAAAAAGGGGAGAGTAGTGAATCAATGAATGAATAATTTATCTTCTTTAAACTTTACATAAAATTTATGCAAATTATTACAACCTCTTGGAGTTGCTCATTTCTATTTATTCTCCTTATAATTAACACTTTAGTTATACCATATGTAACGGGAAAGTTGTACAATAAAATATAATTAGGTGTCACAAGCTTCATTTATATTTTCAATAAAAGTAATGAACTTTCCACAGAATTCAAGAGACTAGTTTCACAAATTCTTATTTGTATCTTCAATTTAAATCTATTCACTATTTAATTGCTTTAATAACTGTTTCTTATATTTTTAAATATTATTTTTTTTCTCACCTCTTTGCCCTTTTTCTGTATTTTCTTCACTTATCTGCACATTTCTTTGAATCATTTAAACCATATTTTTCCTAAACATTTTTCTGATTTCTCTATATAAATATCTGAGCGTAATACATATGCCATCAAATATATCTGGAAGAGGAACTCAAGCACATACATACAGCCTTCAGAGCCAACACGTACAGCCACAAGCAGATATGGCATGCACTACACTCCAGGCACCCAACACACTCATTAACTAAAGTGGTCCTTCCATACATCAAAGGTGTATCTGACCGTATAGGAAAACTCTTACAATTCCATAATATTCACTCATTTGGCCACGATATTAGTTACAAAGACACACAGCTCCTATCATCATCTGTCAACTATCATGCCTGCTTACAATGGGAAGCAATAGAAATTTTCAAACAGAACAATTTCAATCAAAAGGAAGAAGACCTCTGCTTAAGGTTAAGAGTTTTACCAACAGAGTATTCTGAAGCAGAGTTTAATTTTACTAGACAATGACCTTAATGGCATATTGCCAGTAACTCTTTTGCTATCCAGAAAAGTGTATTAATTTTACAATTATATTAAATTTACAATTTATAAATGTTCAGTGCAGTAACTGGAAAGCAGAATAACACATTTTGACTTCATATATATATATATATATATATATATATATATATATGCATTTATATATATGCATTTATATACATGTGCAGATCAGGAGCAGATCTTCTAATATATTTCAGTTTCACCTTGTCTTCTAAGAGTAATGTAGGAAACAGACCACTTAGTAAAAAGATAAATGAAACTTGTAATAAATTATTATATTTTATTGTACTATAAAATGTGCTTACTTTATTAAATTATAGATGAGTCTTATTTATTACACATCAGCTCACTCTATTTATTTTAGTTAAATAAAGAAAATGTTACATGCATTCAAATATGTTAAGTTTTCTCAGCATAAAAAAAATTATTTTAATTGAATACTGTATCTTGAATTGCAGGTAACTTTATAAAACAACAATTAATCTAATTTTAAGTATGAACAAGGGGAACAAATTGATATGGTATAAAGAAACAATTTTATGCCAACTTTTACACTGTACTCTTTTACACTTATTGATAAATGGCTTATCTGTTGCTAGTCAATATAGCATATTAGTCTTTGTACTACTGATTGGCATGTGTTGCCTATGAGAGCCATGCCGGGAGTTAAGCTGACATGAATTTTCCCTATCTCTTTGCCAGATTCTTTAGTCCAGATTCATTGTGGAGAAAGACATCTTTTCATGCCAAACTCAAATTTATAACCTGACCATAACTTCTGTGTTGGCAGAAGCAGAGGACGTAGCGATCATTCAGTCAGCCTTGGTACAGCTTAAGTTTTACTCTTGGCATTAGGCCTTATCTAGAGACTTATTCAGCAATTTCATTGTATTGGAAAAATAGAAGCACACAAAATATTTTTAGTAAGTTACTCATATTTTTCCTCTCTTTTCAGCTGCTTGAGAAATATAGGTCTGATATCATGAGGCAGATAAATGAGAAAGAAAAGGAGCGAATTCGAGAGAGGCAGAAGACCTACCAGGAAGGAATTGCTCTTAAGCTTGAAACTGCAAACAGAACTAGACATATAAACGAGGTTTTGGATAAGAAAATTGAAGAACTTAGGTAAGATAAATAAATATATTACAACATATGGTTCAGAAGTTTCAGGATAGTATACAAAAAGAGCAAAGCTAGTTATTTTTACTCACATTGTAGTAGGTTACTGTACAATAATTAAAAACTGAAGCCTATTAGAATTTTTGTGAGAAATATATTAGAGAAGTAACTGAAATAAAAGTTCAGCAAGCCCAAAAAAGACAAAAGAAAAGACTACTTAGAATAGCAGAATAGCATAAGATAAATCTTAACACCATGAAATGGAACACATGTCAAACTGCATCTCTCATGAAAGTTAATAATGGTACTGAACTGCACTGTAAATATTTCCATTACATATGTTCAGTTTAATATTCAAGTCTTTTCCTTTCAACTTTGAAAATCCTAAGTGTCGCCCACCTCGGTAGCGTAGATGGTAGCTTGTCTGCCTCACGTTCAAGAGGTCCCGAGTTCGAATCTCAGTCAGGGTGAGTTACCTAGATAAGATTTGTTCCTGGGTTTTCCCTTATCCTTCAAGACGAATGTCGGGTAACTCTAAGCTCCATGGACCTTGGACTCATTTGAGCATCATTTCACCCAATTCATTCACCGTCCGATATAACTTAACATTGGGGCGGACATAAATTGAGAAAAAGAAAAAAATCGTAAGTGTCTCCAGATGCCATATATTTTAGTTTTGTGTCCCAGACTGCATAACTGTGCTAACAAAGTTATAGTACTTATTATTTTACTTTCTTTATGGAACTGGCTTAATGACTACTTTCTGAAAACTGTAACTGTCATACAAATCTACTGTCACAGTTTGGTTGGTCCCAGCTTAATCAAGGAACTTTTAAGATGAATGGACCCTTTAGCAGTTACCGAGTGGAATACCTCAGTAGTTCTGTCCTTGGGCTGCATTCGGGAGGTTCAGATTTGGCTCCCATGGCCAACCTATCTGATCCATGTTTTTTTTTTCAGGAATTTTTTCCAGGTAGCCAGGCACCTCCTAGTAGGTTAATTACATCCCCCAAATTTCCTGTCCCTCCATTTTATCTCCATTATCATTTTACATCATCTCTCATATGGTTGTCTCTTTCAGAGTAGAACTGTCGGCAGATATCTCCAGGTTGCATGGCAGGATGATATGCTCTTGATAAAATTTCCTCTTCTAGTAGGAGTCTCTGATCTTTGAACCTGGTTTAGTGGGGCCTTTTCTAGACCACAGTAGGGTGGGATGCCACACATCTGTTCTGCCCTGCCGGGGAATTTCCAATTGGTAAGGTGTAGGGACCCTGCCCTCTGCACTGTCGTGGCTCCTTGGGATCGCTGCCCTCATCCTTCCTGCATGGGATGCCTCACTTGGGTGAATATTGTGACTTTGTGGGTTTGTAGAATTAAAAGTACATTTGCATAAATTCCAATATGCTCTTTATTTCCGTAAAAACACACTTTGGTCAACCCTTACAGTAGCAGAATTACGTAACATACACAAATACAATGCTCAAGGTTGTTGACCACTAAAAAGAAGAGTTCACTTTCAAAACACAGCTGTATGCGGACGATTCTAAAGTTCCAATTCGACTCTCTCCTCAGCTAACCACAGCTTCCTTTTATACGACTATTCATGATTCCAGACGGTTGTGGAGTGTTCTCTATCAATCAAGATGTCACTAGAACTTTCCAGTTATCTATGTTTATCTGTTTCGGCAAACCTTTTATCTCCGCATTGCATTATCTGTCCCTTATCTCTGTGCTGCACTATCTGCCCCTTTGTGTGCGTCATCTGCCAGTTGCACAATGGGTTCACGACAATATGTACAATGGACCAAGTATCCCCTTCGTAGCATAGCCGAGTCCAGTCCAATCTTTCAGCAATTTCACAGGAGTCTTATTTTCTTGTCATTCACTGAAACGTTTGACAAGATTCATTTGAGCTGCCTGTTTCAAATTATAAAATGTCTTTTTCATCTGACAAATGAGCTTCCTGCTGTTTATTTTTGCAGCTCTTGATGAGGAGTCTTCTAAATAATGTACAAATGCACTTCTATGAGCTCATCAGGTAATAATTCTATATACACATCTTCGTCCCCAGGACAACATTAAGACAGACCGTTGCAACTTCAAACAACTAATTTTGCATTCCCTTCTCTATTGCATTTGCATTTGCTGTTTTTAGGTTGGTATCCTTTAATTATTATTGAAGGTAATTTAGCAATCCAATCAGCAATGGTTTCAATATTAATGATGGTTTTGATTCACCACAAAGTTAGTTAAAATGTGTCTGATGTCCTTTGTGGAAACTCTCCACCCATCCGTTAGATGCTTTGAATTTAGTCTTGCTCAGTCTTTCAGCTACCTTTATAGCATATTCCTGTAATTTAGGCCCCGATATGCAGCGATTGTTTGCTCTAACTCAAACAAACCACTCTCACACCATTTCATTAATGACCTGGTTTTCAGTTTTATTAAGTTCTCTCTTTATTTTTCCATTAGCACAATTTTCCCACCACTCAGAATTTCTGTTTTCTTCTTAAGAATCCTGTAAAATTGAGTTTTGATTATGTTAAACAGCTTCATGAACTCCTTTACCATCAATTTATTTATTTCACTAGCATAAATCACTTTCACTGTTGTGTTAAGATCTAGTATAGTTTTTGTTTTTGAAGTCATGTTGGTTGTAGGAAATAAACCACCACGTTTGTTTAAGTTTAGAGGTTGCTGTTATGCTGTCTGTTATGCTTAACTATGCAGTGAAGGATACCTGTGACAGGTTTCTCAGTATTCATACAGTAATTAGCACACCCCCCTCCTAGATAGATCAGATAGCAGCAATATGATTATATTTCAAGTGAAACATCTCATACTTAAAGCAGACAATGCACATTTTCACAGGCACTGGGTATCTGAAAATGTTCTAAACTCTGCATTTCGAAACTAAATTTTCTGTTAAAATGCATACTTTGATTTCAGTAGTCCACATAAGACAGTTTCCGTTTAAGAAAGAGAATTTAGCATGTTCTTACTCCTAAATTCATGGGATCATAAAATATGTCCATTTAAGACAGATTTCTACTTAACCAGAAGTCAATTGAAGGTTGATATTACTGTAATTTGGAATTACAACCTCAGCTTGTATCTCAATAGTAAGTTCTGTTGTTCAATATTGACTGAATATGAATAAATTGAAATTGGAAAAAAAAAAGTTATATTGAACAGTGAATGAAATGGGTGAAATGATGCTCAAATGAATCTGGGGTTCAAGGAGCTTAGAGTTACCCGACATTCATGTTTCAGGATAAGGGAAAACCCCGGATAAAGCCTTATCCAGGTAACTCACCCTAACCGAGATTCCAACTCGGGACCTCTTGAACGTGAAGCAGACATGCTACCATCTATGCTACCAAGGTGGGCGAATATTGATTTGAACTGATAATTTTACAGTTGACAAATTCGGAGATACAGGGATCTCAGTTAAAAATATGAGATAAGCACTCTCTTCATCTTCCTTAACTGCTGACTGTAGCTGAAATCTAAACGAGATGATCTTAAGTTTTCTACCTAGACAGTTTAGATAGCTCCTCCAGAGCAAAATTATGAAAATCTTGGGTCATATCCTGCACTATCTTGTCTATGAACATCATTGATGTTGATTTCAATAAATGAGATGCAATTATCAGTGAACTAAAAGATCTTGATAAAGTTTTATTTTTGTTTGAAACTCTGCATATATTTTTTGGCACTTAGATGACAATTCAGAACTTTCTTTCTCTTGATATTTTGACCTTGATTTTTCTCTTAGTCTGGTGTCCTTTTATTTCTGTACTACATATATTCCCTTTCAGTAATCAGGTTCAAGCTTGCATTTTCCTAACAACTTATCCATAACAAACACCTTATACCCAAAAGGTTTTAAGTCCACCATGTTGAGCGATTTACCATACCAAAGCTTGTAAGACATATCCTCCACAAGCTTCTTCATGGGACATCTGTTTCTAATAAACATTGCCTCTGTCCAAAATAGTGATAATATCCTGATTGTGATTAGTGACAACTCTGTGAGCTTTTTCTTGCATTTGTTGACAGTCATTTTACTCAGAATTCTATGAAGTGTCAATTTACACCACGTCTCATTTTGATTAAGATATTTATGAAATTCTGGTTAAAGAGTTATGAATTATTGTAGATCTGAAGACATTAAATATTTTCTTGCTGCCTCCTATATAAGTTTTCAAAACATATTTCTCTAAGTAACTTGTTATTAGCTTCTGAATTCAGCCTTCCTTTATGCAGTCTACCAACAACCTCATAGTATAATACAGAAGTCAGCTGACAAATGAGAAAAATGTGCATCTAAAATGCATTGCAATATGAATATCTTTGTGAGCTTTATATTTTATAATGGAAAAATTCAATATTTGCATTATTTACATATCTCTTTTTTTCTACCCAAGAATCACCCATCTTTTGTTTTACCAGTTTTCTAGAATTAGTTTCAGTGTAATATACAAAATGAATATAAATTGAACCACTATATGGTAAATGGCATTGCTACAGTTGAGGTTTTTTGTTTTCTTTATTTTAGAAGCCATTTATTTGGATATGAATTAAAGAATAAAAATCACAAGATTAGTTTTCAGTTAGGTATTGATAAAGTCACCACAACTAATTACTTGCAGCAGGGAATTAACATATATTTTGACTTGCTTGGTTACCTGCTTTAATGACCAGTACTCTTGAACGAACAATGGTCCTTGCAACAAGCTCATTATGTGCCATCTATTTGCAGATTGGGTAATTACTGCTGCAAAAGATTCCTTTAGACAGGTGCTAGAGGCTTTCTCATCAATATTTTTTTTTTCTAGAATGATATATCTTAATATTTCATTATGATATCTATATATCTTTATTAAGAGCTAGCTAATTCATATCAGATGGTCTTTCAGTCTTTCTATGGACAGTTGTCAGTGTAAATTCAATGCAGTTCAGTTGCAAGTTATGATTCAGTAGATCGGTAAGTAACTGATGTTTGAAGGAATTTAGTAACAAAAACGTACAAATTAATTAATGAAACATTTGTAATCAGGTTTCTTCCCCCCCCCCCCCCCCCTGCACACTATGTCATCTACTTTTTAATTTTTGATGGTCTAATTTTGGGAACCGTTGCTTCATTTTCAACCTTGAAGGTCTGGCCGTTGTTGGTTGAAGTTGCCAGTAGTCTTTCTTCTAGTAATGGAATAATGAACTTCTTTATTAAATTGTTGACTGGTGTTGAGAATTGGTCTTTGTATTTCTATTTGAAGATGTTCTCGTAGGTTATGAGTTTGTTATGGCTTAACACACTTATTAATAGTTTTGAATTTTGGTCAAGGTTATGGTTTTCATTCTAAAAGTGAAATTTTACTTCTGGGTTGTCTCCCTGTTTCAATTTACATTTCTAAAATATTTGTTGGCCCTGGCTTTTAGGTTTCTATCAGTTTAACTTATAAAACAATTTGTAGTCAGTTTTTCATGCCTGGTCACTTATATTTTGATTTTTGAGGGACTAGTTTCAGCCCTTCCATTTTCAGCCTCGAAAATTGAACTTGTCTGTTGTTATGTATGATTGGAGGAATTTAGTAACAGTGATGCCAAAATTAATTGAAAAAGCTATTTGTTGCGACCATTTTCAACCTCGAAGGTCTGACTATCATCTGTTGTTATCTGCTCTCTTCTTTCTGGTGGTGGAACTACAAACTTCTTTGCCAAATTATCGAATGGAGGAATTTCAAAGTTCATTACTCAGACATGAGTGGTATAAGCTGATGCACTGTTGTGATGCATTAAAATGCCTCTTCATCTTGTCTTTAGATGTCATTCTTTTGTCACTCTCATAAGACAAATCTCTGTGTACCATTTGGAGGTAACAGTTTTCAATTCTGAACAGAGTAGTTGCCATGTGAGCGCTCGTGGAGAAAAATTAGACAACCATTTCTTCCCTGCTTCTTTGGCCTCTTGACTTTGCTGGGTCATTCAGGGAAAAATCAAATGGAGAACTTATGTTTTGTTTCTGGATCAAACTGATACATCCATGTTTTATCACCCGTAACAGTATTGGAAACCTCTGAGATTTTCCACATTATATCTTTGCAGTACTTCTTGACACCATTCCACCCTGTGGAGCTTCTATGTTCCAAATTATGAGGTATCCATCTGGAAGCAATTTTTACAAGGTGCTCAGGAATGATGTTTGAAACACTCTGTGAACTAATTGCTAATGCCAACTCATTGTCCTTGTTTAAGACATTTTTATTCAAGTTTAGTATTGGATCTTTCGTGATTAGAATTCCACAGAGCTGACATTTTCTGAGTCACTGCTGGTGTTGATCTGCCATTCTTCTCTTCCTTTATAAAGGTAATTCTCCAAACCAGCTGTTCACAGTAGCATGTAAAGGAGAAACGTTTTGAAAGCCACCCTCAGATCTTTAAATGACTGTTTTCATTTAAGCCACATTTGTAATTGTGCAAGAACATATCACCAAAATGCAAATCAATGACAAAGTAGAGCTCTACATGTTAATGTGGCAATGCTAATGACTCAACATTTTCAACCCAGTAACAATGCTTTACCTAGGGGTGCCTTAAGTTCCACAACTCCATACATATCTGGTGATCCTCAAATAATTAGTTCAAGATAAAATTTTGTTCATTATTTTTTTAACTTTTTAATTTTAGTAGCCAAATTAACACTGTAGTAATAGTCTTCATGTTTCTCCACCACAATTTTAAGAAAACCATTATTAATATTACTTTGTTCACAACTGAAAAGTAATATATTAAGCTTCCTCTCACATATGGCATATTTAACACATATGTTCACTCTCCATAATGATTTCTATACATTTATTATTTTCCTCTATACCTGCCCATTTTTATCACACAATTTACCAACACAAATTAAAACAGGTGATTTATTTCATGATGAATTTCCTAATCATTTGTTGAACTTTTTGTTTTATTCCAGGAAATTTAATGTTCCAGAAGAATATGTACAGGAGATAGAGAGACAAATAAAAAGCATAACAGCTACAACAGGAAAGTAGTTTCTATTTAAAATCCAAAAAATTTGTAAGAAATTTTATGTGAATTATTAATGTAAAATATTGTCAAACATTACAGGTTTTTTTAGTAATTTATTTATTTATGAATATATAAATATAATTTCTTGTTGGATTTTCTTATTTAAAATTCCTTAAAATAAAATAAAACAAGCTTACCAACATTCAAATGTCAATGTTAGTTAAAAACACAAAAAACCAGCAAGTTCCAAATGTCAGTTCATAGAGATTGAAAAGGGTTACAACCACAGTTACAACTGACCTTTGCTCTCTCTGTCATTACTAGGAAGATTCTTTGCCTGTATTTATCTTTCTGTGTGTGCAAGTTTTGAAATCTGATGATATATAGTAGTTACTTGTACTCTAGAGCATGGTTTAATCTTAGAGTTTTAGCTTAGCAAGGAATATTACTAGCTAGGATTTTGAAACTGTAGTGTACTGTCACCAAGTCTGTGGCAGAGAATGGGGTGGAAACACAATGAAATAAACAGTGATTGACATTTTGAATGTTGTGAGCTCTGTATATGAACAAAGTTTTGAATCTATATGAGATTTAAAAAAAGAAGGTAATAAATTTAAGTTAATTGGTGGAAATTAATCATTTCTTCACACTAGCCATATATAGGCTAAGGTTTTTGATGGATAGAATCAACTTAAAAAATTTAATGCTATGGCCAGGATTTGAACCACGGATCTCCTGGTCTCCATCTAGTCACTCTTATCCATTGAGCTACCATGACTAACAAGCTGTCCTGATGTTAAATTCTCCAATTGCTTCATATATTTTTCCAGTAAACCACTAGGGGCTCTAGTTGGTCATGGTGGCTCAATGGGTAAGAGCGACTGGATGAAAACCAGGAGATCTGTGGTTCAAATCCTGGTCATGGCATTGAATTTTTCAAGTTGACTATTCATCAAGAAAGGTAATAAATATTTATTTTTGTTTTAGGCAATCTGATTGCAAAATGTGATTAAAAGTTAACCCTTGCAGGTCAAAACTTGTATCCAATTTCCAACAACAAATATATAATGATGCCTTATGACAGCATTGGGCAGAAAAAGGTTAACAACTTGCCATGACCAATCAGATAGCCAAAGCATTGAATATTATAGTTTTTAAGCAAAAATGGTAAATCAAAGAGCAGTGTTAGCTTGACAAAAATCACAACTGGCTGTAGTTTACATTAAAGGAATAAATATTAATAATTAAAGAAGCAACTGGTATTGAAATAATAGTTACTGAAAGATTGTATTCAGTAAAGTTAGTCTAGGTAAACTGAGCAAGATGTCTCTGTAGCATGTGTGAGGCTAGCTTCTGAAGGTCCCAAGTTCAAGGTCCCAAGAGTAACCTTGTTGTGTTTGCCAGTTGTATAAGGTTTATTAGGCAGTTCCAGAGTAATTTAGAAGTTATCTGATAGCTTGCAATTGCTTTTAAGGCTGCTTGACTATCAGAGAGAATCCAGATGTTGCTACCTTTGTAGCTGTTCCTTAGGTTCTCTCTCACACAGGTTTCAATTGCAAATACTTCAGCTTGGAATACAGTAGATTGAGTCAACATGAAAAATTCAATGCCATGGTCGGGATTTGAACCATGGATCTCCTGGTTTCCATCCAGTCGCTCTAACCCATTGAGCTACCATGGCCAACATGCTGTCCTAACATTAAATTCTCCATTTGACTCATATATTTCCCTGGTATTGGAATACAGTGTTATTACAACCAAGAGCAACATAAATGCTGTATTTTGGTGCCTCCCAATGTATTCCAGCACCTGATTCATTGTGTTTTAAAGCTATCTGTATTCCAAATAACACTGCCATTTCGAAAATGTATCTTGTTCTGACTTCATTGTAATATAAATTGAACGGCTTATCAAAACATAATTTTGGTATAATATAATCACTCCCCATCTCAAGTTGAGGATTATTGATTATATTTGTAATTCTGGTATGAGTAGTTGTTAGGATTCTACTGGTTGGAGATTAGTTCAGCCAATATGCCTCAAGCCTTGCATTACCTTTGATATGTTGTATATTAATAGGTGGAAGGTTAAGCAGAATTTCTATTGTGGCTGATGGGGTGCTATTCATAGGCCCAGTTATACATAGAAAAGCTAGCCTTTGAATACTACCAAGTTTGTTAGCACCTGTTTTTGACTAACTTTGGAACACCCCACAAGTGACCCATAGGTAATTATGGCTCTTACTACTGATTTGTGTAACTAAAGCACCAGCTTCGGTTTCAGTCCCCGTGATTTCTCAAGATCCTTCGGGCTACCATCAAGACCTATTTTCGTTCATTTATTATTTTTTGCAAGTGTAAATGCCATGTAAACTTACTAATAATAAGCCCAGATACTTATCATTAGAACTTTACTTGCAGTTGTTCATTAAAGAGAACAAGTTTTAAATCCCTCCAGTTTTCTTTTATTTGTGAATGGATTAAGTGTTGTCTTTAAAAGATTTTCCCAAGATTTGCCTCCTTGCACCAGTGTTCCACAAATGTCAGAGTTTTAACCATAAGTTCTGAAACAGTACTGACATACTTGCCCTGAATAAGTATAACAATATTGTCAGCATATCCTGTTCAAGTTATCCAGCAGAACATCTACAACCAAGTTCTACAGAAGTGGGGATAAGACCCCCTACCTTTAGATGGTACCAGCTGAAGATGGACTACTCGTATCTGATCTATTCCTTTTTTAGCCTTGTCTCACTACTGAATCTTGTGATTCTGAGGGTTCTGTTATATCCCTTTGTTTCACTTCTTCAATGTTTCCTGGCTTTTGTCTACTTTTCCTAAGTTTCTTGGGACTATTTGGTGTCCCTGCAGCATTCTGCGATGAGCTCCAGAAAGTCTTTTCACCAGGTTAATTCTATTGATTCCTGAAGTAGTACATATGTTTGATTTTAGTATCTTCATTTGGGCATGTTTTGATACTACTCTTTTGAGGGTCTGAAACAGATGGTGAGGTTTGATTTGCTGAATCCCCCTCAATCTCCATTTCTATATTTCTTCCTGTCCCACAGTTTCAATAGATATAATGATCTCCAATGAGGTCTCATGAATATAGAGGGAAATATACTGCCCACTCTCATGGAGCCCCCTAATGGGTGTAAGGCTACTTACTACAGGGTTTCACCTGGTTCCCTGAAGAGATTGTTTGCGGCACTATAATTTATCACTCTGGTATGATGCAGCTCTCTGCTCGATACATTTTCACCTTGACTTCGAGTGAACTATTGCCCCAATAGTAAGGGCTTCTCCTGGGAATCCCTGTGAAGGGTTTTCTAACTTAGATTTCCTTTTGGGGTTGGGTTTTAGATGGTAAGCTGCTTCATAGTTTGGCAGCTCACTCAGTGACAAGCACCAACAGTACCTATAACCTGCAGTATGCAGGGATTCTAGTGGAGTATTTGACAAGTACTTTGTTACAAAATGAGGTTAGTATTTGGGTATAACATGCAGTGAAAAAATACAGCTTTGAAATGTGTGACTTTGATAAATGTTCAATCTCCATTAAAATTTCTTGCAATAAGTAAACATTGGTACAATCAATTTTTTTTCAGCTTGATTTTGATGAAAAGTGTTAGATATGTCAAAATTATGGATGCATAATAGAAACAGTGCTTTATTTTGAAACATCTAAAATTTTGTTAACAATGAGCTGGCGAGGGAATATCCTCAATTTCATGCCTTATACCTGATAAAAGTCTTGATTGGAAATTCCTTTCAACAGAGTAGAAGTTCCTAAATATTTTGCAAAGGTCTGTACTTCAACAATTCCACACAATTACCTTCATTAGTAGTAGTAGTAGTAGTAGTAGTAGTTTTATTCATCCGTTAAGTCAATACAATGACATTGTTAATAGAACTTGCTTGAAAAGAACAAGTCTCTGTTTTCCAAAGAACCTTATTGCATTTAATAAGCATTTTAAGAAGCCACTATTCCATCTTACTTTTCTGATTGGTAGAGATATTCCACTTCTAAGCTGATAATTGAGCCTAATTTTTATTCTGTTTCCTCACAAAAACAGCTACAACTATAAATGGTTAACAAACAGTCCACCTACTACTAAATTTCCCAAATGCATGTACGCAGCACTATTACTGAGTACTGGTACGTTATATTACTCCCAGTATCACTATTAACTCTTATCCTCAGTTAGCTTTGGTTGTAATAGGAAAACTCACACAACCCAAGATCTTGAGAAGTGCCATTAAAAATTCTAGCTACTCAATAGATGCTGATTCACAATGTTCATAAATAAGTAATGTATTAGTTTTATATGTTTGGAAGAAATGCTGCTATTTACCTAGATATTATTGAATAATTATAAAGACATATTAATAAATGTGAATATTGTTAATCTCAGTAGCCTTGGCCAAGTTAGCTTACTGATCTTCAGACGAAGAGCTCTTGGTTGAATTCCTACACATTACAGTTATTGTCACTGAAGAAGTGTTTAGCTTGCTTCTCTTACATGTATACCAATGCAAGTTAGTAAAATAATTGTTCCTCAAAACATCACTTTCTTATATAATTCTATCAGAAATGTCCATAGCATAACACTATCCTCTAATGATAATGTTTAAGCTGCAATAATGGAAACTGCTATGGTAATTAGAAATTGCATATACTTTATAAGAGCTTCTACCAACCAGCCTAAAATATTACTTTAATGGCAATTACTACTATCTTGTGCAGATATAACATGGATATGACATTGTTACTACTTATAAAGGTTTGTTTCATGAGCATATTGTGCACAGTTACAGACTTAACTTCAGATTGCACTTATTAATTCGCAGCTGCAGAGAGCTGAAACGCCCTTAGAATGAAATAAATTTTAAGTGAGATAAACTTAAGGATGAAATAAACTCCGCGGCCATAGGAGGCATGTGGGTAGGAAATTTGAGTCGTTAAGAGTGGTGAATCATCTGTTCGACATTACTCACTGATCTAGGGGAACATGCTAGTATCTGGTTCCCGAGATCGCGGATTCAAAGCTCGCGGTAGGCAGTGCGTTTTTTCGGGCGTAAAAAGCCTTAGCATGGTTTCCTTCGGATGGAAAGTAAAGCCGGTGGTTCCATGACGTAAATTTACAGCACGAAAAATAATTGCAAGCCTGATTAAATTGACGTCTGAGCAAAATTAAGCAGCCTTTCACCTCCAATATAGAATGGGATGCTGAGAACCACACCAGTTAAAGAGTGTCATAAAGGTTCGATTTCAATGGTCGTTCGATTGTTGCAATTCAACATTTCTTCACTGAGTCGATGCGTGTTCCATCTTGCCGACCAGCGCACAATAGACATTTTGGAAGTAACTTGTTTCTGCCGATTTTGCTGACATCTTGAAGTAGAACCTCTAAAGAATGCACCAGGTTATTCTGCTAACCATACGTTTTTGGATGATAGGCTATCCTTCAAGTCGCAATTGCGCTTTAAACCTATTTTTTTCCCTTACGAACTGACTGGGCGAAATCCATAATATCGTATCCCAGCCCGATACTTCTCTCCTTATAAATAAATTTAGATCTGAAGTATGCTCAATAGTGTACGAAGATGAAACTTACATCCATCGTACCTATTACACTGCTTAAATAGTTGGTCTGATTTGTGGTCTGGTCGGCACTTGTCTCATATTGTTTGTATACTGAAGAGAGGGAGTGATTAGATATAGTGCATGCAGGTGATTCGGCTTCATATCTGATGCTCTCTTTACCGATTCCAGAAAAAAACAGAATATTTTGATAAAGAGATGAACACTGAAAACTACATTAAGTTGCTTCGCGCTATGCTGATTGCAAATTTACCTCTTGACCCTGTTCTAGTAATCGACAGTGCGTCCTATCATAATGCAGTTAGACAAACCAGCAACATCGGATCCTTAAAAGCAGTCCCGGTTACATACTTACAATATTCTATCTGATGAACACAACATGAATAGTGAGTACACTATAGGCATAATTTAGCTCTAGCCAACAAGCCTGCCAGAAAAAATATAAAATAATGGTTGAAAATTACCACACAACTTTAAGATGTTCACTATACCGTTCGGATCTGAACCTCCATTGAGTTAATATGTGGAGATTTAACCCTCCGTTAGTCGCGTAGGGCGTGGGAGGCTCCTAGCTTTCAATAAACGCTACAGTTTCCGAATGAAGGCACCTACATAATTGCCGGAATGGACATCTAACATTACACCTTACTCGAATGTTTGCTGCGGTGACAAATTTGGCTCTTTATTATTATAGCTACAAGAATGACGAATCAGCAGTTGTCGTATAGGCCTAGTGGGCCCCTTGCGCCTATTCCCGTTACATGTTGAAGACCTGCTTTTCTTCGTTAATAAGTTCTGGAATTTTGCATTGCCAGTGGAAGGAGCTATTAGTTCTTCGTCATGAGTATCAGTAAAAGGTATGATCTACAGAATCCCAAGGATTTGGAAGAAGTACATCGTCCACTTTTCGATGACAATGCCTTTCCGTTGGATGACAATTTGTACGAATCAAATGATTCTGATTCTCAAGATAAAGTAGAAACAAGATCATTAGATTCAGAAACAGTAGTTTTGATCTCAAGTCTACATGTTTCATCAGGCCAACCGTCAGAAAGTGTCGAGAAAAGGCCTGAAATAATCATGCATTACAACGATACTAAATCTGGAGTTGATGTAATAGATATATTGTGTTCTATGTACAATGTAGCCAGAACAACATGAAAGTGACCAATGGTAATCTTTTACCATATGTTGAATATTGCAGCTATTAATTCTAGGATTATCTTTCTTGGAAATCAAAACAAATATTCCGCAAGACAGGCATATTTGAAAGTACTGCCCTTAGCTTTATTGTCTCAACAGCTACAAAGAAGAGCAATAACATCAAAGCTACCCAATGATCTGAAAGAGCACCTAAAGAAATATAATCCTGAACAACCAACAGCAGATGAGTTATCTAATGCACCAGAATCACTGAAAAGGAAACAATTTGAACCCTACAGTAAAGAAAAAAATAACAGCAAAATTAAATATAAATGTGGGAAATGAAACGCTTCTTTCTGTTTGAGAAAAAATGCCAAAATTATTTGCGATAACTGCTTAGTCAGGTGAAACTGAGAAGAAATAATTGATTACTTCGAGTAACTGTACATTTCCAATGACAAGATATATTTTAAAATATGTAATTTTCTTTCCGTATATTGTAATGTAAATTACAATGTACACTCTATTCGTAGATATTATATTTTAGCTGATGTATTTAGTATGATTATACTAATAAAAGTAATGTATATTTAACCTAAATAAAGCCAAAAACTGGGGAGAAAAAGAAAAATGAAAAAAAAGAAAAAGTACAGGCATATATGCACATAAATATAGCGCGGGCCTTCTAGGTACCACGCGACCAACGGTGCTCTGACAAGGCACGCGCCCAATGAAGGGTTAAAGATGGATTGCGCGTAAACATGTTCATATTAAAATAAATATTGAAACCCTTTCAGCAAATATTTCGGGAAATCGGACACACATAATGGGAAAAGCATTCTGTTATATCGAAAAAACTGAAAACAATTGTGTAATCGTAAAAGAAAGAACTGGCAAAAGTATTATCAAGACATTGGAATGGAAAATATCGACGAGGATAATGAAAATGTCGGCAAATCAGACGAAGACTAGAGAGAAGGGAGATATGTTGGAAAAGAACAAATACAAGAACATTAAGTGTAAAGTGCAATGTAAACAGGTTGCTAGTGTAATAAATGTGGCTGAGATCACTGGAAGTGCCATCTTTTTTGTTGCAGTTACAGTAGGTAGTAGGTTTAGCTGGGATTTGCACCACGGATCTTCCAATCTCCGTCTTGTTGCTCCAACAAGACAACATACTAGCACGACAATTAATGATAGCACATTACCATGCTAGCTTAGACCAATTGGACGGAGACCGGGAAATATGCAGTTCAAATCTCGGCTATGGCATTAAATTTTTCATTCGTAACCCTGCCTTGAGTTATACTCTCTAGCTGTATTTCTGTTAAGGCAAGGCTACACTGAAAATTCCAACTTCTATAATAATTAAAAAAAACCTATCATTATGAAAATTTAGCCACATAGTTAGAGTATCATTTTAAACTTGCATGCAAATGTTCATATTGCTACACCAAATAGTTCATTAATTATTTTTTTGAAAATATTGTAAAAATTATTCGCTATATAAAATGTTCTACGTGTCAAAATATTTGAACTTTAAAGTTGACTTTTTGTTTTCGGCTAGTTCAGAGCAATTTTAAAAGACTCATATTCTTATTTTTTGTAATATTCTTGTAGCATTTGTTCTAAAACATGTTTAATGTGTTAGCTCTCAAAATTGTGAAAATATTAACTCTTTTATTCCTTAGTACCACATTATTTTCAAAACATTGGCATTAACAAAAACAGGGGAATGTAAAGTTTATTATTTACATATTATGGACCTAACTTGCAAGTTTCGCCAAGTTAAATAAAAAACCTTGACGGTAAGGCATTTTGTATTTGTTGTAAAATACTAGAAAATTAATTTTAAAGTAATGAGTGTTACTTTTAACGATTGTTAGAGGCCCATTGATGACCTAAAATTGTAAAATGATAAAAATAGCATGCTATCTATTGCTACACACACAAAAAATGCCAAAAAGAAAATTCCATGATTTTCAACATTTTCGGCGAATTTTCAGTGTAGCCTTGCCTTAATATGGGGAGAGATACGCTGTATTTCTAATTGGGCTGTCAAATCCCAACTCTTAAAAGTAGAGGTGGTACGATAGTATGTTTGTATAATCTCATATATAAGGCTTATTCGTTTCTTAATTTTTTTTTTTTTTAACGTTTCAAGTTGGTTAACTCATAATTGAATAAGTAAAATAAATAATCGATAAAAATAGTACCAATTGAGCCCGCCTCGGTAGCGTGGTGGTAGAGTGTCTGCCTCACGTTCACGAGGTACCGAGTTCGAATCTCGGTCAGAGTGAGTTACCTGGATAAGGTTTTTTCCGGGGTTTTCCCCTTAAACTGAAAGACGAATGTCGGGTAACTCTAAGCTCTATGGACCCTGGGCTCATTTGAGCATCATTTCACCCATTCCATTCATCGTCCGATATGACAACGTTGGAGGACGTACTTCACACACACACAAAGTACAAACTGAAACGAGGAAAATGGCAAAAGTTCGTTGGGATAATGGTTCATTTAAATACGAAGTATTCTGGGTTTTAGCAGGTTTTTAGTTCGTGGCTGTTGTTAGTAACCTGTGGTGGTAACACTGATTTCCCTATGTTATATACACCAAACTTTACCTTGAGACACAAAATACTTATATTTAAGAGATTTAGGAGTGAAACTGAATAAGCTGATTAAGTTAAAATTTCACTATGAGTTCAGGAACTGTATGACTCGTTTACCTACTTTCGTGTCCTACCAGTTGCTTTTTGTGTAAACAATGGTGACAACCTTAACAACTTTGGTTGGTATTGCATCATTATATATTTATTTTAGTGTTAATAAAGATTATTAGTCGTGGTGATAATATTTATGTCTATATGTTCCTGAAATAGCTGATACTTATTTTTTCCTTCTGTTTAATAGCATTAATTTCTGTGTCGCTGCTCTAAAATTCGGCACCTAGTAATCGCCACATGGCAGGAAAGGAACTGCAAGTAGTGTAATGTGTGCAGTTTTCGTTTTTACATGTGTGAGTAGTTAAAGCGTGCTTTGTAATTAAGTGAAAAGTTAAAATTGTTAAAAATGCTTCAACCGGTGCCAGAAACAATTGATTTCTCCAAAGAAGAGGAACACATACTTGAACTTTGGAATAAGCTGGACGTTTTTAAGACGTGCTTAAAGCAATCCAAAGGAAAACCGAGGTATTCTTTCTATGATGGTCCACCGTTTGCAACAGGTCTTCCTCATTACGGACACATACTTGCAGGAACCATTAAGGATATAGTGACTAGATATGCACATCAACAAGGTTTTCACGTAGAAAGAAGGTTTGGTTGGGATTGCCATGGCTTACCAGTGGAATATGAGATTGACAAAGCTTTGGGTATTAAAGGACCTGAAGATGTGGCGAAGATGGGAATCCAAAAATATAATGATGAATGTCGTAAAATTGTAATGAGGTATTCAGAAGAATGGGAGAGGATTGTGACCCGCCTTGGAAGATGGATTGACTTCAAGAATGATTATAAGACTCTTTACCCATGGTTTATGGAATCTGTATGGTGGGTGTTCAAGCAACTATATTTGAAGGGCTTGGTGTATCGCGGTGTAAAGGTAATGCCATATTCAACATCTTGTAACACACCGTTGTCAAATTTTGAATCTGGTCAGAATTACAAGGATGTTGTTGATCCTGCAGTGATTGTAAGTTTTCCTTTAATAGATGAACCAGATGTACAACTCCTTGCATGGACAACCACTCCCTGGACACTGCCAAGTAATTTATCACTTTGTGTTAATCCTAAACTTACATATGTAAAGATTAAAGATGTGGTATCCAATAAAATTTTTATAATGATGGAAAGCAGACTGGGAGCATTATATAAGACTGAAAATCAGTACACAGTCCTTGAAAAGTTCATAGGAGAAGCTCTCAGGGGTAAGAGATATAAGCCACTTTTTGAATATTTTAAACATTTGGAAGCAAAGGGAGCATTTCAAGTCCTAACTGATGCTTATGTTACAGAAGAAACAGGCACAGGGGTTGTACACCAAGCTCCATATTTTGGTGAAGATGATTATCGTGTGTGCCTGAATGCAGGTATAATTACCAGAGATCAAGAAATGATCTGTCCAGTAGATGCCAGCGGCTGCTTTACTGAACCAGTTACCGATTTCCTTGGCCAGTATGTTAAAGATGCAGATAAAAATATTATAAAAATGTTGAAAGAAGCTGATCGCTTGATAAATAATTCAACACATAAGCATAGTTATCCATTCTGCTGGAGATCTGACACACCACTTATTTACAAAGCAGTACCGTCTTGGTTCATTCATGTGGAACAAATGAGCAGTGATTTATTAAAATGTAGTCAATCTACATATTGGGTACCTGATTTTGTGAAGGAAAAACGTTTTGGAAACTGGCTGCGAGAGGCACGTGATTGGGCAATAAGCCGGAACCGGTATTGGGGTACACCTATACCTTTGTGGGTTTCAGACGATGGAGAGGAAATAATCTGTGTTGGTAGCATTGCAGAACTGGAAAAGTTAACTGGCACTAAAATTAAGGATCTTCACAGAGAAGTGATTGACGACTTAACAATACCATCATGCCGCCCAGGTAAGCCACCATTACACAGAGTTCCTGAAGTGTTTGATTGTTGGTTTGAATCAGGTTCTATGCCATATGCTCAGATTCATTACCCATTTGAAAATGTAAAGGAATTTGAGGAATGTTTCCCTGCAGACTTCATTGCAGAGGGGATTGACCAAACCAGAGGCTGGTTCTATACACTTCTTGTTATATCAACTGCACTGTTTAACAAACCACCGTTTAAGAATTTGATAGCAAATGGCCTTGTTTTGGCCTCTGATGGTCAGAAGATGTCGAAACGTAAACAAAATTATCCTGACCCGATGGAAGTAGTACAGAAATTTGGTGCAGATGCTCTTCGATTGTATCTGATCAACTCTCCAGTTGTTCGAGCTGAGAACCTGCGTTTTAAAGAAGAAGGTGTACGTGATGTCTTAAAGGATTTGTTCCTCCCATGGTATAATGCATATCGATTTCTGATCCAGAACATAATTAGAATGGAGACTGAGGACGGGAAAAAGTTTGTGTTTGATGAAAATGCTGCTCTTGATAAACACTCAGATAATTTAATGGATCGCTGGATTCTGTCGTTTACACAGTCATTACTCCAATTTGTTAAGCAAGAAATGTTAGCCTATCATCTTTATACTGTGGTACCTCGTCTTGTCAAGTTCATTGATAACTTGACAAATTGGTATGTGCGCATGAATCGCAAACGACTTAAGGGAGAAAATGGTGTGGAAGACTGTCATCAAGCTTTGCATACCCTTTACCATGTCCTGTACTCCATGGTACGCATAATGACTCCATTTACCCCATTCCTTACAGAGCTGATTTACCAAAATTTACGGCAGCGTCTTCCTAAGAGTAATATGATGGACAGTGTGCACTACCTGATGCTCCCAGAGCCAAAGAATGAATTGATTGATGAAGCTATTGAGAGATCTGTGAGTCGTATGCAGACAATTATAGAGCTGGGACGAGTAATAAGAGATAGAAAAACAATTCCTGTTAAATACCCTTTGCCTGAAGTGGTGGTTATTCATCAGAATGAGTCTATCTTGAAAGAAATTAAAACATTTGAAAAATATATTCTTGAAGAATTGAATGTACGCTGCATGACTATCTCGACAGATAAGAAGAAGTATGGAGTAGCTCTTCGAGCTGAACCAGACCACAAGACCTTAGGAGCAAGATTGAAAGGAGCATTCAAACCAGTTATGCAGAAAATAAAGGAGCTTCAAGATGAGCAGTTACAACAATTTTTAATTGATGGCAACATGGAGATTATGGGTCATGTAATAGAGCCTGCAGATCTGCGCATCATGTTTACATTCACAGGCTCAAAAGATATAGCAGCCCAGCAATATGAAGCTCATGCAGAAAAGGACCTCTTAGTTCTTATATCTACAGCACCTGATGAAGCTATGCAGGATGAAGGTATTGCACGAGAAGTTATTAATCGAATACAGAAGTTGCGGAAGAAAGCTCATCTTATTCCATCAGATCCAGTTAGTGTTTTCTATAGTGTGAATCCCTCTGATAGTCCCCTTCAGCGTATTACAACTTCTCATTCAGCTTATATTGAAAATACACTAAAGGTTCCTCTTCGTCAAATGTCTGAAATGCCCCCTGAGAGTAGCAGTTCTGTTATCATTGAGGAGACTCAGCAGTTGAAAGGTAGTTTGTTACATCTTGTAGTAGTTCGTGGTTTTTCTGCAGATGGGAATGGTAGTGTTTCTGAAAATGAAGATCTGCAGCCATTTTGCCGCTATGTTAATGTTCAGTTGTGTGGCTTAGAGCCGAGGTATGGAGCCAGATCTTGTTTAGGTACAGTATTGCTAGAGAATCCAGCACAGCTGAACCCAATTTCATTTAAGCAGCTGAAGGAGGAGGTTATGATTCTGTTTGGCTTATATGGTCTGAACTTCAAGATTGTGTTAAATACTGGAATTGAACTGAATGATTCATTTGATATTAACAAGCTACACAAACAATTGATTTTCATATTGAGAAATGAGCAGGATCAAAAGCCTCCAGCTTCAGTAGCTAATTCCCCTAACCCATTTTGTAACTTTATTAATGTAGAATATAATGATAAGAAAGGAACCCTGTTATTGGAAAATCCTTCTGGAAATTTTGCAGTAGATTTAAATGAAAGGAAATGTCAAGAGAAGATATGTTCTATTTTTGGTACCCAAATCAACAGTATAGATCTTCCATCGACACTTCCAAGAAATAAGCCTGTAACTGTGAAGGTTAAATAATAGTTAATAAAGTGGTTATATCCAAGAATCCTGAATTGAAAAAAATCAGCTCACCCCCAAACATTGAACTCAAGAGTTCTGGTATTAAGTAATATTCTGTTTTCATAAATAATTCACTAAGTGGATCAGTACTCGTCCAAGGAATTTAATAGCATAGGCAGTTTTGATTACTTCTTGACATGCCAAATTATGTGATCATTTTACAGTTGAAATTCATTTAATTGACCTATTTGTGTAACAATAAATTTTGAAAAAGCAGAATATGGTGAAATTGATATTTTTATAAATAAGATTGCCACAAAACTTGGGATTTTTTTCTGGTGTAACTTTCACATTCATCATAGTACAATTTGATTTGCAGCAGGTACAGCACATCACCCTTTTGAAGAGAACATGAGAAATTTGGGTAGAACATTAAATTATAATAGTTATACTGCTTGAGCTACAGATAAGCCAGGAAAAAAATTGCTTTCAGATCATTTCTAAAGTTATATCTGGCTTTGTATTGTTTTTGGGGAAAATGCAATGAGGTTGATGTCATATTTATTTTCAAAAATTTGAATCTGTATTACTCTTAACTTCACCTCCTACACCAGAGCTTACTGGAGCACATTTCAGAGAGATGTCTGCAGTATCAGTTTTGATTCATCTGGATTTTGGTGTTGAAAGTGGAGTTAGAATAATGAAAATATTTGGTATGTTGCAACTTTTCTACTTGTTTGATTTGTCTCTTTTCTTACCACATTTATTTATTTCTTGCTTACCTAACATTGGTGCAGTTGTTTTTTAATCCTTGAATTATGTTTGAAACCATTTCAGTTTTACTCTCAACATTATTTATGAATTATTGTACAATGATCTAAAAGACTTATGGTGCATCCTCCTCTTTACCTCAGCTGTAATTTCATAAAGTTAGTGATAAGTTAGTTAGTTACTAACACTCCCCACATGGCAACCTTGGCCTTCGGGGTAACCTCACCCCACCAAGTGATGACCGGACCCATTTCTCAGGTGGAGGCACCCAGAGGGCGGTGTCCATTACCTCCGATGATAGGGTGATAGTGAAGATGGCGGTGAGGTGAGAGGACCTACAGTTTTTACCGTGGACTCCGAACCACGTTGGGCATAGGGGATACTTCACGTGTGCTAGACAGAGGTGAAGGCGTGGATAGGGCCGACTTAAAATCGCCAACCCCAGAGCCGGGAATCGAACTCGGGACCCTTAGAACGGGAGCCGCGAACGAAACCACCGCGCTACCCCGGCGCCCAAGTTAGTGATAATATAATAGACAAAATCCTATAAACTTGGAAATGGGTGTAGAATATTAGAAGATGTACAGTTGAACCTGCTTTATACATAACCCAGTTATAGGTAATTTGAATTTATACATAAATATTTGCAGGTCCTGGAAAAAATATAATTTACGAACTTATTCATATGCAATACACTTATACATAATTTGTAATTATACATATTAAATTTCAGTGAAATACAACTGAGTTATGTGTAATTAAATGAGATGGGTCATATGCTATCCTAAAAGAAACTAAATGTATTTTCCTTATTGCTGCTGACAAAGATGCAAGCTGACCAGGCCACTGTCGGTCATGGAAACAAAAGACAGACGTTAGCTCATATGTCTTTTGGTGCAACAGTGTTGTAGCAACAAATAAGAAATAAAAATAATTACGTAGAAAATGAAACTAGCTACAGTGAAACAATGAATATTATACAAATATAAAAATGTGTAACAAAAACTTCACTTATCAGTCTTTGACTGACGACGCAAACAAGAGTTCATGAAATCGTTTTCAATTAGAAAGAAGAATTAACATTTTCTTAAGATAAGTGAAGTTTTTGTTACAAATTTTTATATTTGTATAATAAAGATAATTTTTGGTATCTGGTATTTACTGTTGTAAAGCAGTTTTGTCTTTCAGTTGCTTTCAATCTGTCATGGAGAAAACAAAAAGGACATATTATGTGCTAGATCAGAAAGTAAAATTTGTACGAGAGGTGGCACTTAATTGACTCAAAACCAAAAACTTTGTTTGCTTCCAACTTAGGAATTGCTTAACAGTGCTCTTATAGTCATTAGTGACAGAAAATCTCTGGGGAAAAAGCTTATCCAGATAACTCACCCTGACCCAAATTTGAACTTGGAATGTGTAGGCACTATACTAGTGCGAAAATTTGTGGTGAGAAAGCTCTAAGTTCATTTATATGTTTTCAAAATGACTTGTACGCATTTAATGCAAGAAAAGTGAAGAATGAATAGTTTAAAGCAGGACCAATCGCTAAATGATATTCGCTTCATACATATCTTAATTATTTGTAAAGTTTTATACATGCAGCCCCACTGTATTACTTTAAAAAAAATGATGCATTATCAAAATCTCATTTGTATGTAATTCTGAGTTATAAGTAATCTTTCCTCTTCCCCTTAAATTACATATGAATCAGATTCAACTGTAATTAAATCAGGTTCAACTGTAATTAATTACCTTAACCTCCTGAGATATATAACATAGCCTGGTTACTAAATTGCGCACAAATTTTGTGCTATTTAAGTAGAAGATTCTTGTTTGTTTTACCATATTTTTGCATGCATTTTATACTCAGTGGCATTTCAATGAAAATTTATAATCTTCATAATGTTCTTGTATAACTGCTGTATTCATGTTCTAGTAAACAACCAAGCACATCTGAATACTCAAATCTTGATTCAAAAAACTAGATCTCTGCTATATTGGTCAATTTAAGCAACTCAGTAATGCATGAAAACACAATATATTACTTGCAATTCCTATCATCCCAATAAAAAGAAAATGCACATTGTAAAAGCAGAAATACCATTGAAACATATGAATGTAATATTTGTTTACAATTAATGTGGTAACATAACCTGTTGGTCTGGGTGGCTCACTAGTTAGGCACTAGCCTACTTGTCCAAGGTCCTGGGATCAAATTGATACAAACTGATGGTGTTTAACTCGGCAGTGATTGCTGTTCGGAAAGTTACAAGATTAGTCATGCTGTGCTTTTTACTCAGTGTTAGTTTTTTACTCACAGAGACAATCCTTGAGATTTACGTAATTCTGGTTGAAATGTACCAAAGCAGTTATTCATGTTTCCAACAAGTAAAGTGTGAGTGTGTGGTGTTTTAGGGCCCGTCGACAGCAAGGTCATTTGGGCCACCAACAAGTAAATGTATCCTATAAAATATAATATAGTCCAACTTGATCTTTTGATGTTTTCACTACCTGAAAAGTTAACAAGTCGGTCAAATGATAGTTTTCCATTCAGACAGAAAATCCATGAATTTCTGTAACATTATTCTGGTTCAAATGTAAAATATATATTACAAAAAAGATTATACATGTTTTCATGCAAATATTGTTTTTGACCACTGCAAGGGAATTTTTCACTTAGTTTTGACGTGATAAACCATGTAGACTTTTTTGACATCTTTGCTACCATAAGTATCGCCAAACAATTTGGCATTTGGAGTTTTAAAACAGCAAACTAAAGAGCGAGTCACTTGCTCTGTTGATGCTTCCAATCCACCTCAAACCGTGGCTCTTGGTTCCGCTGCAGCAGGTAGTTAAACTTGTGTTGAATATGTGTTGAATAATATGTGTTGAAAGTTGATCCCCTGACACTTCTATACACCAGGTATATCACTATCAATCACTGCATCTACGGTTTTATGCCTGACAATCCACCATCACTATCATGAACAACAAACAGGCACCCGTATAAAATGTTTCTCTTCTAAATGAAAAGTTCTGTAAATCAAACATGCAACTATTTGCAATAAGTAACTGAGTATCCTTATTGACAGAGCAGGCTAACAAATCACTTGTTTCCAGTGCTTAATGAGGGTGAGAGTTCCAAGACAGTACATACCTTTGCTAGTATAGGCTTATCCACTGGTTCCAAAGAATTTTTCAATGCCATATTGTTTGGCAATAACTACAGTATACCACAGCAAAGAAAGTCTCCAAGGTCTGAGATGCAGGGGGGTTAAAGAAGGTTTCCACACCCTCCCTGGATATATTTATAACACCCAATACCAGTTCAGTTCTCACCAATGCGGCCCGGGTTCGATCCCAGGCGACCGCAAAGTGAGATTTGTGGTGGACAGCATGGCACTGGGGCGGGTTTTCTCCAGGACCTTCGATTTCCCCCGCCATCTCATTCCACCGGTGCTCCATCTTCATCTCATGTACCATCAGTGCCACCGCCTGCGGTGCCGTATGTAGTAAGAGCGGGCGTTAAACAGTACACATTTCATTTTACAGACCATTCAAAAACATTCTGACATCTTCTACTTTTGTGAGTAAATCTCGGTTTTAGTGTACTGAGTCATAGCCTGCTCACATTCCTTTAAGCCTCGGCACTCGGCAGCTGGAGTGTTATGACTAAGTTACAGATTTCCTCACTACCCATCGTATGGCGCTGGCTGATGACCCCTCTGCAACCCTGTTCCACTGTACAGCTGCAATGTGTTGACATTATAGATGCAGAACTTTCTGATGCAGTGGTTTACAGTTTAGGAATTTACTTTTTTTCAAACACTTCCGTTGTCGCAGAAGCAATGCACCTTAATATCACAGGAATATAATGTTTACATATCAGTTCACTTAGCAGTTCTGAATGCTTTCAGTTCTCTGCACACACGAGTTAAGAACAATGTTGCTTTGCTGGCATTATGTATTCCTCTAGGCTTTTTGTCACACATACTTTAGGTAGCTTAGGTACAGCAGTTGTTATAAATTTCTCTATAACTGCCAAAAGAGAAACAAACTCTGGAGATGGGTAATAGAACGTGGAGTTTTTGTCCCTTTTGAATATTAGACTTATGAGGGATGCTGTACACTTGGCGGTAGACACTTTAGTAATACAGGTGGCACAAGAGAATTCGGCCGCTATTTTTTAACTATAAAACCTCCTATATATGCCAGTGATAAGTGTACTGTTGAATGAAATGAGGCTGTCTAGGAAGAAAAGAAAAAAACTAAGTAAGTAAACAGTTAAAAGCAGTTTAACAATATATGTTAGTAGGTCTTATAAGACGAAAATTCACATTACCTTTAATGTTCAATTCGCCCAATATTGCGATTATTGTGTCTGGAAGCTGTGTTGCAGTGTACAATGGTGTCTTTTATCAATAGTTGAAATGATTTATGAAAATTATTGGTTTCATAATAAAGTAATCTTTCTTCATTTGCTTGCTGCTTGTTTACAATTCTTTGTGCCTTTTATTTGCTCACCATAATTTACATCTTAAGGTGTTATTTTCCCTTTCCAATCTCTTTAATTTAGAAATTATGTCTTCCTTAGTCTGAATTGCAGCACAGTTATAAGTACGTGCATTTGTGACATGATCCAGCGCATTAACATCAGCAGCACTGTTAACGCTTTCTCTGCTAGAACTGCATCTCCTTTTTCTGCTTTCTGAGTGCAAGCATATTTTTGAAATTTGTTGCCTTGGTGTTGCTTGTTTCACTAATTTATAATCTGGATAGTTCGGAAAAAATGCCTGGAATACTTCCTGTTTTCAGCAGTTTAATTTTACAGCCTGGCTTATAGTCCTCAGTAAAATGTAAACTGCACACGACTGTTGAATTAGATTTATCATTTACCACAAAATTAGAGTGCGATATAGCTTTTAGCCATTGTTTACATGGTTCTACTGGAAATTCATGGAAACTGATCCCTTTTGATTTTCCTTTCTTAATTTTATAGAAGGGTAAGCAACAATACACCATATGAAATACAAAGTATTGGGCCCATAATTGCTGCTATGCTGTTTGTTGTAATTATTGCTACTACTGCTATTATAATGATCATGACAAAAGTAATAAAAATAATATAATACGTAATTCTTACATTTGGAGCATTGCTATGTATGGTTCGAAGACCTGGACCTTGGAAAAATGGAGAGCTTTGAAATATAGTGCTGTCTATTGTAAATGTTTGTATTATAAAGCTGTCATGGAAAATCTACCTTCTAGATAATGAACTGCCACCATTTATGGCACAACAGTAAAAGTAATAATAAACAATGACATGTTGTGCTTATACTTATGATTACTTATATTGTCTTATTTATGCCCAGTTTTCTTGTTTACTTAATTTAGATTGTTGTCAACAGCACTTCATGTAAAATTTACTTTCAATACTAATTGAGACCATACAATTGGTTCAACTGTCACCACAAAACTAAATGTCGGCAAGGCCACTGACGGCTACAAGGGGATACTTTAGGGGCCAGCTTTGAGAGCTCCAAGCGGCAAAAAGGGCAAACACCGCTCGGTCGCTTAAATGTGTAAGAATCCTACTGAGTGCCGAGGCTTTAAGGGATGTGAGCAGGCTATGACTGAGTAAACAGGGTGCTTTTTTTCTTTTTTGTTAACGGTTCTGCTCCTTGTGTAGCATGCGTTCTGTGTCACACACATTCGCTGTCTTTATCCCACTGTGTAAGGGTGGCACTGGGTGGCACATTCCTTTCAGGGACTTTGTGTTGGTGGACAGTATACTTACCTCTGGTATGGGGTAGCATGTCTGGCTTTGTATTCAAAAGGTTTTGAGTTCGCATTGCAGATAGGGCAAGCTATCTGGATATATTTTTTTTTTTCCCCTGGGTATTCTTTTATCTTGTGAAGATGAATATCGGATAAATAATTCTATAGATTGCAGGCTCATTTTAGCATCTTTCATCCATTTTCTCGTTGCTAGCTTTGCCATCACTCAAAAGCCTTTAAACAGGAAAGAGATCAAATGTATTATAATGCCAGTTGAACTACAGATGCAGTAATCTTTACACTTCTAGAAAAAGTTCACCCTGGGTTGGTCTTTATGTTTGTTACTTAGATTGATGCAGCATCTTAAAGAATCCCACCAATAATGATACATTGCAATTATGTCATACAAATTTCCAAGCTGCAGTTCAGTGTTTAATTTCTGTAAAGACAAAACTGGTGCATCAATGTTGACATTGTACCATATTGTTTGTATGCAGAACTATCTTAAACTGCTCTACCAGAACCCTTTTTTTGAGGGAAGGGCAATCTAGATAAGAACCAAGTTAAAAAAAATCTTTTTCACCAGATTCTGCATATTCTTGAGAATGCTATAGAGTAATTTTGGCAAGAGTTTTATACATAAAGAGGTGACCTAAAATGCTATCAACAATTTAAGTAACTTTAAATACCACGCTAGTGGTCACTGTTATTGTTGAGGATGCTTCAAGGTTAAGAATATGGATAACAAGGTTTGCTTTATTAGTAAGACCATGAAAACAGGAAGCCAAAGAGCCATAGTTTGAATCTAGTTTTCCTTTCCAGCCTGTAATCCTACACACGTGAAAAAAGCAATTTGATTAATAAAATTAACAGTTGTAAGAAAATTTGGGAATGCTGTGTTTTTATAGAGCTTTTAAGGTATTTGTATCTTAGTCCCTAAAAACTCAGAAAACTGTTAACATTGTATCACTTTAAATTTATATGTTACTATGCCATACTTTGCTGTATTTTGCTTAGTTGCATTGCATTATTTGTACACTTTACAGTGAAAACTGTGGAAAACTCTTTTTTCCCAATTTTTGTTTGTTTGTCGAAATTGTCATTTAATAAATTATGTTTTTATTAAGATTCTAGACTTTTCCCTTTATTTTATGCATTCCTTGTTTCTTTTATAAAAGACGAAAACTCAATTAGTATTAGGTTTTTGAAGGTTATCATGTTGTGCAGTGTCAAATTGAAATTGCAAATGTAAGTCTCAAGAGGTACAAGACGGTAAAAAATAAGTGAAAGGCATTATTTTTATTAGATATTCTGGTGTAGGCCATGTCACGTAATTATTGACAGCCAACATATTGCAGGTCAGATAGCCTGCTTCCTCTTGGGCTATGTGCAAAGAAATCAGCTGTGTGTTTTAATTTATTCTTTCTTCCTCTTTGAAATTAAAATGTACAATTGATTTTTTAATGCACAGCCTAAGAAGAAGCAGGCCACATGATCTGCGAAACATTGGCAGCCAATAATTATGACATGATCTACACTAGAAGATCTAATAAAAATAATGGATACTGGCCATGGAAGCTTTCATAAACATTCAAGAGGAATTGAAAACAATTGAAATTTGGAATGATGATGTAAAGTAAGAGATTTGAACTATCATGAACCATTTTACAAATGACCAGTGTTGTTCAATTTTATCAACGATAAAATGATTACTGTATGTAATGAGCAAAATAGAATCAAAATGCAGAAAGTTGTTTTAAAGTTCAGTAGCCTGTGAAGATAATTATAAAATAACATCCTTAAGCTTTGATTTTTTTAAATGTATTTTGGGTTTTTATAGGTGCGTTTCCAATCGACCATCCAGGCAAAAGTATGTATTTTTGGAGAGGGCAGGAGAGACGTAGGATTAAACAAAAAGTTGTGTGTACTGTTCTGTTAATTATTGCAAAAGAAGTTTAACTTTTCTAAGATACTTATATGTCTGTGAATCTCTTACATGTAGTTCTCAAAAATCAATGACAAGTGCATTTTCCCTCCTTCAGGTGTAGCGATCAGACACAATGCTAGGATCATGGAGTTGAGAACCACATGCAACATATCCCTAACTCTCTTAAAGATGTTCTGTACTTTAAACAGCAAAATGTGTATGGCCTGTTCCTTTTTTATAGAGCAGGATATGTCTAACTTCATCTTCAATTGGACATTTTACCCCCACATTTTCATAATGAAGTCAGACTGGAACTCAATACCAAACTGTTGAACAGATAGATTGGCTGTGCTGGTGATAACACTAGAGAACCTCTATGTTAGACTCCGCAGTTGCCAGACTTGACACCATATGGCATTTTTATGGGGTTATGTCGAAAATCTGTGTATAAGCCATCACTTCCACAGACCATCCTAGATCTATGAGCATGCTTTACAACAGCCATTATATCAGTTGACCATTGTATGCTAGAACATAACTAGGCAGAAAAGACTACAGGGTTGATATATGCTGTTACCAAAGGAGCACACATTGAACATCTCTAAGATACTCTAAATAAGCATTTTGAGTTTTCTCTTTCTGCTGTTACTAGTTTTATGTTTCTAGGTTTTTTAAACCCAAGTTTCATTTGTTTAAACTCTAAAGATCATTTGTAGAAACCCTGTACATTAAAGTGCCTCGTTATGTCATGCTCTTGAAATTTAATTTTCTTTGTCTGTCCAGGTCTTAAAAAAAATGATTTCCCATTTCAGAAGAGTATAATTATTGGAAAATTCAAACCAATAGCAAGGAACATCTTGGAAATGTTTCACTCCACAAAGAAATATATTAAACAAATTGTATGTTTTAACCAGAACTGTATTTCATGGTGTTGTAAAATTTTGTCTATCTGTTATGGTTTAGCAATTAGACAAAAGTCATCCAGAATGAAAATCACTTCTGAGCACATATAGGTACACATATTTATTTGCATTCCATAGATTCTGCATTTTATTGTAACAGTAGGATGTAGAACATGTCAACATTCTCAGAAAATTCAAGATACATATTTCATTTGTCGTGAAATGTATTATAATCAAAATCATTAGAGCCATTTTTGAGAAGATCAAAATTTTTGGAAAAATGTTCCATGAAAAAGGCAGTCTGGGGTGGACGAATTTTCTTGAAAATCTTTATGTCGTATCTTGGTAAGATGCTGAACTTAATTACCAAGGTTGGTATATAAGCTTCTTTGTTTTTGAGTTATGTAGTTCACAGACAGGTGGACCATTTTCTAAAAATGTCTTTTTCAGATACAGGAGACCTTAAATATTAGTATTGAATTTATGGGTAGATTATAATACTTTTCTATCTTAGTTAATTGATGAAAATTAATCATTTCTTCACACTAGCTGTATATAGGCTGTGGCATTGAATTTTTCAAGTTGGCTCCATCTACCTTTTCTATTTATTATGTATGTGGCATCCAAAGTAAAAATGTACAACAAAAATGAATGTAATGTAACCTATGACGTAACACCCAAAGTTATCCTGGTAATTTACGTCCTCCAACGTTAAGTCATTTCGGACGATGAATGGAATGGGTGAAATGATACTCAAATGAGCCCAGGGTCCATGGAGCTTAGAGTTACCCAACATTCGTCTTTCAGGATAAGGGAAAACCCCAGAAAAACCTTACCCAGGTAACTCACCCTGACCGAGAGTCAAACTCGGGACCTCTTGAATGTGAGGCAGATATGCTACCACCACGCTACCGAGGTGGGCTTGCCTATATATGCAAGGCAGAGGTGGATGATTAACCCATACAGGGAGGAGATGTGGTCAGCATCTTGGCACTCCCAGCTGGGAAGTTGGCTTTCTAGACCAGGGTTCGCTACCTATACTGCATGCGTCTTAAGAAACACACTTTTTGTATTACTCCACTCCCATGTGCACAAGCATGATAGATGACAGTGATACTTTTGCCCATGTGTTATGCCATACTACATTCAAACAAGTTGTATGCACAAAGTAGCTTACCAGTAGGTTTTGTTTTGTAAGTTTTGTATGCAGAATTGCTCACAGGAGCAGTGTACTTCTTAGGACGGCAGGAGTATAGCGTAGCTCCTCAATTTCCTTGTGATGCTGAGTGGCCACTAGTCCGACACGTGGGACTTAAAATCCACAACCCCCAGGGTTGGGCTTGTTCCAATGATCATCAGTAATCGTTTTATTCTTCTCAAACTCTACATTATATATCATTCTTGCACTTGTAAAGGAATAAACATGCTTCTGTTACGAGATGATGGCAACTATTGCTTCTGGAGTGAGTGTACTGGATACATTCTTTTTCAATGTAAGGAGAGTATAAATGTCACATCTGTTGTTAGGTAGTAGCATTTGAGCACAGCATTAAATTCTTGAACTGACTAACACTTATCCAGTATATCATATAGTATTCTCAATTCTCAGATTCATTGAAATGGCTGAAACAGCAAAAAAAAAAAAAAATTAATTTTTTTCTGTGGTATGGTTTTGCATATTTCTTAACATTTACTAGTTATATAAAGGTCTTTCATAACAAAGGCTATTACCAGAAAATTCAGTATGCATATTTTAATATCTTGAACATATGGTGTTTTAATTGAAATTGTTAGAGCCATTTTTTGTGTCACATCTTACATCTTTTGTAGATGCCTGAACATAAATATCAAGTCTGGTTAAATATTTAAAAACAGAAGAACTACTAACAGTGAAGTATTCTTCAGGACTGCAACAAATCATGTATTTTGTCATGTGTATTTGTCAACATTTGTTTTGGGTTATGCTATTCTCTCTCTTATACATGCACATCCATACAGACCCCTTGCTAAAAATGCTTCTTTTAATTCAGGGACCTTAAAACATTTATTTCTGACGAAATCTCCTTATCACATTTTTGGGTGGAATGCATTATGCACCTTCTCTACCGACTAGATACTTAGTAGAGAAAGTTGCAGCAATTTCACAAAATTATATGTCCTTTTGTAATTAGATACACTAGTAATTTGACCTGCAAACTGATCAGGAACTCAAGTTTTTTTATGTGATTTGGAATACCTAAGTCAGTTCAAAATGTGTTACACAGGCATTTACATCTTCGCACTCAGACATCACATTGAACCTATAGATCGACCAAACTGTGTTCAGTTCGCAAATGACATACTTAACAAGACTGACAGTTTTTTAAGATGTGTAATCTTCACAGATGAATCTACATTCCATATCAATGGTCTTGTCAACTGACATATTTGTAGAATTTGGGGATCTGAACCACCCAATGTAATTTTTTAGTATGACAAAGGTTCTCCAAAAGTAAACGCGTAATGTGATTTGATGCAGAATCTGGTCATTGGCCCTTTGTTTCTTATTGAGCAGACTGTCACAGAACATGTTTACCTAGACGTGCTGGAACAGTACACTTTCCTGCAAGTAGATCAAATTGAAGAAGAAAGTAAAGTAACATTTTTCAAAAAGATAGCACTTTCCCTACCAGTTTGAGATGCTCTACATGAAAGATTCCCTGACAGGTGGATCGGTAAGGCCAGTCTTAATCAATGGCCACCAAGAAGCTTCGACTACACACCCCTAGACTTTTTAGGGGAATTTTTTTTTTAATTTGCGTCATCCAACGTTAAGTCATATCGAACAATGAATGGAATGGATGAAATGATTGCTCAAATGAGACCAGGGTCCATAGAGCTCAGAGTTACCTGACATTTGTCTTTCAGAATAAGGAAAAAACCTTATCTAGGTAACTCACCCTGACAAGATTCGAACTTAGAACCTCTTGAACGTGAGGCAAACATGCTACCATCTACACTACTGCCGTGGACTTAGGGGAATACGTAAAAAAAACATTGTGTATAGCAATCTGATTAGAAGTCTGCAACATTTAAAGGTATAGTATCATGGATACTGTAGCAACAAGGTGATCCAGCGCCTGAGATGATCCAGTGGTGTTGTTCAGAAATCGACCATCAGCTGGAGTTTGCAGGGTAACCAATACAGTGCACATAGTAATATCCTAAGGTAAGAAAAAAATACTTTTTGAGATGGTAAATTTAACAAAAAAGTACTTACATATATAATCATTTGTAACTTAAAAAACTTCACTTATCTTATAAGAAATGACTATTTATATAGAATAAAAAGAAGTATTTCAGAAAGTGGAGTGCCATTGTTACTAAAATTAGGCACGTGAGTCAACCTTGTATATACTTTTCTCCACTTACAAGTTTTTTATGAAGACTAGTTTCATCAGTCTACCACAGAGCTGACGATAGGGGAGAAGTCCCCAGAAACTAGTCTTCATAAAAAACTTGTAAGTGGAGAAAAGTATATACAAGGTTGACTCACGTGCCTAATTTTAGTAATGATGACTATTTTCTTATAAATTGAGTTGGATCGCAATTTCGTGAGTATTCTATTCACATCATCATCCAATTTCATTAACCTTACCGTCGCTAGATGTCACTGTTTTTTTTAGTACTACCAACATTTGAAAATGAAACAAATTTAAAAACAGAATCGACTGCCGTTATTTCATAATTCATTATTAAAAATTGATGATGTGAATAAGATATTCACGAAATCGATATCCTAGTCAATCTATAAGAAAACAGATCATTTCTTATAAGATACCAAAGTGAAGTTTTTTAAGTTACAAATTAGTATATTTCTATATATTTGTTGCTTCACTGTTAATAGCTTCATATTTAACGTATTTAAAAAAGTACTTGTTTCAATATCTCAAATACTTCCTGAGCTATGACTTTTTGAAACCGCTGCAACCTTTTTCGATGCCCTGTAATTTTGAAGAAAAACAGAAGTCTATTTTTATGATATATGCTACTTTTATTTACCATGTTAACATATTTTCTATAACTATTCAATCTGAATCATAAAAGCAGATTTGTACAATGAAAGCAAACAGAAGTTTATTATGTATTACTTTGGTACACTGAAGCAGAAAATTGTTATAGTTTTATTCAAACTAATTAATGGAGCATTGAATATTAGACTCAAATTATATAAAAGTTTGTTTCCGGGGCATTTTAAAATACTTTCTGTATAGAATGTACATATAAAAGCTACTATAATAGGAAGAATCTACTAATTATTCTGTGCTGAGTCCACAAATTCTCTCAACAGTGATATTTATTGCTGAAATTGAGCTTTTACTTTAATGTTATTCATTGCTGCTTAAATTTCATGCTAAAACATTTCATTATCAAAACCACTTAGAGCCATTTTCCTCTTTTGACACAGGCATTATTATATTCAATTAATTGTCCAATATATAAATTCTTTATTTTGAACTTTAACGTATTAAATGTTTTGTTACCCGTGCGCCTACATTTTTCCCCCCACATTAATTCAGGAAATTGCGAACAAAACATTTATTTAAATATTCTTTCCTTTTCCCCCATTTTTATATTCTTTGGATGCATGTAGGCTGCTGATAATCATGAGTTCATACCTTTTTTCTGTTCATGTTCCAAATAAAATAGTTTAGGAAACATTCACAACAGACACGAGTGTGTGCACACATGAATAGTATAGCCCAAAACAGTAAATACCTCACTTACTATATAAATTCGCCATTGTTCGAAGATGTAACACAACAATAATCCTATTTCATGATAACCTTTATTTGATAGATTTTTTAAAAATCCTTCATACAAATGGTTCTTACAATTTTGATTTAAAAACTATGTTTAAGATATTTACCTGAAAAATAGATGTATATCTTCAGCTTTCTAATAGTACCCTATTCTGCTCTTTTCATTATGCAAGTATTATGTATTACAGATAATGGTTAAGAAATAAGTATTATAAGTCTTATTTCATGCTTTTTTGTGGCCTAAGCCTTGTATGAAATAGGATCCGTTAATAACAAATAAATTATTTAGCAACCTAAGCAAAATGAAAATTGTTCAATTTATAACTTGTCACACATCACACACACTGATAATAAATTGGGGTTAACAGTATATTATTAGAACAAGTAGAATAGAACATTAAATTTCTCAGCCTTCAAGTAGAATGCAATATAATGTTTAAAAGAATACAATTCTTGCAAAGAAATTGAGGGAACTGCAGAGGTTCAGTCGTATATTTATAAACAAATAAAATTTGATATTAAAGTACAGGAATATATCTGTAAAGCACTGATAAAATCTAATAATTGTATTTATTTCACCCACAGAAATACGAAACACATTATAGACACTTCATTCTGTGCAAGATTATCTGAAGACAAATTATCCTGATCATGCCTATGTAGCTCTGTAAGAAGTAGTATCTAGATGTAGAAGTGGTATGCTATCCAAATAATAAAACAAAATGATGAGATGTTCTGGCTGTAAATTGAGCAGGATGGTGGTTTTGTCTGTGGCTGATCTACCTGATGCTAGGCAGGTTAATTACAATTTCGTATCCAATTCATCTGCTTTATCATTTCACGTCATCTCTCAATTGGATGGTCCTTTTCAGGGTAGAAGTGTTTTATATAATATATATTTATTGCTTTGTTTCCAATATATACTTGTATATAAGTACTGTCTTTTTGTGTTCTATATTAAATTCTAAACTTAATGTACTAGATTTGGAGCTATTCATGAACAAATTATTTATGTATATACTATTACAAGGAAAGCATCAATGTTAGCATTAATTATCCCAGAAAAATGAAATGAAATATGTAATGTTTAACGCCAGCTTTTACTATATACGGCACTGCAGGCGGTGACTGATGATACATGAGATGAAGATGGAGCACCGGCGGAATGAGATGGCGGGGGAAACCGGAGGTCCTGGAGAAAATCCATCCCAGCGCCGTGTTGTCCACTACAAATCTCACTTTGTGGTCGCCTGGGATCAAACCTGGGCCGCCTTGGTGAGAGCCAAGCAGTCTAACCACTGAGCCACGGCGTGGCCGATTAATTATCCCAGGCTTAGTAATCATTGTTCAAAATGAATTCTAATAACCAAGCCAGTATGAATTGTCATTCAAAATGAATGCACAAGAACCATAGCAGCCTCAATAGGAATTGCATGAACATGCTAGAATTTTCAATTGTAATCGTTCAAAAGGAATCAAGAGTATCAATTGTGAAGCATTGTAATTCGTATACCCTCAAAAATTTTGGGCTGCCCAGGAAGAAGGGACGAATACTATCAAGTGTGATGAAGGTCACAAGAATTACTCCAGATCACAGTTGCTTTTAACAAACCAGAATGTTGTACTCAACACACTGTTTGTAAAATCGGTCCAATGGTCCAATGCAACAAAAAAATTAGCCCATATCAAATTCTGCCGATTTATTGGACCGGAACCGCATAAAGTTCATGTGATTCGTTCCAGTATGTTTCCTAGCAAATGATGAATTATGTATATGAGTAAGTCGGAACCAGTATTCCAACCTATGGTTCCAACATAAAAATCAGTTCAGATGAATGTGAATCATCAAAGAGTATAGTAAATTAGATACACTCTCTGAGAAATTCAGCAATTGCGGAAGCAATAAAACCGTGAAACAACGATTCATATACCTATTGTTCCAGCGTCCAGTAGTACGAAATTCAAAACCAGTTCTGACCGCTTACACATAATGTGTTTAGAACCGTTTGTTGGGATGAAACTCTAGCCCGCCTCGCTAGCGTGGATGGTGGCGTGTCTGCCTCACGTTCAAGAGGTCCATAGTTGAATCTCGGTAAGTTTGAGTTACTGGAAGAGATTTTTCCGGGGTTTCCCTTATGCTGAAAGACAAATATCGGTTATGGATCCTTGGCTCATTGGAGCATCATTTCACCCACTTCATTCATTGTCCGATATGACGTAAAAAAAAAACGAACCTCCAGAATTGTGCAGCTGAACGATTCCTTAGGGTTTATAATACGAATTAATAAAAACATACTATTCTTGAGATGCTGACATAAACAAAAGTACTGAGTTTGACCAAAAGATACATTTTTAAAACAAAAAAACGCAACTGTAAAGCGTAGTACAATTAATCGTAAACATAGCATAAGCTCTTTACCAAACTGTGTGCAGCGTAAAATGGAAGGAAAACATTTTCGAATTTCTGCGTTAAACGAGATTCTGACTTTAATGATAAAATATTAAAAAGTCTAAACTATACAAAAGCAATAATTTCATACGTATATCAGTGGTGTCCATTTGTTGAAATAATGGACAGCAACGGTAAAAATCATTGAATATTCATACAATTTTATTAAAATGAAACTCAATCACCTGAAGAATTAAATGAATAGTAAATTTATTTATAAACAAATTATATTTTATGTATTACATTTATTATATGTCTTTCCCCTACTGCTTATTTCACCTGTGTTAAATGTATCATTTTTCTTCAGAAATAAGTAGTTCATTTCTTTACAGCAGAAGTTATATGTATTTGTGTTCTGGATATGAATTCATTAGCTATGTCATCCATATTTAAGACATTGGTTTCCTTTCGATTAGCATTCAATAAAGAAAATATTGGATCCTGCTTCATTGTTGAGCTGAGGTAGGTTTTCAGCATCGTCAAATTTGAAAAGATCTTTCTGCTGTGGACGATTACACAGAAATCGTTAGAAAGAATCGGATGAAGTTAAGGAATTCTGGAAGAATGCAATTCATATGTGGATTTTTCTAAGAAACTCAATTACGCTCTTAGGCCGCGCCGTGGCTCAGTGGTTAGACAGCTTGGCTCTCACCTAGGAGGCCCTATTTCGATCCCAGGCGACCGCAAAGTGAGATTCGTGGTGGACAAACTGTAAGCTACGTTACAACATGCCATCCTTCTCATTGTTTTCGATGAGGGTATTATAGTGAACAACCATACGCAGCACTGAAAATCCAGTATTTTTGTGTTGAATACTGGACAATGTATTTGTTGTTCGTTTGGTAGGTAATGCATTATCTTTATTGTTAATTTTTGCAGACGCCTCCTCGACTGCTTTCAGACAGCTCGAAAGTACATTCTTCAAGCTGTTTAATGTTGTTGGTAATATAAAAAAGTCTGATTTATAAAATGGAGATTGTCCAATAATAATTGTTCTGAAATAAATAAAACACCTTGCATTCCCTGAAAGGCAGATCTACCTGCGTGGGAAACAGTAGTTGTAATGAAACTAAAGCTACGCATTGCGAACTGGACTATCCCTGCGCGTGTCCCCGGGACACGTCAGCAGTTACATACTGCGAGACTCCTATACTTCATATCCCTTTATATGTGTAGGTGCTCCGATGTCTAGTGATTACGTGACACATTCCTCTGGCTGGCCTTCTTTTGCTGGGCAGACAGTAGAAGTCACATTCCATGGGATGTTCACTCTATATCGCTGTAAAAGGTGAATGGAGGGCTGAAAAACATGCACGTCGTAGTTTAAATAGCGACTTAAATTAGAAACCATTGTATTTGTTAACGACGCGGTCAATGTATAGGTTCATATCGCATGTGTTATAATTTCACTCCGTAGTAGTTATTTTACATGCCAGTAGATCTACTAGCATGGGGCTATCCTTTTTAGGAAGCACACTTAAAACCAATCACTGTGTGTCGGGTTTGTACCTGCTACCTTAGAATCAGTAGGTGAGCACCTAGCCAACTAGTCACCCAGACCAATAGATCGTATCTGGAGCACGCTCATAATAGCTTTGGAGAAAGCAGAAGGACATGATGAGAAATCAACACCACGACTGTTCAATGACGCAACAGTCAAAGATGCAAATGATTGATTTGCGAAACTGTTTAATTTATATTTACCACAGATAAGTGAACTTTTGGTCACTATTATTTATTATAACTTGTTAATTATATTTACTTTACTGCCAATTGCTTTAGTCACAAGATTGTTTGCAATAGGGAAGGAGCAAACACCTCGTTATTTAAATAATGTGGCTTTGTGGGTTCGTAGAATTAAAATGCCGAGTTTCAGAAATTAAAAATCTCCTTTATTTTCGTAGAAATACTCTTATAGATTACAGCAGCATTGCGTTACATACACCATCAGTTTACCAAGGTCGATCACAATAACAGTGACAGCAGATTACATCCTTAGCTCTCGTTACAACAACACAGCTAGCTGTCTCTCATTTCACAACACTGTTTCACAACTCTCTTTGCGAGCCGTCACGTCCTTAAATACCTATTTCGTAAATTCGAGATATTTCTGGACCAAACAGGAATCGAATGTTCTATCACCTTCCAGAAGCGTAACCCTATCGGTGCCGGCAGGTCTTTTATCTCGCACTATCATTATTTCTACCGGCATACTCCTTATCTCCAGGTTTTTGTGTATAAAGGTCGCGCTATCGCGATCGGGTTCGTGACAATAATAGTGTTTTCGTAGCTGTTGTTACTCCTTTGTAAACTTAAGTGATTTCTTTGTATTGGTGTTTTTATATGCCATCTAGTAAATAAATATTTACTAATATGACAAATGGGTGAAAAAATACGTGGCATATAATTAGTCACTCATGATAGTCACTGGTGAAGAAACAGTCGCGTGCGTTATTTTGATAAATATGCCTATTTCAAGTCGGGGACATCAAAGGCTTTTGTTAGAAGATCTAAATACAAACTTGAATATAGCCGTTACGTCTTTGCGTAAATTAGCAAGGAAAAGACGAATGTACGGGCACATGGCTTACTTGTCACCACTGTCTCTAATGTAGATATTTACTGTAATATTTTAATAGAGTGTAACTACCTACTAATTTGCTTAGTTCACAAATGATGGACTCTGAAGATGTCATACGACTAGCCAAACAAATCACCAATGGAATATGGTGTTGAATGTCCCAGAGCGCCGCTTAATGGTGGGACCAAACGAACAAAACAAAACAAAAACAAAACAAAAAAGTGAATAAATAAAAAAAAATAAAAAAAAATGAAATGCAGACGAACGTGACAAAATCTGTCAGGAAAGTTGAAACTGATTTGACTTGCATGATTTTGTTAATATGACATCATATATTCAGAAGAAAGATGTACTAAATTATCACAGTTTGTACGACCTTTCAAATTTATGCACAGAAAAGAAAACCAAGGAAAATGTAATATGAAAAAGTAAGTGACGAGTGTCAATAAACCAACCACAAATAATTTTTATATTAAAATGTAACCCTTTCGTCCAATGTGTTGATTTTCTAAAGTGGCTCTAAGGATGTTTATAAAAGTGCTATACGTGTGAGATTTTTCATGATAAATAAACCTTTTGGAAGTATTTTCAAAATTGCTCTTCATTCTTGATGGATTTTGTATACCTACCCGGTAAATCGTAAGAGACAGACAAAATATTATGGAATAAATACATGTAGATCTGGTTAAAAACTGCATTTAATGTCAAATACTTTGTTTATAAAGTGAAATATTGAGATACACGTTTGAATTTTGTTCAACGTTTTAATTTTACGATACCTATACGTACTTTCCTCAAATAGAAAATAAATTTTTGTGTAATCTCTTTGCCACGCAAAGAGAGTGGAATTTCAAGGCATCTCATAGCGACTAGCTCTTAAAAGATTGGCCTATTCTTTAATCCCTTTTGTAGGCGTTGAGAATGGTGTGTACAAGAGTAGTAATCATCGGATTTTTTGGTCGCCTCATTGCGGAAACTGGATTTCGTGGGCAATATCGTGTTGTTAGTCGTCGTAGCGGCCGTACGGCACCTATCTAAGCAAGCCTTTATTACGTATTCTAAATCGTTGAGATTGATTAGAGTTTCTCTAAGTACTAGAATTCTTGCTAGCACTAGGCCACTGGGGCCACTAGGCACTGCTTGCAGACACTGTCACTGCCATGTACTGGAAACAACTTCAAAGATTGTCCTGTTGTTAAATATTCCTTGTCCTATATTTTGAGCCTCTATGGTATCTAGCAGTAAGATTTCGTGATGAATTAGGTTGGAAAAATGATGTATGACGAAGGTGATTCAGGGTAATAAAAGAAACACTGAAGCTGTTATGAAATTATAACAGTAGCATATTGGATTGCTGTCAAGTAGTTATCATTGTATTTTTAAGATTTCATTGTCATTTTCACATAGAATGGCTTCAAGTACTGTGAAAACGCAGGAAAATGTTCCAGTATCTATGCAGGAATGCTACGAAAACTATATTCTAGTGGATATAGGAGCTAACTTAACGAATAAAAAATACGGAAGGGATTTAGACTCCGTCATACAAAGAGCTAAAGATGCTGGTACGCAGTACTGCACATGAACCTTTTTCATGCTTGATCATTTATAGGTTGGAATTTATTAATAATTTTGGTGTATGTATCTGGTGGTGCTTGCAGGTGTTCAGAAAATAATGGTAACAGGCGGTTCACTAAAGACTAGTAAAGAAGCACTTCGTCTAACCAGAATATATCCTGGTACCTTATACTCTACAGCAGGTAAAAATTATAACGTTTATAATTTAGTACTGTCAGAATTTGAGATTTAGATAATTTTATTTCATTGTTCTGTACTTAACCCAAAATGTATAGTGAATTTGTTTCTGCATGTATTGCATTGAGAACAAAACTCAGGAATGAGCTCATGTTATATAAGAACCATCAACAATCAATCTCATATGTTAAAATTACATGTGCTAAACCTTTTTGCTGCCTTTTAAATTCATTAGTGATTTTTATATTACGAAATCGAGGAACAGTAAATTCGGGACAACCCAGTATACCTACTTTTATCCCTTATAATAGTATCATAAAAATTCATATAGAGTATTAATTTAAAATTGGTTTATTTGTCACTTGGAAAAATGTTAAATATTGGAGATGAAAATAATTGAGAGTATCGGAAGGTTAAAAGAATCAAGTTAAAGCAATTTATGGCATTAATATTGTTTAAGAATAAGATAATGTAAAATTGTACTCCTGAACTTATTAAATACAAATCAAGTAAATAATATTAATACATGTATATTGTATCATATGTGGCACCATATAGTTGAGTATAATGTGGAACCAGAAACAGGCTATAACACGTAAACTTGCTTTGCTTAATTGTAGACATTTTTGTTGATCCACATCTTGTTGAGTAGAGTAGTAGATCATTTTAAGAGCAGACATGGTGCAACTATGAAAATTGTAAATTCCACTTTTTTTAGTCTAAACTAGTAACATGCGGTGGGAATACATTACAATTGTATACAAATACACACCAAAATTTCATGTTCCTAAGTGTCACTATTTTGGATACAAACACTTTACTGAATTTTGTGATGTAATTTTCTGTTACATTCAGAATAGAATCTGTGCCATACAATTCACAATTCTGGTTGAAAATATGCTGTCACACTCAAAATATAATTTATTGCATAAAGAGTTGCAGACTTTTTCTCTGAGACAAGTACATTATATATTACTTACAATAGTAAGTCACCTCTTGAATGCGAGAGCCCCTAGTGGTTTACCAGGAAAATATATGAGTCAAATGGAGAATTTAATGTCAGGATGGCACGTTGGCCATGGTAGCACAATGGGTTAGAGCAACTGGACGGAAACCAGGAGATCCATGGTTCAAATCCCGGCCATGGCATTGAATATTTTGTGTTGACTCTACCATTTGGACAGTTTTGTTTTTGTTTACTTTGAAGTTGTTTTCTTCCGCCCATGCCTGTAGTGTGTTCATGCCGTTTTGTAATTCCTCCTTGCTCTGTGTTCCAATGGCCAAAGCTGTTTAAGCTTTTTGTTTCATTTGAGTTATATTAGGTACATTGTTCTTAATTAGACTTCAGTAATAATTACACAACTTAGTAACTGTTCCTTCTTTCAAAGCACCTTCTTCCCCACTGCACTGTTTCTCATTTTACTTCTTTTATCAAATTTCTTAGCCTAGTTTGTAAACTCTAGAGATATAATTTGGAAATAAACTCACTCATGTGCATTTTTTTTGTGCATATGTGTAGGTATCCATCCACATGATGCCAAATCATGGACAGATGGGTATCTAGAGGACTTGCGAGAAATGGCATCCAATGCAGAATGTGTAGCTGTTGGAGAGTGTGGTCTAGATTATAACAAGGATTTTTCTCCTCCTGATGTGCAAAAACAAGTTTTTGAGAAGCAGGTGAGTGTTCCAATGTAGTAAATTGCATTTATTGTACTTTTTCAAATAGTGTGATTTACTATCAGTAATAAAGCAAGTGTTTGTTTCGTAAAGTAACTATTGTGAGGGCCGTTCAATAAAGAATGTTCATAATTTTTTATTTACAACATATTTTTATTTATCCTCGTAATTTTGATGTACCTTCTCAAAATAGTTTTCCTTAGATGCGATACACATGTCCCAGAGTTTCTGCCAGTCTGCAAAGACATGCTGGAAATCATTTTTGGAGAGGTCCTTCAAAATCGCCTCTGCAACCTTCACTACTGCTTTTGAAGATGGATGACACCTCCCATGAAGGTGTTTCTTCACATTAGGGAATAGGAAAAAGTCCCAAGGGGCTAATCCAGACGTTAGGGAGGGCAAGAGAGACACTTTATGTTGATTTTTTATAAGATATTCAGCAACAAAATGACAATATGTGCGAGAATTATCGTGGTGCCTGTTTCAAGTATCAACAGATTTACTTTATCTTCAAAGTTCTTAAAGCTTGTTATAATTACTGTCATATTTTTTCCTTGATGTTAAAAACGTTTTATAAACCTGTGAATATAAAAGGTGTAGCAGCTCTTCCTGTTTTCAGTTTATTAATCTCTCTTCTTGATCATGAGTATAGTACCATGACATGTCATAGTTACCTGGTGTTTCTTTAAATTAGGAACATAATTATGTTATAATTATGGTGGTGATTGAACTGTAGATTGAAAGGCTGAACTTTCAGTTTTATATTATTTAGGGACTATTTTCAGAAGCTGTTGAATCCATTTTCAACCTCAGTCCAACTAGTTAAAATGTAAGTGACGAAGTGTTAAAAACCGACTACAAATAGTTTTCAATTAATTTTGATGTCATTGTTAATAAATTCCTCCAATTATGTGTACCTAAACTTTTGCTTAAATCAATCGCTTGCTTATCGCAATATTCTGTAGCAATCCTGTCAAAAGAGTTAAAGCATTGACATAGCAAAACTAATTATATCCAACATGATTTAAAATATGAATTTTATTATAATTTTTTTTTTTCACTTTATAGGTGGAGCTAGCATGTGACCTTGGAAAACCTCTTCTAGTGCATGAGCGTGATGCTCATCAGGATATGCTGGATATTCTCAACAGATATAGGGAGAAACTGCCTCCTGTGGTGATCCATTGTTTTACGGGGACAGCAGAGCAGGCGCACAATTATCTGGAAATGGGAATCTATTTGGGCATGACAGGTAAATAGTTGATATTATCAAAGTGATATATAATGTATGTCAGACTGTTCTGTGCATGGGTGAAGTGAGCTGGGTCGTCATTCTCTGCCTCCTTGCCACAGAACGGCTCAGGGTTTGATATCACCTTTGCAGGGTGGGGAGATGTTGCTGATTTTAAGTCCTAATCTCTGTTTCATATAACCTTGCCTCGCTGACATGTATCACTTCGCGTGCATCTACGTTCCCCCTCACCCTAATTGGCTAATGCTTTCGCACCATAGGCCATAAAGGTGCCTTCCTGTCACATTTAAACCTGCAGCAAACGTCATTAATTGCCGGGAAGATAGATAAAATCATACAAATAAGGATATGAAGGCATGCAAAAATACAAGTTTATAATGAAACTGAGCAAGTTGAAACTGAATGAAAGAGCAATGAAACTGAAACAAGTTTATTGAAGGCCTTCGGCCTTTTCCACTGGGATTTTTTAAACCAGCACACATACCTTGCAAAAATGCTTATCTTTCAGTCTTAAAAGTTGTGTCACGCCATACTTGTGTGTCCTTCCTTCACCCAAGTCTCGTCAAGGTAGTATATTTTGCGACTTGTATCCTGGTACAGTCTGATTGTCCTTAAAGAACGTCTTTGCCACACAGCAATATCGTCTCTGTCTCTTGGCACATTTTCTTGCCTGTTTTTTCATTCACAAACCCCAGCTGTATAAGCAATCTATACAGACTAGATCTGCTGAAATTTGGTAAATCTGCATCCTCATTTACAGCAGACGAAATGCTATTTATGTTAGGGAGTTCATTTCTAAAGAAAAAACAATGCACATTACGATGCACAGCACTTTTCACGAACTTATCGCATCCTCCGAGCACGCGCTTTTGTTTATTCCTGCTTTTGCCTGGAGTGTTAAGTTTTCCTGTTGTCTCAATTTCACGTCGTGATGTTCCTATGGACCTAACACTCACACCTGTAAGTTCCAGAGCACAGCTGTTCGACTTCTCTCACTGAGAAAGATGGATTCTTCTCTGTGAGTGCATTAAACACATGTACCACAATTCTTTTTCTGCCGCCTTGTAATGCTATGCAAAAAACTGGCGGTAGACTCTGCCATTATACATATAAATAAGTATACACGCAATAAACGATCAATAAAATAATTTGTCTGTCGCACTTGGCGCAGCACACCTTCGAATGGCAATATATGACAAATACAGCAGTGATAAAAGTCATGTAAACAAATATGTCACCACTACCGCTAAAGCACGTGCTATCATGTCATATGAAAGGTGTGCTTGAAAGCAAAGGGACCTCCTCTTTACTTCGTTTAAGAATTAACATGCATTTCAGATAAATCAACTTTGTTGTGTAATATATTTAATTCAAACATTTACTAAAATATAAATTTGACAATTCTCTTCCAGCATGTAAAAATATATCACCATGTTAAATAACGAACTAATTTTTACCGCACAACAGTCTGTACCACTAACAGCAGCCAATGAGAGGGGACTAGGTCACATGACCGTTAAGAGAAATGGGGCAAGCTTATGTGAAACAAGGATTAGGTATGGAACTGGGACAGGTGCCCGCTCAGCATCTTTTACCTGGGTATCTTACCTCTTTTGTTAAGAAACAAGTGAAAAGGAACCTTCTCCATCCCATATACACTTTTATTTCCAAAGTTGTTATTTTGCCCTTCACAATTTCTACAGTAAGAATTTAATATGTATTATTTCCTTATTTTTGCATTTAACCTCCTGTTGGAAGTTTACATGCTCAATCTTACAAGTGAGCATCTGGAGTCAGATACCTGTTAGGAGTAAAGGAATTCTGGATCAGAGAAATTATCCAGAATGCAATGATGGTGAATAAGAGTGACATTATATGAACTCAAATGGATGAAAGAAAAGATGATTTTGGAGTACTTGATGGAATGAATGGCCAGAAACTGCAGAACCAGCAGGAAATCTGCACAGCAGTTATCTCTTCATATGCAGTCCCCTGGGATCAAATATGAGCCACCTTGATGAGAAGCGAGTGAACTAACCACTCAGTCATGATCTAAGGATTTAATATGTCATCCCTGGGAATGAGAAATTTAAATTTTTTTTTTTTTTTCCCATATTCAGGAACTAGAAAGCCTCTATTAATTGTGAATGCTCACATTATAATATAAAAATTTAACATTTTTGTTTTCATTCTGGTTTCCATTCTCAGTTTTGTGAACCAGTGTTTAGTTCTTCTTTCTATATCCCTGATGGCTTTAGGCGTCAGGTTCAGTGTTTAGATGAAGAGTGTTTAGTCTCATTCTCTAAACTCCTAAAAATACTGCATTTAATTGTATATTGCCACCCAGTATCACTTTGGTGTCTAATGTCTAGGATTGTACAATACTTAGGAATTTTAAATTACATGATTAATTCATTTTGTTTTTCTAAATTATATTAAGGGATTTTTTGTATTATTACTCATACAGTGGTTGGTTTTTTAGTTTTGGCAACCATGCTGCAGCGCTAAATTACAATGGTGTTGGGCGCTACCACTTTTACCAAGGTTGCTGACCTGCATCCCCTCCCTCAGAGCACATGAGCTTGCCCGTCCTGCTGACCACTCGTGCACAGTTGCATCTGTTAGATGAGTAGTGGAAAGCCAGTGCTTGGGAAAAACAGTTGCAATGTTTTCCAAGCAGGAACAGAGAACGTGGATAAAAATTCTGTGTGCTAGGGGTTGAATGCTCAACAGTGCCACCGAGGATTGAACGAGGTGTGCGGTGCAGCTGCATTACCTTATAGAATGGTAGCAAGATGGGTTGCAGCATTTTGAGATGGGTGCGAACGTGTGGAGGACATGTCTCGATCTGGTCACCCACCAATAAGTTATGAAAATGTACAGATGGTGTCTGCATTAGTGAAGGTGGATCGGAACATTACGGTTCGTCTATCAGAGCAAGATACTGGACTGGCACATTCGACTGTCCTCCACATTCTGAAGGACGTGCTGAAAATGAGGAAGATTTCATCCAAATGGGTTCTACATGATTTAACCAACATGCACAAATGGCTGTGATATGACGTTTCTTGTATGCACTTGCAGCGTTATGAGCATGAAGGAGAGGCCTTCTTATGGCATATCATAACCATTGACGAGACATGGGCCAAATCTTATGAGCCACAGTTAAAACGCCAATTGAACCAGTGGCGGCAGTATGGATCACCACGGAAACAAACAGTTCGATCAACTCCCACCAATGCGAAGGTAATGTTGATTCTTGCCTATGATTGGGATGGTGTGATCATAAACTATAACGTTCCCCAAAATCAAACCGTTAATGTGGCGTACTATTGTTACTTTCTGCAAGAACATCTCTGAGCAGCTCTGAGAAGGAAATGGCACCACCATATGGTTACACTGCCCGTCATTCTTCATGACAATGCTAGGGCACACACAGCAGGTGTTGTGTCGACATTGTTGAATTGCTGGGGCTTGGAGGTGATCTATCACTCCCCCACCCCCGCTATTCTCCCAACATGCGATTATGATCTCATCCCGAAGATGAAGATGCCAATGTGCAGGAATTGCTACCGCACCATTGAAGATGTCAAGCAGGCTGCCCAGCACTCTCTTCGCACCATCAATAGATTGGGCAATGCCAATGGGATCCTGCGACTTCCACGTTTCTGGGAACATGTACGCAACGGTGGGGACTACTCAAGGGCCTATGAAACTTGGTACCATCTAGGTGAGCTATTTATCCAGTTATAACATTGTTGCCAAAACTAAAAAACTAGCCCCTGTATAAGAGGCAAATTTTCCCTCAAGAAATGATGTATGCACTAATACTCTTTTAGAATGAAGTTATGCATTTTTATTCTTAAATGAGCAGTCAGTGGTTAAAAAATGAGAGTTTAAGTGGTAAAACTGATAATTTTTAACTACCAAATAAATGCGTGATTGGAGGAATTTAGCAACAGTGATGTCTAAGTTAATTGAAAAAAAAAAAAAAAAAAACTATTTGTAATCATGATTTAACTGTATTGGAACACCACAGTGAAGCGAAAAATTATTAATTTTTAGATGAGTCGTATTTATTACACATCTGCTTCACTTTCGTACCTATTTTGAGGACATGTTTCGCAAATCATCGTTTGCATCTATGGCTCTTATGCGACTAAACCTTGATCCAGTGGTGTGGGTAATTCTGGGGTTGCTGCTGTCATCTGTTGATTTAGTGATGAACTTAAATGTGGGATTCTCTTCTAGCGGGATTTCAAAGTTCATTAGTTGGTTTTTATGTTTTTCTATGTATATCCTCTCCCAAATGACGAGTTCACTATTTTTTTTTTTTTTTTTTTATACATTCAAACTTCAAAAGAGATTAAAACAGATCACAGCTCTCACACCAATAAAACAAGAAATTAGATTTGCTAAATTTACTTACCACCCCTGGGCCACAAAAAAGTTCCAAAAAATATTCAAGAAATACAATATAACATTGGCACCAAAAAACAATTACAACATTAAAAACCTACTTCACAGTAATAATACTGATAAGATAAAACCAGAGGAAAAGTCAGGCATTTACAAGATTAAGTGTAAAGACTGTGAAAAAATTTACATAGGGAGGACAAAAAGAAACATAGGCACTAGAAAGAAAGAACACTTCAGGCACTTAAGATACAATAGCAGCTCATTTCTGGTCTGAAAATCATGAAATTGAAGATAGCACAGAATTACTAAAATACGTACAAAAACATAGTGAACTCGTCATATGGGAGAGGATATACATAGAAAAACATAAAAACCAACTATACCTTGTTTCACGTAAGCTTGCCCAGTATCTCTTAACGGTCACGTGACCTAATCACCTCTCATTGGTTGCTGTTGTGGTAATGACTGTCGTGCGGTAAAAATGAGTTCGTTATTTAACATGGTGACATATCATGATATGTTGGAAGAGAATTGTCAAATTTATATTTTCTTAACTGTTTTAATTAAATATATTACGCAACAGTTGATTTATCTGAAATGCATGTTAATTCTTAAACGAAGTAAAGAGCAGGTTCCTTTGCTCTCAAGCACATGGCACGATAGCACGTCATTTAGCGGTAGTGGTGACATATTTGTTTATATGACTTTTATCACTGACCTTGTTTTGAACTGGATTAGTCATGCATCGCCATTCGAGAGTGCAGGAGCTAAATTATTTTATTGATCGTTTACTGCGCATGTGCTTATTATATGTATAATGGCAGAGTCTACCGCCAGTTTTTCGCTGAAGTATCGCAAGGATAATTATTTACAAACAGGTGAAAAAAGAATTGTGTTGCATGTGTTTAATGCACTCACAGAGAAGAATTCGTCTTTGTCAGTGAGAGAAGTCGAACAGCTGTGCTCTGAGTTACATGTGTGAGTGTTAGATCCGTAGGAACATTGCGACATGAAATTGAGGAAACAGGAAAACTTACCACTCCAGGCAAAAGCAGGAATAAACAAAAGTGCGTGCTCGGAGAAAATACGTGAAAAGTGTTGTGCGTCGTCATGTGTGTAGTTTTCCTTTAGAAACGAACTCCCTAACATAAGTAACATTTCGTCTGCTGTAAATGAGGATACAGATTTACCAAATTTCAGGAGATTGCTTATACAGCTGGGATTTGTGAATGAAAAAAGAGGCAAGAAAAATGTGCTAAAAGACAGAGGCGATATTGCTGTGTGGCGAAGACGCTATTTTAAGGACAACCACACTGCACCGAGATACAAATCGCTAAATATACACGAAGAACACACGAAAAGTAAAGTATGGTGTGACACGACTTTTAAGACTGAAAGACAAGCATTTTTGAAAGGTATGTGTTCTGGTTTAAAAATCTCAGTGGAAAAGGCCAAAGGCCTTTCATTATAAACTCTTTCAGTTTCATTGCTCAGTCATTGTGTTTCAATTTGCTCAGTTCATTATAAACTTGTATTTTTGCATGCCTTCATATCCTTATTTGTATGATTTTTGTATGATTTTATTTATCTTCCCGGCAATTATTACGAAATGTGACCGGAAGGCACTGCCTATGGCCTATGACGCGAAAGCATTAGCCAATTAGGGCGAGGGGGAGGGCTGTTGAACGCGGAGTGATACATTTCAGCCGGGCAAGGTTATATGAAACAGATAGTAATGAACTTTGGTCAGTTTATTGACACTTCGTCACTTACATTTTTGTATTATCGAGGGACTAGTTTTGAAAGCCATCGCTTCCATCCTCAACGTCTCTTCTACTTATTTGAGGTTGAGGATGGAAGTGATGTCTTCCGAAAGTAGTCCTTCGATAATATAAAAATGTAAGTGACGAAGTGTCAATAAAACGGCTACAAATTTATTATCACCAAATAAATACTTCCAAACAGTTTGTAAAATTGCATGGCTCCAGAAACAATATACTTTTAGGCTGTTGATGTGTTTCAATAGCATAGATGCTTTTATATTTAAGTGAACCAACAGACTGCATCATTAATAGTATACAACAGAACTTGTTTGGAATAATAGTTTTATTAAATCATGAATGAATGAATAAATTCCTGTAATTCCTTAAGTGGAACATAGGACCTTCTGAACAATGCAGCCTTGAGGTCCGTAGGCAACAGATTGGGAATCAGAGGTTTCCTGATCAGAGAAATTCCAGGATGAGGAATCAGCCCAATGCTAGAAGTGAAAGTACGAGAGATGAGGTGATAGGAAAGATGATGGAGCAATCGGTGGAATGCTGGTGGGGGGAACTGGAGGACCCGGAGAAAACCTACCCCCGTGCTATGTTGTCCACCACAAATTTCACTTTGTGGTAGCCAGGGATCAAACCCGGGCCGCCTTTATGAGATCCAAGCAATCTAACTGCCATGGCGCGGCCATTAAATCATGAGCACTATAGAATATTGATTTGGTCTTTCTCCGGATGCCAAATGATCTACCCAAATATAGAAGTCACCTCAGAATTTGGCATGGTTTCTCTGGGAAAGTTTTGAACTTTAAAGTGAGTGTCAGAAGTTTAAATGGAACACTGGTTTAATATTTTATGTGAAATATATAGTATTTACAGTATGCGCACAATAAGAAGAGCAATCGGGTTCCAAGTCCTCATTTGGTAAGTTTCGTTTAACTCCATAAACATAGATGATAACTTTGAAATTTTTAAATGCACTATACACTGACATCTAGTGGCTAATATGCTGAGCTTTATCATGTCCGCCATATTTCGTTTTGATCAATTTTGAGGTTAATTAGCTAACCTATTTACAACAGTCATATGTTAGAATTAGAATTAGAATTTTAGTTCGTCCTTGGCAACATATACATGTTAGACATGTTAAAATGTATAAATACACTATATACATAAAGTCAAATTGATCACATACATATACACAGTAAGCAGCTTTTCTATGGTTTCATGTGGTATTTGCATACACTAATTTACTACAAGAAATGTCATAATATAAATATTACAGGTTTGAGAATGTACTATGCTCCCAGTGCTCATTTACATGGTTATAGTTCTAAAAATTCATTAACCGTATAAAAACAGTGTGCATGCAAAAATTTCTTAACCTTATTCTTAAAGTGTTTTAATGATGGAGCTTGTTTAAATGAATTTGTAAGTTTATTATATAACACTATCCCTTTGTAGTTAAAGCTCCCCTCATAAAGGCTCATTTGGTACGCTCGAATTGCCAGTTTATTTTTGTTATGAGTGCGATGGTAATGTACATCAGCATTTACTTGAAAATGATTTATATTTTTATGAACATTTGTGGATGTAATGGCTCTCGAAAGGGGACACATTATTATTCGTGGGCAAAACTAAGGAATGTTTTCAGAGGATACAACGTTACGTGTGATATCTTCGCTTATCTTACATGCTATTTTGCTGAACTGTGTTTTTCAAGGTTGACCACATTGCAGAAACAAAAGAGTGTTAGCTCTCACTTCTTCCCCTCTGCCTGCACCACACCGTAAATCCAGCGCTCAACTTATCTTGCACGTACTGTACCTTGGGCTAGTATCTGATTTTACCAGTGTAATAAAGAAAAATGTATGCATACTTAATTTAATTACGACAAATAAAACATAAAATAACAGATGCTAAAATTATTAAATTATAGATGAGTCATATTTATTACACATCGGCTTCACTTACCACTCATCTATAATTTAATAATTATTTCGCTTCACTGTGTTGTTCCAATACAGTTAAATTTTGAGATGCTAAAATGTTACTACCTTATGTTCTAGGTTATTTATGTAAAGATAAGTCAGATAATGGTGTAAGAAAAATTCTAGAAGAAGGACTTATTCCTTTGGACAAACTTCTTGTGGAGACAGATTCACCGTTTATGTATCCTAATACTCGTGCATCGAAGCTTCCAGCACATGTAAAGGAAGCACTCACAGAGAGGTAATTAAATATTGTACTAATAAAACTATAAATAGAAGTATTTATAAACAGTGGAGCTTCATCAATAAAACCTTTTTAAACCACTTCTCGAACTGTAAAATGAACTGAAATGGTCAAAAATCATAATATTTCCAAAGACATAAAACTTTTGGTACCGGCAAAAAAGTATTGGGAATTAACAGTTTGGGAAAATAAACACATTTTGAAGAATAAAAAGAGAGGCATGAACTTTGAAATACCGATAGTAGATGACGTCATTCAACTCACTGAACAGCGCCAGGAGAGGGAGGCGGTCACCTGAAGAACTAGTTGAACGTCAACTGATGATGGGGACGCGGGGTCCTTGAAACATGTCCTAATTTTTAAATGTAAGTGGACCTTAAGTGTTTTTACAGTTCGAGAAGAGGTTTAAAAGAAAGAGGTTTTAAAAATATTATACTGCTCTAAATAGTACCTTAGATTTTAAGTATAGAAACCTTCCCTTTCAGGCCCTCAATATATTAAATCAATGAGAAGAATTTTATATACTTCAAAAAGTTTTAATTTATAGAATGTCCAGCATATATGTAGATCACATGACAAGTTCTTAGAATTAAGCACAAAATGGTATTGTAGAAGTTTTGAAGTTGTTCCTATTTTTTTAACATATGATCCTGTGGTTACAACCCGAGCTGAGACCAATAGCTTTTAAGTATTCTTAAAAGCACCAGCCCCATGTAAGTAGATTTCTTGACATGTAAAGGAACTCCTGCGGGATGAAATTCTGGAACTTGGCGGGCTGATATAATCGTGGCAATCGACAGCATCAGTAGCAAAGTATTTATTTTGACTTGTACTGCATTTAACAATACTCCATGGAAGTTAGATTGTTCTAGCTTATAAAATATGCCCCAATTTTTTATTTCAGTTCTTCATTGCATAAATATTTATTTCCACCAAGAACTTTCTCAGTTTAATAAAAAATGGAAGTTGGATGGAGCTAGGCCAGGGGAATAAGTTGGTTATTGCAGCAAATCATGGCACACTTAAGTTTTGCAAGGCCAATCATTTTCTTATTGGAAGATTATATCCTTCTTTGGACTGGCTTTTTCTCGTGTTTTTGGTCTTCAGTTGGTCCCATAGGTTAATATGCTCCAGTGATAGATTGTCCAGAGTAAGGATAAATCAATCAGCTTGCCTTATTTGGTTGCTCAGAACTTGGTGCTATCATAGCTAGAGTGCTGTTTAATTTCAGATGTGTGGTGCACTCAAGGTTCAAGATAATTTATTACTTACAGCATATGGCCCCTTGTAACCCAGATTTAACACTTGTAATTTTTATATCTGGGGGGGGGGGGGGGGGGCGGGGAGCCTTAATAGAGAAAGCGTATGAAACCAATCCACACACTTTGAATGAGCTTAAAAATAACATTTTATCAAGAAATTAATGCCATATCTCAGACGGAACTGCACAGTGTAATGGACAATTTCCTAAGCACATGTGAGAACTGCTTGAAAAATGAAGAGAGGCAATTACATTTCCTTGCTTAATATTCGTGAGTAATTTACTTTTCTTTTTAGATGCTTATATGTATGCTAAAAATAACTTACACGACAACCATACCATATTTATTGTGGACTTCCTGTTATCTGCATTGTTGACGCAGTGGCCAGCTTCATTGCCAGGCCACACGCCACAAAACAGTGTGAAGGGTAATTCATCCTGTACTTTCTAGATATGTATCTTCTTGGAGTCGTGTATCTCAAAACTTTTCTGTAGCTCTTGCCTGACACATTAAAAACTTATTCATTGGTTGCCCTGGAACCCTCAGAAAATTTCAAACCAACAAAAGAAATCAACCATTACATTAGGTGCATCTCCAAATTGAAAATTACTTGCAGTAGAACCTTGATTATCATTCATTATAATGGAGGAGGAAGGTTGACTGTAAACCACAACTAGCGGATAATCCATCTTTATTATAAGCTGTAGGTTTAATAAACAATCATGCAAAAATATAATGAACTATTTTAGGGTCTCCACAATTTTAAGCAGCTCTCATTGTGACATGCAACACTTCCTTTTCAACCTTAGATGAATGTTTTACTAATAGCCAGTGGTTCATGTGTGCTTCCACCTCTTCGTCAATCCATGAACTGTTTGCCTCCAAGGTGCAATTTAAGTTGTGGAAAGAGATGGAAATCAGTCAGAGTAAGATCCAGAGAATAAGGTGGACAGGAAAGAAGGTCCCATTTGAAATTCTGCAGCAAATTCTGGGTCATGTGAGCTGAATTTGGGCGTGTGTTGTCATGAAAGAGCAACACTTCTCAAGACAGTTCTTCCAGCAATCATGACTGCCAATGTTGAACCATTTGAATGCTTATGCTTCCTTCACCATAAACACACACTAAAGGGTGAGGAATATTGATAGCCATTTCATTTTTTTGCCATGAAAAAGCGAATAACAGAATTGAGTTCTCAAGTGGACATGCTGTCAAGTAGTACCATGCCAGCTGATGCTGTATTGGCAAACGTGTACCAAGTATGTGATGTTGAAGTTCAGGCGTAGCCACCATACTCCAATGGAAGTTCCTGCAATATGACTTAATTTTAAAACATGTTGTTTGCTGAGAATAAAATAGGTAAACTTTACAATTTCTTCCTTGGAAGTGTTGAAAACTGTGTTGTTATAATAAATTAAGTTTAAAGGGAGTCGATTAATGACACTAAACAACATTTACCTTTAAATTTTTCCGGAACATGTTTCAGAGACTTAGCCTCCATCCTCAACTGGCCATGAGAACCAGTCGATGGTCGGTTGAGGATGGAGGCTAAGTCTCTGAAACATGTTCTGGAAAAATTTAAAGGTAAATGTTGTTTAGTGTCATTAATCGACTCCCTTTAAACTTAATAGGTAAACTTTATTACACAAATATAAATATTTGTTACAAAGGCTTCACTTATCTTAAGAAATTGGTGTTAATACTTCTTTCTAATGGTAAACTTATTTATTGGATGGCCCTTGTAGTAGGCATTCATGTTAGCTATTACGTTTTTGCCCAGAGCTATACTCGCGACACTCTTCAAAGTTGGAAGGCAGTTGGTGAGATTACTTTAAGCTATAGCTGCTCTTTCAGTTGTGTCATTGGTTTGAATTTGACATACCCACAACAAATATGCATTACTATGTGCACATCAAGGAAGCATAGTTCATGTTTATCTTTAGCTTCAGCCTCTTCTTGACTGTCTGTAACTTTTTAGAACCTGTAAACACTGCTTCAGCACTCACATTGTATCCCAGGTACCACAGTTCCTTACAGAAGAGCTGACCATCTTGGTAGGGACTTTTCAAAGTTTCACAGGCATTCTTTGATGGTTGGTTCTATGTTTTTATATTTGGCAGCATTGTGGGTGAAGCCCATTATAGTTCCATGAGTTTCTGAACTATGAAAACTACTGGGCTTATTCCAAAAAATTGTCAGTAATGGAAGGAAATAAGTCTTTGTGTTACATAAATGCAGATCTCTTAGCATCCTTTGCTAATAGGGACCCATTAGCTCAAGAACCTCAGAGTTTGAGTGTGTTGGGGCCAAGGATAAGCAGCAACTCAGTGTAGTAATAAGTATGTAAATGTATAATAATTTGTAAATGAATGGTAATAAAGATTTACTTTACTTATTTACTTTACTAGTATCCTTTGCCAGGAATATTGATAGGTACCACAAACTGGCACAATACTGAAATAATTCTCTGGTCTTCATATCTGTTATGTAAATGTCTTGACTTTTATTCTCCTAAAGCCAAATGCAAGCTGTAGATTTCTGTAAATTTTCACTGTCAGTGTATCTTTGGATGGCTGAAGAGGTCTTAGAATCGTTGACGAAGTGGATCTGATTTTGTTCTTCAAGTTCAGGGTTCTTTACTATCTCTTAAATAAAATTACACTGCCATCTTTCCAGATCCATAAGCCTATGCTCAGTTGAACACAAAAAGCAATCAGAAAGATGAATGTTTATACAATCAAGAATAAAAACAGCCTAAGTTGAATTTTATAATTGTAATTATTAATTTTTAGATGAGTCGTATTTTTTACACATCTGCTTCACTTTCGTACCTATTTTGAGGACATGTTTCGCAAATCATCGTTTGCATCTACGGCTCTTATGCTACTCATAAGACTCGCATAAGAGCCGTAGATGCAAACGATGATTTGCGAAACATGTCCTCAAAATAGGTACGAAAGTGAAGCAGATGTGTAAAAAATACGACTCATCTAAAAATTAATAATTTTTCGCTTCACTGTGGTGTTCCAATACAGTTAAATCTCGATATATTTATAATTGTAAGTTTATTGGTTTGTAATTTGTTAAATCATTTAACAATACACCAAGAATGGAAAGTAAAACAATAAATGAAAGTGAAAGACTAAGAGTACCATAATTCATAATGAGCTGAGAATAGGATTGGGAAAGTTCTATCATTAGTATATCAGTAACAATGTGAAAAATCCATATTTTACATTCAAATGCCATTTCTTGATATCACTAGTGAGACCTTTTCTGTTGAATGCGGATTAGCCCACTACAAAATTCAAAGAGTAAAAGTATAAACGTGATGCCATTTTATTTGATTCTTAAACTTAATATTTCTCTTAATAGTAGAAATGGAAATGAAAGCATATATATTATTCTGCCTTGAACTTCAAAGCTTGTTACTAGAGAGAGAGCTGTATTGATTATGGATCACAGCATCCTAGAGCATATTCTTTAGCAATCATTTATGCATAGCAAGTGCATGATAGCTGTTACTAGCAGCAGGAATAGCAGAACTGATATTTGAAAACAATGCTTTAACTCTGTAGTTTCCATTCCTACATAGTTTTAGGTGTATTCTGTTAGTTTTGAGTTATTACAATTTATTTTTTGAAAACTTTCTACATTTCAGAATAAAACTTGTTGCAGCTTTATTTTTGCAAGCTGGCTGCAACAATTTTTTTTACAAAACCAGAGATAAATTAAAAAGAATTTCATGCATTGGATGAATAAATGCATGTTTTGTATATAAATGGGGAAAATCATTTTTATTTAAACTTTCCCAGAGTTCCAGCATTTTAATCTTCAGCAAATGTTCTTTTTGTTACAAAATGTACAAATTTTATCACATATACCATATCGAGATTTAACTGTATTGGAACACCACAGTGAAGCGAAATAATTATTAATTTTTAGATGAGTCGTATTTATTACACATCTGCTTCACTTTCGTACCTATTTTGATGACATGTTTCGCAAATGATGATTTGCGAAACATGTCATCAAAATAGGTACGAAAGTGAAGCAGATGTGTAATAAATACGACTCATCTAAAAATTAATAACATATACCATACTTTATTTTTTACCATGGTTTACATGTACGTAACAAAAACATCTCCGTTAATTTATAATTTGCAAAGACAAATGTACTAAGGCACAATGATTAGCTTTTGCACAAAAGCAAAAAATATAAAGCATCACCAAGAGTGACCAAAGTTTTGTCCATCATCTGCGAGCAGGCGGCAGCTCAAAACCACAAAACTTAAAATGAATCATGTGTTTTAATATCCCATTTATAAACTGACTAAAGAAACAAATTAATTTTTATTTTGTATGTTCAGTTTTTAAATTGATGTTGCTGCTTTAGTATTTGGTGCTATGGTAAAATAAATATATTTTTCTTTCAGATCTTTAACATTTCTGCATAGATATTGCACTTTTCAACGGAATGAACCCTGTTCGCTACCTGCTATTGTAGAAATGATTGCTGCCTTTATGAAGAAGCCAGCAGAAGAAGTTGCTCTAGCTACTGCCTTTAATGCTTTAAAACTTTTTGGATTGTCACAATGAATGCTGGATCTGCCTTCTGCCTTGGACTGTAAATAATGTTCCTATAAACAACAGGTAAAAAGCATGCGGCATATACTATTACAGAAAGAATTATAAAAAAATTCTAGCAAATTCACCATGTGTAAATTCAGTAATTGAATCTTAAAAATGAGTTGCTGTATGTTGGTTTGAAATTCTGCTCTGCATGATCACAAAAACATCAGATGGCAAATAAAAGTAAAAAATTGAAGCAAATATATTTGAATGAATTGTAATAATTAGTGACTAAAGCTCATCTTTACCAATTTACTTATGTGTATAACTGGAAGTTATTTCTGTGCTGTTATGCCATGGTATGCTGGAGTTTGAATTTCCAGGCGTTTTGTCCACAACTGCGGTGGACATCTTCAGTAATGCAGTTATTGTCTTCTCGGAGAAGTTCGCAGAGCATCTGAAATGCTGTCTCTCTGAGCTCGACCCCTCCATTTTTCCATCTGCCATCCAGACCAACCAGCGCTTGCCACTCAGGGTATAAATATAGTACCTCAGACAGTCGACATTTCAGACGCTCTGCAAACTTCTCCAATGCAACTACAGCTGTGCCACTGAAGATGTCTGCCATAGTTGTGGATGAAACGTTTGGAAATTCAAACTCCAGCAGACCACGGTATAACAGTCTAAAAATAACTTCCAATTATACTGACTGTCGTAAAAGTCTATGCTCTCTCAATACTTATGTGTGTTGGTGAATTTATTATGGGTGCATTATAAGTTGGTGATTGACAGTTGAAGGAGTGGGGAAAGAGAGGGGATAGCACCGTTGCCACTTTACCGTCCCTCTCCACGTACTAGGCAATGAAGGTGACGGGAAGAGGGGAGGTGGAGGTTCGGTTGCAGTCCGTTGCAGTAATGCACATGCACATATTCCTAGAAATTTGCATACTGCAGTATTAATCGTAAGATTGCCGTAAGACTGTCTACACGTTTAAGTGAGCAGTTACCTAAGTACAGCATACGAAATCTTCGGAAGCTCACCCAGGTTTCATCAATCCATACAATATTCTCAAAATCACAAGAAATAATTTCTCGTAGGAACCTACAGCGCCAGGCACATATGTCCGGTTTCTCCAGTAAGATCTTACGTCCATTTAGGTTTTTATAGCCTAATCCTAAGGTTTTAACTATTTTTCGAAGTGAGGTCTTGCCACCTGTAAAAAATCATCCATTTGTAGAGATGAGTGCAGTTTTTAAAGTGTAGGATATTGCTTCCTGGTATAATACGCATAAATATGGCAGCGAATGGCATCTTGTTGAAATGGATCCAGGTTAGTGACCGGGTTATATCGCTTCCTCTTTTTCCCTGGAGTTTGTAACTGCGATGTACACGCATGATTTTCTGCACTAGCGTATTTCTCTTTCTCTACTCTAACTATAGTATTCTTACTTACACCAACAGCAGCTGAGGTTCTGTCCAGTACTTTTAAAACGGGAATTATTGGACCCCAATTGTCTCTTTCATCCTCAAAAGATTTTCTTACGGAACATATAATTTCCCTTGCTTGTCCTTTAATTGGGATTCCGTGCGCAAAAACATTTTTGTGGTCTTCGCAGATAGTTTCTTTCTGTCTGTTTCTGTAGCACAAGTGTTTGCGGTAGCCATGAGTAACGATAATTAGCTAAATATTAAAGTTGCACTGAAACACTAAAGTTGATCACAGAAACACTGAAGTTGATCACTGAAACACACGAATTATATTGCGAAAATGTAAAGCTGTTTACACTCTGTAAAACATTCACTACCTGAAGCAGTACACTCTTAGTTTGGCAGTGATGACAGGGAAAAATACCCTAAGAAAGGGTTGGTCATTAAACTGTAAAGGTTGGTCATTGACCCAGAAAACGTCATAAGATATTCCTTGAAACTAAATCCACACCTGTTCCCTTCCAACAACGCATTCCGTCTCATACTAAAGGGCAACGAACGACGACGGCATTGTGATACTGCTGATTCATAAGCGAAGCAACAATAGGAGCAGTGTCTGTTTACTGAAAACCTCAACATGCCGATAGAATAGCGTCATGCATAAAGCACGTGATGTAGTGCGATAGAGTTGGCAACATAGGATAAGCGGCTCGGGTTGCTATGGCAACAGTTTACTTTTGATTGGTGGATTGCTGGTTGCTAGGCGACGGCAATGACGTGTCAGTGACGTGTTTATCTCCTCTCCTTGTTTTCGCAGCTGAACAGCACGTGGAGGCAAAACGCCAATCACCAACTTATAATGCACCTATTATAGTAGTTCAGTGGTGTCCAAATTAATTGATAAAATTATATGTAGTCAGAGCCGTAGATGCAAACGAAGATTTGCGAAACATGTCCTCAAAATAGGTACGAAAGTGAAGCAGATGTGTAAGAAATACGACTCATCTAAAATTTAATAATATTTGTAGTCAGTTTTTCACACTACGTCACTTACATTTTGATAAAAGTGGAAAAGATGAATAAGGCCATGGGGAGAGTATTTAAAGAAGATGAAAGAGAAATTGAGTAGGAGGAAAGAAAAGAGGAGCAGAGGAGAATAGAAAGGAAGAGAATAAGGATGAAATAGAGGGAGGGCGCCCCAAGATGAGCCAAAGGCCAGAGAGCCAGGCAAAGGGGGCCAAGGGATAATGAATGGCTAGATGTCCAGTTTCCTGGAGATCCGTGGTTCAAGTTCCAGTTGTGGCATTGAATTTTTCAGCTTGACTCTGTCTATTCAAAACCTTAGCCTGTACACAGCTAGAGTGAAGGAATGTTTAATTTCCATCAATTAACTTAAATAATAAGAGTTTAATGATGAAGCCTGGGACTCAAGTATTTACAATAGCAAGTCGCCACAAACTGTGTATCTTGAATACGAGAGCCCCTAGTGGTTTACCAGGAAAATATATGAGTCAATTGGAGAATATAGTGTCATGATGGCACGTTGGCCATGGTAGTTCAATGGGTAAGAATGACTGGACAGAAACCAGAAAATCCGTGGTTCAAGTTCTGGCCGTGTCATTGCATTTTTCAGTTTGACCCTATCTATATGAATATCTGTTCCTTGTATCTTTCACAAAACGTGTCTTGTAGCTATTTCTGCAAAGTTTTATCCTGATGAAAGTAGATTAGACAGAAATATTAGCCCTCTTTAAAATAATTTGTATAACCACTAATAAGTAATAGAGCTAGAAAAAGTTGTGTGAATGTAACATATTGAATTTTTTAACGTTGTACAACTCAGTTTTCAGAAAAGAGTAAAATTGTAGAAAAGCTTTCAAAGTACAGTAAAATTTCATTAATCCAGACCAGTTTTGGGGAAAAAATGTTGTTTACCGTAGTAAACTAAGACTTAATATAAAAATTATTTGTGGTTGGTTTATTGACACTCGTCACTTACTTTTTCATATATTTATGAGAGACTAGTTTCAAAGGCCCTGGCCTCCATTTTCAATCTCTTCCCAACTGGCATTTGTTGTTATCTGCTCTCTCTGGTGGTGGAACTATGAACTTTTTTGTCAAATTATCTGCTGGCGGGATTTCAAAGTTCATTACGCGATCCTTATTTTTCCAGATGAATATGTTCTCCCATGTTGTCAATCTATTTTGGTTTATCACTCCTTTTAATAATTTTGGATTTGGATCAATGTCATGGTTTTCATTCCAAAAATGAAATGCTACTGCTGACTTGTTTTCTTGTTTCAATCTGATGTTTCTAAAGTGTTCTTTGACTCTGGTTTTTAAATTTCTTTTTGTTTGACCTATGTAGCATTTTTCACAATTCTTGCAATTTATTTGGTATATTCCAGATTTGTTACCTGAAGGAATTTCATCTTTTGTTTTTGAATTTAGTAATTTTAAAATTGAGTATCTATTAGTAGGTGCCAAGATGATATTTTGTTCCTTGAATATCTTTTTAAATTTATTAAATGTTTTTGGATGATATGTGAATGAACTGAATATGCTGTTGCTTTCTTTTTCTTTAATAAATGTGGTTGCTTCCTTAATGGTTTTCTTTAGTTTAGATTTTCTAATTTTCTTCAACACCAAACTTTTGTTGTATCCGTTTTCTTCTGCTATGTGTATTATTGCTTTTTGTTCCTTGAAATATTCTTCTTTTTCCATGGGTATGTTGACTAGTCTGTGTGTAAGGCTGTTTATTATTGCATGTTTATGTGTAATTGGGTTGTGGCTATTATTTTTTATATAATTTTCTGAATGTGTTGGCTTCCTGTAAATTCCAAATTTTATTTTTGTATCATTCCTGATGATATTTAGATCCAAGAAAGGTAGTTGTCCATTGATTTCCTTTTCTATTGTCTATTTGATAGTCCTTTCTTGCAGATTGAGTAATTTTAATGCATCATCTAAATGTTTACTTGGTACAATTGCAAAGATGTCGTCAACATATCTATACCAAACCTTGAAGATCAATGGGAAGGACTTTTTAATTTGTGTTTCAAATGCACTCATAAATAAGTTTATGAAGATATTGACTGTTGGTTGAAAATCGACAATGATGGAGGTTATAAACCGATTACAGAAGAAGGCATTATTGCATCATGCAGTGTTACTGAAAATGAAAATGAAGAGTATTCAGATTCACCAAATGTTGATGAACCAGCTGTGGTTATGACCCATACACAAGCAGTTGTAAACTTTTGAGAAATTAATGCCTTATTTTAAGAGTTGAGCCAAAACATTGCCATATGAACTTCTAATGTTAAAGTGGATGCGAGCTCATGCTGGTTGTAAGCGATACACTAAACTGAGACAGAAGTGCAGTGCCTTTTTACTACTGACTAGCTTGTAGCTGCTCTACAAATGCAAATGCATAGGCTATTACAGTGCATACAATGTATGTGTTTTTACATGAAAGTGTGCTGATAGTAATTTCTAAACTCCATTAAAAATATTTTGGTGATGTTGTACATGTTTTCTTTTATTGTTTTTCTGTCATTCTCTGGATAACCCAGATTTTCGTTAACTCGGCTCGGCGCTGGTCCCATTTGGTCTGGATAAATGAGGTTCTATGTGCATTTAATTTTGAAATTCTTTGTACTATCGAGATTCAACTGTATTGGAACACCACAGTGAAGCGAAAAATTATTAAATTTTAGATGAGTCGCATTTCTTACACATCTGCTTCACTTTCGTACCTATTTTGAGGACATGTTTCGCAAATCTTTGTTTGCATCTACGGCTCTTGTGCGACTGACGCTAGATCCAGCGGTGTGGGTAATTCTGGGGTTGTTGCTGCCATCTGTTGATTTAGTGATGAACTGAAATGTGGGATTCTCTTCTAGCGGGATTTCAAAGTTCATTAGTTGGTTTTTATGTTTTTCTATGTATATCCTCTCCCATATGACGAGTTCACTATGTTTTTGTACATATTTTAGTAATTCTGTGCTATCTTCAATTTCATGATTTTCAGACCAGAAATGAGCTGCTATTGCGGACTTATCAATATTTTTGTATCTTAAGTGCCTGAAGTGTTCTTTCTTTCTAGTGCCTATGTTCCTTTTTGTCCTTCCTATGTAAATTTTTTCACAGTCTTTACACTTAATTTTGTAAATGCCTGACTTTTCCTCTGGTTTTATCTTATCAGTATTATTACTGTGAAGTAGGTTTTTAATGTTGTAATTGTTTTTTGGTGCCAATGTTATATTGTATTTCTTGAATATTTTTTGGAACTTTTTTGTGGCCCAGGGGTGGTAAGTAAATTTAGCAAATCTAGTTTCTTGTTTTATTGGTGTGAGAGCTGTGATCTGTTTTAATTTCTTTTGAAGTTTGAATAATTTTAGTTTTTTATCTACAAGGTTTTTTCCATATCCATTTTTAATTGCAGTTTTTAAGATTTGATGGTATTTGTTTTTGTACTAATATTCGTCTTTGTACTAATTACAGAGAATTTTTAAATGCTGTCTATGATTTATATGCTTATTTGTTTGACTGTTTTCAGATGCGAATGTTTCAGGAAAAGGTATATCTTTACAGCATGAGGAATGAAGACAATGTAGTGGTAAGAGAATTGTAATTCTCTGGTAAGAGATTCTAATTCAAAGAGCAGGGAGATCCAGGCTGCATTATTGTCCACTGCTATCAATTTCCTTTAATGCATTAAAAGAAAAGCATTAGTATTCTAAAGCAAATGTTAATGCATTAAATTTAAAAATGTGTTCTTCCTGTGAAATGTGCACACAGATAGCTCTCATAATGAAAGGTGGAATCAGAACTAAAAATTCTGTGTCATAGCCAAGATTTGAATCATGTATCTTCCACTCTATGTGCGGCTGCTCTAACACTGAGCTACCATGGCAGTATGCTGATATGTCATAAATGTTTCAACTGTCAACTGAAATCTCAAATTGAGATCACATATACCAATGGAGACTTACAATTTAGTTGAGCCTGCTTTACACATAACCCAGAGCTAAATAATTCACATTTATATGTAAACATTTGTACATCCCAGAAAAAATGTAATTTAGAAAGATGCTAATAGAAACTTTTTTGTGTGTAATCCATTTATATGTGATTTTCTGTTATATGTATATATACAATTTTCAGTGAAATACTACTGAGTTTTACATAGTTAAATGGACATATGGCATACACTATATTAAAAGAAACTCAAAATGTATTTTTATCTCTGCTGACAAAGGTGCAAGCTGAGCTGCTAGCTTTCCACTATGCAAACAAAAGACAAAGACCTTTTTCTGGTATACATCTTTCATAACAACAACAATAATAATAAAAGGCTGGTCCCATAGCTCAGTTGGTAGAGCACCTGCCTGCCATGCTAGGGGTCCCGTGTTCAATTCCTGGCAGTGGAGGTGGGAATTTTCTCCAACCAAGATAATTCCTCATCTTCCCCAGAGTTTGGAAGTATGAATGAAAGTGCGAATGTGTGCGTGATCTAATTATTAAAACCCAACGAATACAAGTTAACACCTTCAATATGTTCCAAAGAACGGCTGCCGATATGACCATGGAGTTACAGGCAGGGTATAAATGGAAAATTAATAATAATAATAATAAATAAATAACTATAATAAGAACATAAAAATGCAGATCAGATTCAAGTGACACTGACAATAATGTGGATTTGATTCAAACCTTGAAATACCTAAAAGTTGGATGAAATGTTAAGTGCAATAAATGTGTGGGCATTACATCAGTGTGAAAAGTGGTAGTTCAGGTTTTATTTTATTGTAGTGAAAAGGTTTGATGTTAATAATAAAAACAATTTATGAATGATGATGATGATGATGATGATGATGATGATGATTTATTGCAGCCAATAGACTCTTTACAGGAGCATCTGACACTGTCAGTTATCTCTATACAGTCAAAATACAAAATGATCAAAATACATAAGTTATTTACAAAAGTATATAAGTTATTTACAAAGATCAAAATGCCTAAATTACATACAAATCTTATTGTTTACATAGGTATACAACTCATTTATACTACATACATATATATTACAGTTCATTTATACTATACAAACATTTTTCAATTAGGTATGATTTTAAGACCAGTTTAAATTTTGAGTCAGAAGTATTCTTAATTACAGATGGCAATTTATTGTATAATATGGCTCCTATTTTAAATGGATCTTTATTAGTTTGAGTTTTATTCGTGCTCACCCTATGGTAATCAGTTGCTCTCCTCGTATCATATGTATGGCAATCTTTATTGAGGATGTTATGTTGCTTTCGGTGTTTTACAAGTGTAATGGTTTTGAATACATAGAGTGGTACTACTGTTAGGATGTTTTGTGATTTGAATGTATCCCGACATGTTTGTTGAAAACGAAGGTTGTACATGGTTCGTATGCATTTCTTTTGTACTATTAATAGCCTGTCCATATTGGTTTTACTTGTTCCCCCCCAAATTTCAATAGCATATGTTAAGTGTGGGAAGATAATGCCATAATATGCAGTTTTAAGAGTATTGATATTCCCAGTTGTCGTAATAGGCAGAATCCCGAGTTCATTTTATTACAAACCACGTCTACGTTTGTACTGTAGGTTAGCGTATCTTCTATATGAACGCCCAAAAATTTAAAGTTTCTTACCCGTTCCAAAGGTATATTGTTAATGTTTATATTTAGATCATCGCTTTGAAATGTCATAAATTTTGTTTTTCCTATATTTAACTTTAGTCCATTGTTTAGAAAGTACCGAGATATTTCGCCAGTTGCATTTGTTGTTTTTTCTTCTAAGCTTTCTTCTCCTTCGCTCCAACATATTATAGATGTATCATCTGCATATGAGATGACCTTGCTGTTTACTGGTTCAGATTCAGTCAATATAAATAAAAAAAAGTATAGGTCCTAGTACTGATCCCTGTGGTACACCAGATTTCACTAAGTTATATTCTGATTTAATGTGGCCTATAACATCCCCTTTTTTCCAAGTTATTTCTGTACATTGCAAACTATTTTTAAGATATGATGTTAATAGTTTATTAATTTGTCCTCTGAAGCCATAGTACTCTAATTTTGAGATGAGATGATCATGGGATACAGAGTCAAAAGTTTTGGAGAGGTCTAAGTAAATTCCAGTTGTGTTTTTGTGTGTATCTTTTAGTTCCAACAATTTGTGAACATATTCCGCTATAGCTGTGATGGTCGATAATTTATTTCTGTATCCATGCTGAAAATGATTAAGAATATTATTAGCAATTAAAAAACTATTTATTCTAGCTATTAAGACTTTCTCATACATTTTGCTGAATACTGAAGTTAGAGTTATTGGTCTGAAATTGTTAACATCTGCATATGGACCTTTCTTATGAATTGGTCGTACCACGCTAATCTTTAATACCTCTGGAAATATGCCCTCATTCATTGAGTAATTTATTAAGTACACCAGTATAGTCAGCAATTCTTGTTTACAATGTTTTAGTAATATAGGTGATACGCCATCCCACCCAGAGGACTGTGGGTTTTTAAAGCTACTAATTACTTTGTCTATTTCTTCAGCATCCGTCTCATGCAAGTACATGCTGTTTATAATAGTTTTGTCTTTACTACCTATGTCAACTGTAGTATTGTCACCCATGTTTAGAAAGAAGCTGTTAAATAATTTATAGATTTCAGAGGGGTCATGTACTACTTGTCCATCCATGTTCAGACTTAAATTTGAATGTTTTATTTAGGGTTTGAGTCGCTTGTTTATAATATCCCATACTCTTTTTGTGGTATTATCTGAATTAATTATTTTTCCCCTATTTGTTTTGCCTTTAATTTAATCAGCGCTTTCCTGTATTGTTTTTTATATTTATTATAGGCATTTGAGTAAGAATTTAATTTAGTCATTTGAAAAAATTCATACATTGCTTTCATTTTATTTTTTAAATGTGTAAGTTTGGGTGGCAGAGTTAATTTGTTAATTACTTCATGTTTAAGTGCTCTTTTGGACTGAGGGCAACTTTCATTGAAGTGGAGAGTAAATGCATTTATGAAAGCCTTCCATTTTTCATGTGTATCACTAGCATTGTACACCTCTGTCCATTCCTCTTTTGCCAGAATATCCTTTAGTTTTTCTAGGTTATGTTTTCTCGTATCTCTAACATACCTATATACACTTTCCTTAATTTGGCTGAAACAATTGTAGATATCAATAATTTGACCCCTATGGTCCGACACATGAAATTCATTATTTATTGTACAAAATCTACTGATATGCAGGTTCGTTATAATGCCGTCTATTGTGCTGATTGAGTGCTCTGTTATTCTAGTGGGGCCCTGACAAACAATTTTTAAGTTGAAGCTATTGAGGATATCCTTAAGATTTACATTATCTACATCTATATTAAAGTCACCGAGGATTATTATATTCTGGTTAAATGTAATTTTGCAGAGCATTTTTTCTAGATGGATTAGAAAATCGTGTACACTTGAGTTAGGGGATCTATAAATGCCAATAATGAGTACTTGCCCTAATTCTGTACTGAGTTTTACGGCAGCTACTTCAAAAATCATCTCTTCACTCCCATTTTCTACCCACTCTACCATATTTACAATAATATCCTTCCTTGCAAACAGCAAGACTCCTCCACTTCTGTGATTTATACAGCAATATTGGGAAACTAAATCGTAATTTACAAATTTTACAAAATGTACTTGCTCCTTCCTTAAGCCATGTTCTGTAAGTATGATAACCTGTGGGTTTATGTCATCTAAAACCGTTTCTAATACTTCAGCTTTGTTGGAAACATACTGTGTATTTTGGTGATATACTCTAAGGGTAGAGTTACTGTGTGGACTGATTTTATTGGCATAGGATGAACACGAATTTACATTTTGTCATTGCATACTATCTACTCTCCCATCTTAGTTAAGTACAAGGTTTTTTTTACCCACAATGGTATTAATTTTTTCTGAGAGGAGCGAACTTAAGTAGCTCTTTCCCTTATTTAAATGTAAGCCATGTTAGGTTGCTTATGTCCACTACATCTACATTTGGAAACACTAAACATACCAATTTCACCTTTTTGTTTGTTTTCCGAATTTCCTTGTTAACACAATAAACCAACCACAAATAATTTTTATACAAGAATTGTAGTTTAGATCATACCTGTTTGGAATGTTCACCACTATTACTTGGGTTTCGTTGATTTCCTCTGTTTGCAGCACTTGATTTAGCGCATCTATAGCCCTGTTTGCTTCATTTTTATAAACATCATTTGCACCAGCCACCACAATTTTCACTGCTTTTTTTTCACTTTTCTCACTCATGTTTGATGTAGCATCCTTGAAATTTGCATTAGGTTTCACATAACCTATAACTTCACTATCACTAACATTTTCACGTATTTTCTGTGCGAGTCCTCTTGCATGACTGTCTCCGTAGATTGTGACTTTCTTGCTCTTTTTTCTAGTCAATTTACTTTTTGTGGTAGATTTTTCTCGAACTTCTTCCATTACTGTTTGTACACCCTCTTCTTCATTTGTTGCCAAGGCGGCGAATTTGTTCTCCGTTACGAGCACGTGCTGTGTATCACCGTTCTTCGATTTTCTGGCCTTGATATTTTGCTTCCATCCTTCTTCTGATTGTATCTGGCTTTTTAGTTGCACATTTTTTGCTGTTAGTCTTATTATTTCTGATCGTGCTTCACCTAGTTCTTTGTTCAATATCTCTATTAGCATGTGCAGGGATTTGATGCATTCGCTCTTGCACTGCATCGTCAATGTACAGGTCTCATCTGTAACTGCAGATTTCACAAGATTCTTCTGTTGCTCTCTTTTCCCTTCATTTGTAGCACTTGTTTTACATTTGTTTAGGCTTTTTCTGTTGATATTTTGCGTATTTTTGTTATATCCGTTGGAATTTTGTGCATTATTTGAGGCATTACTACGAAGAGTCAATGTTCATTAATATGCTTTGCAAAATGAGTTGTATGCATTTAATGCAAGAAAAATGCAACTAGCCACATTAACTAAAAACTTAGCAGGATCAATTTCTAAATAATGTTTGTATCTTTCTGTTTGTAAAGTTTTATACATCCTTATACATTAATATACTGTATTACTGTATGCCCTATGATGCACTATCAAAATCTCATTTGTAAGTATTTCTGAGTTACAAGTAATCTAGCTATTAAAGCATACCTAGATAAATTACCAGGAATGCAAATAAAACATCTGGAGAGAATTTACACAGCTGTAGTAGAAGCAAAAATGCTCTGGGGGTAGAGATATGGGGTTTGGAGGAGGTGGGTGTAAATATGAATGTGATACATAGAAATGTTTGCAAATAAGTTTTGGGCTACCACAAGCTTCACCAAATGGAGTGGCGCAAGCAGAATTGGGAAGACTGGGAACTAGAGGGATAATGGTGGAAAGGGTGTTAAAATATTGGGTGAGAATTAGGAGTTTAGATGAGCAGAATATTCTGCGCCAATGCTTGATAGTACAGGAAAGACTAAATCAGAAAGATTCATGGCTAAATAAGATAAAGGAAATGATGTTAAAAATATGGTTGGGTGTCATCTGGGAAAACAGGGAATTATTGCAAAATGGATTTTGGAAAGAACTTAGGTTAAAAATGGGAGATATTGAAAGGCAAGAAATGTTAGGAATCTTCAATTTGAAAAGCTCACTGGACTTTTACAGAGAGATGAAAGTGATGTGGAACAGGGAAAAATACATTGATATTTGTGATAAAGGAGCAAGAGAAGGCTTTGCGTGGGCCAGAACAGGGGCGGTAAAACTGAAGGGTTTGGGAAGAGGGAGGGATCTGGAGAAATGCCCATTGTGTCACCAAAAGGATAAAGAATGGCATTTGCTTTTAGAATGTGAAGAAACTAGGTTGCTTAGGGAGAAGATAGGTAAAAAAGAATGGGCAAGGATACCAAAAGAAATTCAAGCAATGAAGTTAATGAGTGTAAAAACTAGGAAAAATTTAATTGAAACTGGGAACTTTTTGGGCAAAGTAAGAGCCAAATGGTTGAGGAAGATAAGCGAATATGATGAAAATGAAGATGAAGTTATTTTAGATAAGTTGCCAATAGGAACCCATTAGCTTGACAACCTCAGAGTTTGAATCTATTGGGCCCAAGGGTAACCAGCAACTCAGTGCAATAATAAGTATGTAAATGTATAATAATTTGTAATTGAAATGGAAATAAAGATTACTTACAAGTAATCTTGCTTGTTCCTAATATATTCATAAATCAGGTTCAACCATGCTTAAGTACCAGGCCTTACCATGGTAGCTCAGTGACATAGCAGCTACGTGCAAAGCAGATAATTCATATCCTTGAATTTTTCAGTTCTGATTCTAGGTTTAATAGTTTACTTACACACAGTTTGTGTTAGAACAATTGGTTATTATTAATTGACCTTATGTTTGGATAGCTGTTATAATATTAAAATTCTATCTTAATTGTTTACTAGTCAAATAATATTGAGAAATTGAGAATATTAGATGCAACAAACAATATTACAAAATAAGTGGGTCACATAGGAAAAGTGTGGATTGTTGTTAGTATCATGCAGAATGCTGCATTTAATGCTCAGGTTGTCCACAATTACCGTTTTACTGCATTGACTCTTAGAAGAAGTATCAAAGAGATTACTTGAATACTTTTTATATGTGCCTTGTAATTTGTATTGAGAGTTTTACAATGTTGCTCATACTGTTCAGCTAATCATGTTATACAAATGAGTCTATGAGTATCAGTTTAGCACGATTTTGCATTATTAATGTTTTTAGACAGTCTTAATAAACAAGATGAATATAAAATCATAATTGAAGAAAAAAACGAATATAATGAAACTGTGATAGAACTGAAGCAAATGACATCTAGCTCTAAATGAGCATTTTCCTGTACTAAAATTTTGTGAACCATAAGTGCCAAATATTTTTGAATGTGTCTCTCTTATATTTTTGTATAACTGTTGTTGTATATTGAAGCAGTGCATGATTGTACTTTCTTATATACTAATCTGTGTAAATGGTATGCCCAGTGGTGAAGCATGCATTGAAGTGCTGGAAGTGCCGCTTCTCCAACAATTTCAGGAGAAAAAGTAGAATAACACAAAATGCATGCTAAACAATATTTTATTTGCTCTGGATACATTTTAAAAATTTATTCGCAACATCCACGGTGCTGCGGACAATTAGGCAGCTGCTGCTTAATGCTCAAGTGACCAGTTCCGTGAGCTCATTCAGTTCAGAATATTTCTGTATTCACACATTCATAACCATGAATACCATGCTTTGTAGCTTTCCAGAAGCAATTGCAACTCTTCAGAGTTAGCAAGTGCTGACAGATTTTGTCACATGAAATCTCTATAGTGTGTGAAGAAAAGTTTGTTTTTGTTTTAGTGGCACTTTTAATTACAATAAGTTATTAGCAAAAGTGGTGAAGTACATGCATTCTCCATGTTAAATTACGTGTGACTATACAGTAGAAACAGTACTGAAGAGTAGCTTTACTTCTTTGAGTTATGAGGAAGAATTAAATATAATTAAAAGTGACAAGACAAAAACACATCTTAATAATGATATCGGTATACAAAGCAAAGGTGTTAAAAGATTTATGCATCACTTTAATGAACATATATATGATACACTTCCATGGTTATGTGTGTGTCATAGATTGCAAAAATTGTTTTGTTGGCCACGCTTCCCATTTTAGATAGCTACACATAAATAAAATTTATTATTCTCTCATATTTTAATGAAAATTATTACTTGGAGCTTCCCTGGCATTGAAAGTCATGCCTCGCCACTGAGTATCTCTATATCTCTGAGTGAAATTTTCTTAAGGGAATAAAATCTTAAATATACTATAATATGCCTCAAGTCAACTGACAGTAGGAGAACCACAAAATGCTTGTAATAGTCATAAAGCTAATTTAAAATTACTCTCCACAGTAATAATAAAATATTTAAGGAGCTCAACATGATTTAGTAATAATTTGAGATCTAAAGTAGATATTCAAAGTTTTGAAGACTGTTACTCTGTCCTCAAATTCAACATGACATTGGAAAGAACTATTGGTGAAATGTATTGAATGGTATTACTGATTCTCTTCTTAAGACTTACAGAGATTCAGATTAGGTTTGGTTTCATATAGCTCACGGGAAGAAATCCATGGGCTTGAAATCAGGTGATCATGCTGGCCAAAATCTTGGATTGTCCCACCATAACCAGTGTGTGCAGGCATATAATTCTGCTTGTTTCTCATCATCATTGCTTAATGAGAAGCTGCATCTTGTGGAAAACAATCTGAACTCTCTCTTCAATGGTAGTTCATCTAGAAAATTCGGTAAGGTATGAACATAGTTCATGCTACCTTCAAAGAAAAGTGGGCATAGATTCTGCCACCAAGGCCACAGTAATCAGTAAGCTGGAATGCCAAATTAATAGCTTTTTCCATTCATGCCCAATACTATGTGTTACAAAATTGTATTGGAAAGAATCACTTTCATTCAGTATGTGTAAGTTCAAAAGTGAGATGATTTCAAAATTTGTCACACACATTCTGTGTCCTTCCAGATGATGAATTCATCTTTTAGGGTTCACTGTTACTTTTGCAATAACATTGTGCAGCCAATTTTGGCTTACCACTTTGTTTTGCAGTCAGAACAGAAAATATTTTCTTAAAATCATTTATAAATTTGATTACAGCTTGAAAGTGTTTATTGGAGGTTGAAATATGCTGGTGATGATATTTCCTGCAGCAACCTTTCTGTAGAGTTAGCGCAAAGAAAGCTTGGCAGTCCACCTCATGTGCAGACTACTTCCATACCCTATCTTACACATCCATGCCTGTTGCAGGGCCATTATCCCTCATGCAGGGCTCCAGTATTCAACATCATCTTGAAGTGTGCACATCGCAGTGAACAAGTATATTGTATTGAGCTCATCTGTTGCTTTCTGTCATGTTTTGGTGTTTTGATAGGTGAAATTTTATTTATTGGTGTAGAGTATATTGGATAGCTATCATATTTCCTTAAAAGTAAAAATTGGGGAGTGGTAAACCACTGCATAGCCAAACCAGGGAAGTTATTTACAATCTTACATTTTTATTTTACTATTTAATTCTGAGTTATTTTTCTCTATGTTAACAATATTTGTTGTTTTTTCATGTAGATAATTAAAGTGCTACTTTCCGTTGGTATCGTTTCTCTTTCTTAAAGTAATTGAATTCCATTACCTAGTGTTGCTGGACATTACCTTGATCACTGCATGATAATGCATGTGTAGACAATAGGAAGGGTAGGTAGAAAGCGTGGGGTGGAGGTGCCATGTGGCCTTCAAAAGAGTTAGGCAACCCAATTTTATGCAAATAGTGTCGAAGTTCTGCACGTCTCATATTGGCAAGCTTTCATTGCATTACCTCTGCACTAAGCTAGGCATTGTAATCAGAGTGTTTGCTTAAGAATGGTAGTGTTTATAGTCTGATGTTGGCATCTGTGATTTCAGTGCACAATGAACTGAGTGCTAGCGGACAGAGAAATTGAGCCAAAGTAGTAAAGAATATTGGGACAGTGTAATAAATGCTCTTATTCATAAGTGAATGTGGATCATTGTACAGTTGGCATTTGTTAGAATTTTAATACTTTTAGTATATATATTTTGCCAGGCAGTCATGTTCTATTTCCATTCTAAAAGCAGCTACTGTATGTTTCCTTGACTTGTATAGGTTTTCATTCCATAATTCTGTAATGCTTTGCTAACGTTTACTTTGTTCTGTTTGTTGTTATATTTATTGAATGTGAATTAGTTGTAGATTTTATCATGCTTTTTGCAGATGTCATTGGTTGTCTGTTGTTTTTAATATCTTTGTTGCTATCTTTATAAGGTTGTCCACTTTTTCATTTTCTAGGAGATATCTCTCATCATAAAATTAGAAAATATAAATCAGTAAATTTCTCCTTTATGGATTAGTTAAAAAATGTATCTTTTATCAACTTATTACATGTTCACTTATTTTAATATTTCATTGTTGAGCTGCCAAACTTAAATATAGGGTAATTAAATTATAATCAAACCCATTCACGGCCTCCCTGTACTCAGTGAGACTGCTGGCACTCACTGGAGAACATATGCCGGCAGAGGTGGACTAGTATCCTTACCTTATAATAGATGCTGGAAATGTTGACCTTCTGCTTCAAACAGGCAGTATATCTCGTGTAAATATTCTCCCTCACTCTCTGAAGCTCAGCAGTAAGCATTCTTTTGATTTCTTGCACAATGTTTTATCTAAGTTCCTGTGGCGTGTGAGGATTGGAGTGATATAAATCTGTTGAAACTGAAGCCCTATTGTTACACACATGTGCAAGCGTTAAACCCAAATGTTTCTGCTAAATGTGTGAAATATTGTAACTGGTTTTTTCAGTATCTAGAAAGAGGTTTCATTGATACACAGCTTTTGTTTTTCATTTATGAATCTTGTTTTCGTTTAACTAGACGTGTGAATATTCACAACAGTCAATACTGGGCTTCAGAAAAATCTGTGCTACTGGACAAAATGCCTCATTATGATCAGAAAATTGGATATGATAAATGCTAGAAGAATAATAGAAAACACATTCTTTGATGAAACAATAAATACATGGCAATATCAAAGGTTAATCTAAGGCCATTTTTCAATCGCTTAACAGGAGAAATTGAAGGGTTGGTTCCAGCAAGGTTCTACAACAGCACATATGACTGCTGAGTCATTAAATGCAGTAAGAGAGGTGTTTGGTGACAGAATAATTAGTGTTCATTTGTGGTCCCCTTATTCTCCTGACCTAAACGAGTTGTGACTTTTATTTATGGGGTTCTTTAAAAGACTAAGTGTATTATTCCAATCTTCGCACACTATAGGAACTTGTGGGAAAAAATGTGCAATAAATCACAATAATACCTATTGCTGAGCTTTGGTGAGAGAGCAAGAATATTTACCTGAGATATGCTGCCTGTTTAAGAACAGAAGATGAACATTTCCAGCATCTGTTATAAGATAAGAATTCTAGTCCACTTTTCTGCTGGTATAAATTCCCCAGTAACTGCTGGCCATCTTGTGCAATAGAGAGAGGCCATGAGTGGGTTCAATTATAATTTAACTACCCGGTATATTATCTTTTGTTTGTATGAGTAATGTATTTGAAAGATATGCCCATTGTCAGCTGACTTCTGGATCACACAGTATAACACTTGCTAACTAATGCATTGAATAATGCAAAACACTTCACATGTGGAAGAGCAGGCAGTCCTACTGGAGTGTGTTGCTAGGCTGATATGTTGATCCGAATATAATGTAAAATAATCAAATGTTGCTTGCAGGCAGCTTTACATAGACAGCTTCAGCATGTTCTTAAATAAGTATTATTGAAAGTTATTAAATATTTTAGGAACCACTTTTATATAGTCTTCAAATGTTGAAGGCCCAAATTCTCGAGAGCTTTTTGGGCTTATGTCCAATAAGAATACTCAAAAACTTAAGCTATCCCATTATTTCCTTCTGGTAATTGTAATGAAACCTAGAAATATATTACTAGCTCATAGATGTGCACAAATAGCAGAACTATATATTTTCCTTTGAAATTATTTAATATTTCGATGAGATAAAACAACCCAGGTTAAATGGTTGAGTTGCAAACTTTTGTAATCTTTTCTTAGGATGAGGGGGCTCTCTGATTTCTGATGATGTTATTACTAAAATTGGCTTCAAGCTACATGCCACTGAAATGGAATTAAGATCTTTCTATACCCTTTCCTTATCTCTAAGGCAGCTGTCTTTATATGTGCAGCATAAATTTCTGGATCTTTGGATGGTTTTTGAATCCTGTATTTCCAGTACAATGGTAACATTGTGCTTTTATAAGTTTAAAAAATGACACGTTATATTCATTGCTAAATATCTTTACAAATGTTATAAATGAAATTTTTGTGTGTATGTCTTTCTTCTAAGTTCCTGCCTTTACATTTTGTTTATTTGGATTATTGATATTTAAGAGTAACCAGAGCTTATTGTTGGTAAAGTATTCTGTATGTTTTGAATTTATATATTCTGAATTATATTCAGGTCTGTTTTATTTAAAGACACATTTTCTTCTATTATATTTTCCAATAGCACTTTTGTGCTGTATTTGAAACTGTGTTGACTGAATTTTTGGTTACACATGGAGTTTTAATAAAGGATGAATGACAAATTTGTAGTTTGATTAGTTTCAGTTCAACAAAGTACTTCCTTTATATTTCTTTTCTTAGGATTTGTTTAATACTGGGTACAGCTAGGATCCATTTCATAAAAAAATTGGATCCAATATCAAGTAATAATCCACAATGCATGATTGGAGGAATTTAGCAACAGTGACATCTAAATTATTCGGAAAAACTATTTGTAATCCTTTATTGACACTTTGTCACTTACTAAGTGAAGAAGTGTCAATAAACTGACTACAAATAGTTTTTCCGATTAATTATCTGTAAGTTTTCTTTTCTTCAGAATTTGAAGTATATACTTCCATGTTTCATCCAGCTGTAATTACATCAGTAGCCACACTTTCTGGCTTGATATTTTCATCATTTACAATGAAAGAATCATTGTAAATAATTCCATACATCATAAATTAAAATGCACTGTAAAATATTGATGTATATACAAAATCCCCTAATTTGCATAAAATGTATTTAATCTTGGTGCTTTTGTTACATACATATAATGTTAAGTAAGTGCTGATAGTATATATATAATGTCTATTTTTATCTTATTAGTACTGGTTTCAATCAATCATGCTTTCACTATAATATGAAGCAATAATTTATTTCCTTAAGTAATGTTTTTAACATAGGTGGATATGATATTTTGCTTTTTTAAAAGGTGTTATCTTCAATACAACCAGCATTCATTTATGTTTCTTGCATTGTTGAAAATATTGTCATGACTAGAGCTGTAATGCATTTGCAGCATAGAATATATATTTACATCAACGTTTTCTATTTACTTTCCCTTTGTAAAAACATCTACTCCAGTCCACAAATCACAATTGTATGAAAGGAGATAAAAATCCCTTTTTGGATCAAAATTCACTATTGCAACAGGTAGTTGGAAGAGAAAAATATATTTTCTAAGTATTACGTTTATACAAACATATAAAATTTATCGGAAATGATGTCTGCTTCTTAGGATCTGAATGTAGCACTATTTTAAATTTTAATACATTTAGCATTGATGGCATTCATTGTTACGAAAAGGAAATTAATTGAACAAAATACTCAACTGTTTGCTATACATATGACAATGTCATTTGCTAGTCCAATTAAATAACTATCCTCCCCAGAGTTTGAGAGTACGAATGAGAGTGCGAGTCTGTGTGATCTACTATAAAAAACAAAGAACTCATGTAAACAACTATATACGAGTTAACATCAGTGTAGATATGGTAATATGTTCAAAGGAGTTTGACAATATGACCATTGCAGTTAAAGGCTGGGTATGAAAAAGACTTTTTTGTGGTACGAGATTTGAAATAGGTACATTGTTGAGTAGACTGCTTCTGCTAGTAGCAGGTTCCCCTGTTTAGAGTGCCCCATATGAAATAGAAACATAGTCAAGGAAATCCCATGAATTGCAGTTGTGGTTCTTAGTCTGTCATCTGATGTTTCTGTAGTAGATTTTGTGACTAGGGCAGTTCTTAAAGGACTCCACAATGCTTTTTTTCTGTGTCATCAAATGCCACCCGTACTTTTAAAACTGCATAATTTTATACAAGCTCCTTTCTTACCTCTTTCTAAGAGCATGTTACAGTTGCAAAAGTTAAAATCCAATATATCTGAGTGGCAGGGGCTAACACAGATATTTCCAAAACTGAAATACGAGGGCTGCTTTTTTTTCAAGGTCCAATTGGTCGTGGAATTAAAAGCACAGTGAAATTCAAAAAAATGTTTTATTTTTAACATTTAGCTACACCCACCAGCTACTTCTCTACATAGTTGTTACTCCAACCAAGGTAGCCGCCTTGGTTTCAGCCGAGTCTGTATGCTGATCTGCAACTTATTTTCTGTGCCAAAATGCTGTTCTCCTAGCCCCTTTTTCATGCAAGGAAAGAGATGAAAATCAGGAGCCAAGTCTGGGCTGTAAGGTGGAGGATCAAACCCTTCCCATTGAATACATTGCAGGAGGCTATGTGTTGCAGCTACGTGTGGGCCCTAGCATGGTCATGAAGAACAATGCTTGATGACAACATTTCTCTTTGCTTGCTTTGAATTGCCCTTTGTAGATTCTGAAGAGTCAAATCATTAACTTATTAATGCCCAGAAATAAATATAATCAAACTAATGCTCTTAAGAATAATATTAATGTTGCTTTGCATTTACACAAAACTAACTTAATGGGACTTTGCAAATAAATGGCTACAATTTGGTGGAAACTAGTTCAGAAAGAGAGAGAAAACTACTTTACTCATCATGAGAGAACAATAAATCTATCAGGTGATGGCATACAGTGAATGCATTACATTTCTTTGACAAAAACAATTATTATTATTATTATTATTATTATTATTATTATTATTATTATTATTATTTTTTTTTTTTTTTTCTTTTGTAATTTTACGTCCTCCAACATTAAGTCATATCGGATGGTCAATGAGATGGTTGAAATGTTGCTCAAATGTGTCCAGGGTCCATGGAGCTTAGAGCCACCCGACATTCATTGTTAAGGATAAGGGAAAACCCTTGAAAAAACCTTATCCAGGTAGCTCTGACTGAGATTCGAAATCGGGACCTCTTGAACGTGAGGCATACATGCCACCATCTACGCTACTGAGGCGGGCGACAGACATTATCTCTTCATGAATTAGGAAATAGCACTTGTTCTGACCTCATGTCTCTTTCCATCTTCTCAATGATCTATTAAAATCTCTTTCCATATGGTTGGTATTCATACATCAATTTGGAATGTCAAGTTTTGTCAAGCCTCTGCTAATGCTTTTTTATTGTTTTATTTTGTCATTTGTAGCACTTGTATCTACTTCCTCTGAGGTTTCTTTATTTTTATTTTATCTGTTATTTTACACTTCAGTAGCTCAGATATATCTCAGTTCTGCTGCATTTATTTTATCCCATTCTTTGTTCATGTTTCTCAACTATGCATTAGGGTTGAAATTGCCACTATGCTATAACATTTTTAACTGCTCTTTTTTCTTCATTTTAGTGTTCTTCCACAATTTTGTTGAAATTCACTTTCTTATTGAAATCTTTATTGGTAAAAGCTGAGATAGCAGCCACTCCATTGATTTAACTCAATACAGCACTGAAAATGCGGCTAGAGGATGCTGAAATTTCTGGTAAGCCTCAAAACTGTATGATGGGTGCTAAGTCAGGTGTGAGTAAAAAACATATTAATTGCATATAAACTGTGCATTATTTCACTGCAACTCATGATAACAGATCACCAGGGGGAAAAACAAATTAACTATCATTACGTTTATTGAAAATATTTAGAAGTTGATTAATATTTCTCCCTCTCAAACAAAATCTAAAGTTGTATTAGAAAGTTTTTTTATTGCTTAAAGCACGATTGTTTTTCTTTGTGTAAAGTGGAAATCTGGAAGTGTTCACAGCCCTGTAAGTTGTTGGTGCGAGTAATAGCAGTCATTACTTACTATTAGAATAAAATAATTTTGTCTTGATTTTTTTTCACATCTAACCTAAATTACAATAATGCCATTCTTTGCCATGCTGAAGCTTGAAATTCTTAACAGACATTTGCATCTAATTCTTCACTGGGCACTGATCAAAAAGGCATGTCAGTCCCATGGTTTTCTTACAGTCCTGGAGCAAGAACAATTATGAAAATAGGGCAGATAAAATAGTGCAATAATGATATATTTGGGAGAGTTGCACTAAATTCTTTATTGTGTGAAACTGTAATAAAGGTGCTAGAGTGGTTGTACTAGCCTGTAAAATATTTTTATGTAGCCTTCTTGAATTAAAACTTGCTCTTGAATATATTGTTGCTTTGTAATATTGCTTTCTGGAAAATAACTGCTGATTTATTTTGATTAGTATTCATAGAACGCGAAAATCGGAGAATGTGATTCTATAGCTTTTAGAAAATTGTACATTTTGTTTATGTAATATAAGACTCATAGCTGAGACTGTGTTATTGTATCTTCCTATTAATTTAATTAATTTTAAGAGAAATGTAATACCAGATTATGTTTTACTAAAACAGCAAAGACCAAGTAAAAGAGGAGTAAAAGTCACATTGAGACTGTAAAATCTGTTGTATCAAGCATCATTAAAATGTATTTTTGGTGACATATGACTTCTTTGTTTGTAAATTATCCAGAGTAACTTATTCACAATATTTAAGAACTACTGATATTTTATATGTAAATTTATATTTATTGCCTCTTTGCCGTACAAGGTATAGATAGAGTTATCCAAAAGATATACAAAAGGTTAACACTAAAATCTTATTTGATAAAATTCATAAGAGTATACATTGGATTGGCCAGCAATATAAGATGTCTTTTAAACATAGAATAGGATAGACCTCTAATAGACAATGGTAGACTATTATACAATATATATCAAATACAAAAAGAACTGATGATTATGTTGCTGTATTTACACTTATTAAAATATATACTTGTCTGTTTCTGGTGAGATGATCATGCGACAATTTCCAAATGTTTTCACACCATGCCATGATTTAATTCTATATCTAGAGCCTTTTTTTGTGTGTGTAATCTACATCCTCCAATGTTAAGTCATATCAGACGATGTATGAAGTGGGTGAAATGATGCTCAAATGAGCCCGAGGTCCATAGAGCTTAGAGTTACCTGACATTCGTCTTTCAGGATAAGGGAAAACCCCTGAAAAAACCTTATCCAGGTAACTCACCCTGACCGAGATTCGAACTCAGGACCTCTTGAACGTGAGGCAGACACTCTACCACCACCCTACCGAGACGGGCCTATCTAGAGATGTTCATAAAGTCTTGTTCCAGAAAATGATACATACAGTATAGGAAACACAAATTTCATTGGAAAGTGTGCAGACATCTTTCCATCCTTGTAGCAATGTAGGCTGTTTAGGAAATTTGTAAAAGTGCATGTTTAAAAATGTACTTGCTAATCTTATGGGCTCATAATAGCTCCGCCAACACTGCAGCAATACTTTAACCATAATCCCACTGTATTTATCCTGTGATAAATTTATGATAAATTTTTATGGGAAATCCCATACAACACAAGATAGCTGGGTACAGAATGACAGTACTTGCTGTCTGTAACTTTTGCAAGCTACCGGAAGCCAATGGCTGGTACTAACTATGAGTTACTTTATACTTATAGTGAGAGGTGGAAGCATACAATCCTTTTGCTTACTTTGTTTCCATTCATTTAGTGTGATAAAGAAAAGAAAAGGTATAGGTAATGTCTTTTTGTCTCATTCCTCCTGGAATGGGCATCATAATTGTATATTCATAAAGAGAATAGTATAAAAAGATCACAATTTTGAATTTCAGGGCATATATATGCAGAATCTGGAATTCTGTTATCTAAAGAATTTGTAGTAGCTCTACAAGATGTACCAAAAAGTAGGCAAAAATTTGAGAACATTTCTTGCGGTAGAGGATAACAAAATGTCCAGAAATTATTTATTTTCTTTTTAGAGTACTTTTTCTACAACTGAACTCCATACAATAACACTTAATGACAGAATGGTGGAAAAACAGGAAATCACAGCACATGTTCAAAATAGCCTCCATTAGCTCCAATGCATTCGTCAATCTGCCATCGCATGTATTCCCAAATTCACTGAGTTTGGCCTGGAGTATTTTGTATTGTCTGTCAGCCTTCCATAATACAAGCACGAGGAGTGTTTACATCTGCAACTATGCATAAACTCTCAAATAAAAGTCTAGTCGCATTAAGTCAGGTGTGCGTGGAGGCTACAGAATTGGTCCACCTCTTCCTATCCATCTACCAGGAAACGTGCTGTTCAGAAATCGACAGACAGAAAGCCTGAAATGAGGGGGAACTCTATGAACGGAGCATAACAAGCGCTATGAACTTTACTGTAATGTCTGGAGACAAAGTGTACCTAACCAAATATTATGAGCTGTATTTCGTCTAATGTTTAAAGGATGAATAAAACTATCTGTTTAACTTAATTTCCACCGCCTGCCTATAAGCAATACGAACTTTGAGTATATGTAGAGAAGTTTCCAAGGCGGGATCAAATCGGGCTGGTTTTCAGAGCCGTTAAGAACTCCTGCCATCTAACGGCAGTTTCTTACACTGCCGGCAACAACTATGGCACGTTAACCAAAGGTGGCAGCACTTCATTAACTGACTTCCATCAGTACACAAACCTGATAAAAATCATTTTCCTTCATATTGTCAGGTACGAACGGTAAAATTTGCCCCATTTTTTCACAATTGAAGTTAATTATTTTATAATCAGAAAATTGATTCCTTATTTGCTTCGACTTCAAAGTAATTTTGTGACCATACACCCTGTCCACTGGCCTTATTAAATTTACCTATGTTGTGTTTTAAGTTTCCAGCAGAATTGTACGTACTCTAAATTAAATTGAGACATTTATTAATTTTACAATTTGGTATTCCTCATTAATCAATGATTAGGATATAATATAAAGCACCCGATGAAACAAACCAATCATTAAATTAATAGAAAAGTACGGGCGTGTGTACTATATCAGCGCCGACGGTGTACCAACATTTTGTCCCGCAATGGTTGTAGTCAACCGACATGAGGCTGTCACTTTTAAGTACATATAAAACTCTTCGTTTTAAAAGAAATTATTTTATCAAAAAGTGCAATCCTTAGTAATGAAAGCAACAAACTTTTTACCTCTGCTTCTCTTGCTGACTTAAATTCCTGAGTTAATGTATAATGGCTATATTACTATATTGTGTCATCACCTTGTTAATTGCATTGCTACTTTAAAATACATAAATTTAATTATCACTATCACATTTAGTAACAATTTCCTGTACTTTTGAGGCAACAAAATGGTATTCTGCCCTTTTATACAAACTTTAGACAATTTGTTAAATACGAGGGCTGTTCAATAAAGAATGATCATAATTTTTACGGTAGTAATTTTTCGCAATAAAATTCAATCTTACAATATTCTGTTAGCTTAACGTGAAACAAACACGCCGCATTAATTTCATTGTTGGTACTCCTGGTTTCCGCCTGTGAGAACCAGACAAGTTCAGACATGTTCAGTATCGCCTACCGCTGCAATGGAGGTAACACGCGAGGAACAATATGCGGCTTTGAAATTCTGCTTTCGTGTCAACAAATCTTCAGTTGAGGCCTATACAATGTTACAGGAGGCCTATGGAGATTCTGTTCTTCTCTACAGTACAGCTCGAAGGTGGTTTAAAATATTTAAAGAGGGGAGGCAATCAATTTCAAAGGAAGGTGGACCCGGTGTTCCAGTTACTGCTCTTACGGAAGAAAACATCAACACTGCTGTTGCCATTGTGAGAGAGGATCGACGATTTACCTTAAGATCACTTTCTGAAATACTGAACAGTTCATTGGGTGCCACCCACACGTTGGTGACAGAAACATTACACATGAGCCGTGTTTGTGCGCGATAGGTTCCAAGACAGTTGATTCCCGAACAAAAGGGCGTTCACATGCAGGTCTGCATTCAGTTAAAGTTGATGTTAGAGGAAGATACGGAGTTTCTTTCAAACGTAATCACTGCTCATGGAAACTTGGCTACATCATTTTGATCCTGAGAGCAAACAGCAAAGCTCATTGTGGAAATCTCTTTCATCACCATCCTACAAAGAAGCAAAAGTGATTGCTTCTGCTGGGAAAGTCATGGTCATCTCATTCCTTGATATTCATGGAATGGTTTATCAGCATGTTGTACCTGCACATATCAGTAACTGGACAATTCTACAGGGATGTCCTGAAAACTTTGCAAGTCCATATCAGGCGCAAAAGACCACATTTCGGTGAAGCAGCCTGGATGCTGCACCACGATAATGCGCAGCCGGATATTGCCAATGTTGTTGCTGAATATCTTTTAAAAATTAACTTGAATTACATCCCTCTCTCTCCCTATAGTCCAGATTTAGCCACATGTGACTTTTTTCTATTCCTTAACTTGAAGAAACGCCTTCGTGGGAGACATAACCCATCATCAGAAGCAGTGGTGAAGGCTGCGGAGGCAATTTTGAAGGATCTCAAAAAATGGTTTCCAGAATGTCTTTGAAGACTGACAGAAACGCTGGGACAAGTGCATCGCATTCAGGGGAGACTATTTTGAGGGCCATCAGAATTATGAGGATGAGTAAAGGTACGTTGTCAGAAAAAGGTTGTGATCAGTCTTTATTGAACAGCCCTCGTAAAATAGTCTTTTTTTATCTTTTGCAACAAAGTCGTCATAAATAACCTTCTGCCAAAACTTATTTTGGCTAATATTTATAGGGAAGTTCTTTTTAGTAATAAATAATTTTTAGAGCGTCAGCTGCAGAAGATGGTTTAGAATCCCCATGGGGTTCCAAGGGGTTGATGGAAACTAATCGTTCTTCCACACTAGTCGTGTGTGTGCCAAGATTTGGATAGGTAGAGTCAGATTGAAAAAAAAAAAAAAAACTTTCTGCTCTGCGCCGCAACTTATATGGTGAGCTAATCCCTGTAGGTACCTAATTATTGGATTGTAATTCTTTGTCTTTGGCTTACAAGAGAACCAATAGCAACAATAAATAAATTAGTGACTAATATAGAGACAGTAAAAACTCTGAAAAAGAAACAAAAACAATGTGACTTCGTTTCGAACCTAGCCATTGCATCATCACATTCCAGCAAGCTAACCCATTCGACCAGCTGTCACGTATTCTCTGTTGCTCTTTGGGAAAGTATTCGTGCCCACCTCGGTAGCGTGGTGGTAGCATGTCTATCTCACGTTCAAGAGGTCCCGAATTCGAATCTCGTTTTGGGTGAGTTACCTGAATAAGGTTTTTTTTGGGGTTTTCCCTTATCCTGAAAGACCAATGTCGGGTAGCTCTACGCTCCATGGACCCCGCACTCATTTGAGCGTCATTTCACCAATTTCATTCATCGTCCGATATGACTTATCATTGGAGGACGTAAATTACAAAGAAGAAGAAGAAGAAAGCATTCGTTTGTGACCTTGCTAGTAGTTTTGTTTGATTTAATCGATTAACCGAATCGATTAATTCGTTGTTTTAGATTAAATATTAAAAATTTTAATCGATAAATCGAGTTGATTAAAATTAATCGATTACAATAAATATTAATAAAAACTCTTTTAGTCAAATTTGGCCCTCTTTGTTTTGATGTATTGCTTCCAACATAAACAGCCTTTCCAACGCATCGTTTTTTTTTTATTTACGTCCAACGTTGAGTCATCGGGCAATGGATGAAATTTGTAAAATGATGCTTAAATGAGTCCGAGGTCCATGGAACTTAGAATTAAGCGATATTCGTCTATCAGGATAAGGTAACACCCCGGAAAAAACCTTATCCAGGTAACACCCTGACAGAGATTCGAACTCGGGACCTCTTGAACGTGAGGCAGACATGCTACCACCACGTCCAACGTACCAAGCTTTCACTAGGCACGTAATGTTCTTTGAACTTTGAAATGAAATGAAATGTGTAGTGTTTAACGCCCGCTTTTACTACATACGGCACCGCAGGCGGTGACACTAATGATACAGGAGATGAAGATGGAGCACCGGTGGAATGAGATGGCGGGGGAAACCGGAGGTCCTGGAGAAAACCCGCTCCAGCGCCCTGCTGTCCACCACAAATCTCATTTTGCGGTCGCCTGGGATCGAACGCGAGTCGCCTTGGTGAGAGCCAAGCGGTCTAACCACTGAGCGGCCTTTGAACTTTGAGATAACTCCTGATAAGTAAAAGAAATCACTCTGAACCCCGAGAGAGCCTAAATAACACTTCTGTTGTGAAATATTCTAAGAGGTACATAACTAAATACAGATGCTGACAGAGAGGTTTCTTTCCTTACAGCTTATGTATGACAACATATCGTATACAACTGTTTAGTTTTGGCTTGCTAGCATAAACTGAACTGTACAACCTTGAACCGAACACTTCGCTTACGCAGCTATGGAAACAAAAGCTGATCCCTCTTCTCAGGGCTGATGGTGATGTACCTTTGCTGTTAACTGCAGTAAGCCAGTAACGTTTCTCAGTTCGTGACAGTGAATGAAAATTCTGTGTTAAAAAGTTAAAATAAGGAAAAACGTTATAGAAAACTACTGCATGCCATTCCCACAAATCTTAGTAGATACTGATATAATACGTTACTAAATAATTACTTACAAAATTACTGTAGATCTAATTTAATACATATATAAAGCATGTGCACTTGATGCAAACACAAATTTTGAATCGAAATATTTAAAAGTTTCATAAATAATGAAATGTACAGAGTATTAAAATACTTTATATAATCCTTACACCTAATTTTTGAACAGATAATATCTCGATTGACCGATAGATTAATGGATTAAAGTAACATGGTTAATCGATTAAAAATTTTGATTGATCTATAGCACTACTTGCTAGTGCACGAAAAGACATACTTTATTTAGGCTTTTCGCAGCTTCTTGGTGCTTATTCAGGACTGTAAGTATTAATCCTGGGTGCGTATAGAACCGAATAGAAGGACAGAACTGCAATAACGGTTTTCGTGCTAAAAGGGTGAAGCACTATACTATAAACTTGCATAGATAAGAATAAATAGGGTCAGATGACTCACCTGGTATAACGCAATAATATTACTTATTTGTGAGTTATTTTCAACCAATAATAATTTTTCTGCTGTATTTTAACATTTTAGTGGCATGTGTTCACGAAATCATGGATGATCAAGCACTGCTACCTTATACAGATATATTATTTTATCTTGACAGGAATTCTGCGCTGTAGGGATGAGTAGCAACTGTGGTGGGGATAGTGAACCTATCGCCACAATGCGTCACACGCGTAAGATTATGAGAGGGGAGGGCGGTGCATAAGGTGTCTAAAAACAAATTTCATTCTCGAAGCCAGTTTTGCAGCTCTTATAAACTAAGTTGTAATTCTTACTATGGTAATAATCTCCACGCTTTTGTTGGATCTTAAATAGCACATAGGCATTTGGAACAAAACCCTGTTCTCCTCCAGCAGGCATGATAAACAACTGTCGGCCTTTCAATATTGCTGCAGAGTCCCTGTAACGTATTTCACTCCAGGCATATGGTCCAGTATGTGCTGTATTTATATAAGTTTCAACCATATAAACTATATAAACTTCACCGAATCTCCGAATATTTCGTATATACTTAAGCCTTTTTTGCACGTATGGTGCGATGTTCGATTAAAATTTGTCTGTCACGCTTACTGCTTTTTTTTTTTAAATAAACCTAGCTTCAAAAGAACTCTTCTTAATGTTCAGACACTGCCTTGGAAGTTAGTAGAATTTTTAGCTTCATAAGCACTTTCTTCAAAGTTGGTATTTGTTTTCCTGTGCTTTAAACATTATTCATAGTTGACCTAACTATTTCTGAATTAAAACATCCAAATTAGATTTTGTGCATCTTTGTTTACTTGGCATAGAGAAGGACGTTGTCGCACTAGCAGCAATGGCTTTTCTTTCCTTAATAACTATCCTAAACTGCTTTCAGACACAACTGTTGCCTCAGATACTCTTCCCCAGATTTTTATAGCTGACCCAGACCATTGTTCCTTTTTTATAAATCTAAGGTTATTGGTTATTACTTCTCGTGTTTTTAAATGTAGCACTTTATTTCCTAATGTGCTGCTAGGAGGCGTCATTTATAAATGCTCTCTTGGAAGCAGGAGACAAGCACATTTTGAAACAAGCTGTAGTGTTACCGAGTAGCTCTGCATGTGTTTACTTGCTCGTAACTGATACGCAACTGACCTGCCCTCATCTCCAGTTGAAAGCGTTCTGAGGTGGAACCGTCCAGATACCACTGCGCATCGCTCTCCATCTGTCAAGATAAAAAAATACATCTGTATTTTAAAGTAAATCTTAACACAAGTCTATTGTTAACACATGACAATGTTATCAATGTGATTGATAATGCCAAAGAAATGCTACATTTGATAAAGTAAATATTTTCTAAAATGGGCAGTTAAACGACAAAATGCTAAAAGTTCAACTTCTGATGGAATTTTTGTTCGTGCATTTTCAGATTATATTATTAGCTTGTAGTTGTTTATCATAGGTTCGTTACCAGCTTCAAATGGGCGGTAGCCCCGTAATTTATGCAAACTACCAGAGGCGTACGTAGAAAAGGTTGCCGCAGCATCACGGCTCATGCTCTTGTGAGACGCGTCCCCAAAAATACCAGACCAGGTTCTGAAAATACAGGAGCTACCAAAAAACAAACAAACAAAAAACAGTCACATTAAACAAGCATTTGAACGTAGTCAGTTCATGTTGCTGGCTTGCAGTCAATGATTCCGAGTTCAAAAGTACATTACGAGGGTCGTTTGATAAGTCTGGTAAATTTCCATGAAGGGATGGAAATGTTTTGTTGCAACTTTGTGAGTAGTAAGCTTGATTATTCAAAATATTGTACAGAAAATTTAAATGTGCTACCATATACAGTTCATTGTTGACTGGAAAATGGAATTCGTGATAGAGTCAACTTGAAAAATTTAACGCCATGGCCGGGATTTGAACCACGGATCTCCCGGTTTCCGTCCAGTCGCTCTAACCCATTAAGCTACCATGGCCAACGTGCCGTCCTGACATTAAATTCTCCATTTGACTGGTATATTTCCCCGGTAGACCACTCGAGGCTCTCGAGATACACCGTTTGTGGCGGCTTACTATCGTAAGTACTTGAGTCCCAGACTTCATCATTTAACTCTTATTATTTTAGTTAATTTATGGAAATTAATCATTTGTTCACACTAGCCGTATATAGGCTAAGGTCTTTGATAGAGTCAATATGAAAAATCCAATGCCATTGCCGGGATTTAAACCATGGATCTCCGGGTTTTTTTCTCCTGGATTTTTCATGTTGACTTTATCTATCAAAAACCTTAGCCTGTATACGGCTAGTGTGAAGAAATTACTAATTTCCATCAATTAACTAAAATAATAAGAGTTTCGTGTTGTTATTAAATATTTTCATTTGAAGGGCTGGACTGCCCCACAAGTCAAAACTGAACTGGATGAAGTTCACGCGAACCAACATTGAAGACTTTTGGATCAATTGGTGTAAATGTGTTCGTAGAAGCACCGAAGATGAACTGCCTTCTGGTTGCCCACTTGAGGTGACTATACAGAGACACTATTGAAAAAATCCACGATTTGATTATGCAAGATATCCAAATAAAGATTCGTGAGATTTCTGAGGCTGTAGGCATTTCAAGTGAGTGAGTGCACAGTTTCCTGCATGAAAAATTGGCAGTGAAAAAGATCGGTGCAAGATGGGTGCCGCGATTGCTCACATTCTACCAAAAGCGCATCTGGGAGAACACTTCTACCGAGTGTCTGGCGATATTTAATCGTAATCCGTAAGACTTTTTGCGCCGATTTGTGACCGTGGATGAAACTGGGATCCATCATTACACCCCAGAGTCAAACCAGTAGTCATAACAATGGACCAAGGGTAGTGAAAGGGCACCAAAGAAGGCAAGGACCATTTAATCAGCTGATAAGGTGATGGCCACTGCATACTTTGGAATTCTCAAGAAATAATCCTCTTAGTCTACTTAAAAAAAGCCAGAATCATAATATGTTTAATTGTTGGATCATTTGCAACATGAGTTGACTGAAAAGAGACCGAGATGGAAATGCAAAACAAAAAAGAAGTGCTTGTTCACAAGGATAATGTACCATCGTACACATCAGCAATCGCAATGGCGCAAGTGCATGAGCTGGGCTTTGAATTGGTGCTTCATCCACCTTCTTCACCAGACTTAGCCCCAAGTGACTTCTTCCTGTTCCCAAACTTAAAAATTTGGCTTGGAGGTAAGAAATTTTCATGAAATGAAGAAGTTATAGTACCGTGAACGAGTATTTTGCAGACGGAACCTATTTTTCCAACGGCATGAAGAAGCTGAATATCGCTGCAACAAAAGTATAGCCCAATGGAAACTATGTCGAGAAAGAATGTGAGATTTCACGGAAGAAAAATCTTGGTTTATTACCAGATTTATCAAACGACCTTCGTATATGTTGCACATAAGTTATTATCTAAGAGCATGCACATTCAAATGATTCACCAACTAAAATCTAATAACAAAGTAGTACATATGAACTTAGCCAGAAATACTGGAAATGATTTATGAGCCACTATCTGACTACCTCCAAGAAGTGAAGAGGCGACGTTTCATGTTAGTGAAGTCGTAAACGACACAACTGTACGTTTTGGTACTTAGTTGTAACTCTGCCAACCATAAATCACGTTGAACTTGCTCTTGCACTTTGTCATTTTAGCTGCTCGTTTGTGTATGCACACAATCTAGGCAATAAAACAAAAAAATACTACCAGAGATTCTTCTTGTAATTATATATGTTGGCAACGTCTATATAAATTATTTTACAAAATATTGATGTTTTCTTTCTCTAACAAGTATACAGGAATAGGTAAATGTACTGCATTTCACCCAAAAATTCTATACCGAAATTTTACGTAAATACAGTTTTAAGGTCCAAACATTTAAATAAGTGTGTGTGTGTATGTGTGTGTGTGTGTGTGTGTGTGTGTGTGTGTGTGTGTGTGTGTGTGTGTGTGTGTGTGTGTGTGTGTGTGAACAGAATATAAAAAACGAGGGCTGTCTAAGTACTAAACTGAATATTTAAGTTAAACATTTTCCTGAGATGCACCACAAATATTTTCAAGAAAATTTTGCCCTTTATATCGAAACATTAAAAAATGCAGTTTTATAAAAAATGGTTCTAATTATTGTGATTAAAATGCCTTAAGTTAAAGGCAAATGTTATGGCAAATGAAAATTATATGTTACATTTTCTAGGAATAGGTAAAACGTAAGAGATATACAAAATCTTACTGCACAAAAAATACACAAGTACAGCTTGTTATTTTTTGAGTTAACGGTTTCCGAGATATTCCTTGTTATCTGTTTCAGTTTTCAAATATCAATGCTCAGAACCATGTTTAGGTCTAGGCCCCGGTCAGAGCGTGAATTAACGGGGTGAAAAAATGAGGAGCAAATACTTTAAACTAGTTAAGGTGAAGACAGGTAGTGGCGGTGTGACGCCAGCTCCGTCAGCTCTAACCGCCAAATATGCCCCCGAACGAAAGGCAGGTTAGCGTATGACGTCACCGCGCTGATTTCTGCTGCCCAAGAGGAAGGAAATAGTTCGATGTGTTGGGGTTCCGACAGCTTAGGAAAGACAGGTAACGTATCGGGTATTAGTAATAAGTACAACCTACATCTTGGGTGTTGTAATATTAATGCTGCCTGCTTTAATTACACAATTGGTCACAGTTTATAATTACATTTCGGCTCTGTGCTATGAGAAGATATATAAAACTTCAACTCGTAATTTATCTGAAGGTCAGGAATGTTATAAAGTAAATAAAATAAAACAAAGTAATTTTCTCGGCAAATTAGAGAAGACCCATTCAAAACAGAATTATATGGACAATTCCCGACACTCTGTTTCGTTTTTCTTTAAGTAGTTTATCAACGTCAGGACGTAATGTTTGGGAAATTTGTAATCGAAGTCTGTATGTTAGATTTTGATCCGACAAGGTACTTCGGGGTTTGGATTAGCTAATTTCATAACAGAAAAAAAATTATTCGCACACATATGTCGAGCCAAACATAAACAATGTCCGTGCGGCAAGTGAATACAACATTGAAATCTGGTTTGGGGGACATTCTTGTAAAAATCAGCCAAGTCTTTCTTGTGTGTATATTTGTTCTTCAATAAATCGTCACAATGTAAATTTAACAGTTCCGTTTAGTACATGGCAGCTACATTGTTGTCATCGAATGTGCTACACCTGACTGAACCCTCAGATTCTCTACTCGCAGCGCCATTTATATAGGCAACTTGTTACTGCACGGCTCTTGCCTGACGTCACACGCACTGCAGGCCTCACTCCCGGCTGAAATACGTCACAACTCTCGAAGCTGTCTTCCTCTGAACTAATTTCTAGAATGACCTCCCTCACAGTGTCGTAAGTAAAAGGATATAGGTAATAATCAAATAAAATTCTTCGAGATATAGGTCATGGGACAGAAGGTGAAACGAGAAAGCTACAACACCTATACGAGTGATGTCGTGTTATTTTTGTGTTTAATAGTGTAAAATATCTCATATTAGCAGAAGAGAAGAAGAAAAGTGAACTGCTATTTCAGACACCAAAATTACACTCGTTTTTCAATAGAAAGCAAGTTCTAGCATAAGCGTCTTCCTTTCGAATAATCGAAGAATATAATATTGAAGTTACCAGCACAGAAGATTCTCGTTTCTATTGTGCGTTAATTGAATCTATCAATGTAAACAGAGATTTTTTAGAACGTGTGCAACCGAAAGATTCAATCATCTATAAACCAGACAGTAATTTAGGCTTTTGGGTTGCAAATAGTGTTACTAGGTACAGATGTATTATTTTATCTTGACAGGAATCCTGCGCGGTAGGGATGAGTAGCAACTGTGGTGGGGAGTGCACCTATCGCCACAATGCGTCCCACGCGTAAGATTACGAGAGGGGAGGGCGGTGCATAAGGTGTCTAAAAACAAATTTCATTTTCGAAGCCAGTTTTGCAGCTCTTATAAATTGAGTTGTAATTCTTACTATGGTAGTGATCTCCACGCTTTTGTTGGATCTTAAATAGTACATAGGCATTTGGAACAAAACCCTGTTCTCCTCCAGTAGGCATGATAAACAACTGTCGGCCTTTCAATATCGCTACAGAGTCCCTGTAACGTATTTCACTCCAGGCATATGGTCCAGTATGTGCTGTATTTACATAAGTTTCATCCATATAAGCTATATAAACTTCACTTCGATATATCCGAATGTTTCGTAAATACTTAAGCCTTTTTGCACTATGGTGCGATGTTCGATTAAAATTTGTCTGTCACGCTTAGTGTCTTTTTTTTTTTCAAATAATCCTAGCTTCAAAAGAACTCTTCTTAATGTTTAGACACTGCCTTTGAAGTCAGTAGAATTTTTAGCTTCATAAGCACTTTCTTCAAAGTTTGTCTTTGTTTTCTGTGTTTTAAAAATTATTCATACTTCGCCTAACTACTTCTGAATTAAAACATCCAAATTAGATTTTGTGCATGTTCTTAATCTTTGTTTACTGGGTATAGAGAAGGACGTTGTTGCACTAGCACCAATGGCTTTTCTTTCCTTAATAACTCTCCTAAACTGCTTTCAGACACAACTGTTGCCTCAGATACCCTTCCCCAGATTTTTATAGCTGACCCAGACCATTGTTCCTTTTTTCTAAATCTATGGATATTGGTTATTACTTCTCGTGTTTTTAAATGTAGCACTTTATTTCCTAGTATGCTGCTAGGAGGCGCCATTTATAAATGCCCTCTTGGAACCAGGAGACAAGCACATTTTGAAACAAGCTGTAGTATTACCGAGTAGCTTTGCACGTGTTTAGTTGCTCGCAACTGGTACGCAACTGACCTGCCCTCCCCTCCAGTTGCAACCGTTCTGAGGTGGAGTCGTCCAGATACCACTGCGCATCGCTCTGCACTTTTCAAGATAAAAAAATTACGTCTGTACTACTTTGCATAAATGAAGTGATGGTAAATAAGCATAAACTCAGCAATTCTAAACGGATGTATCCAAATATACATTTTTTTTTACTATAGTGATGTCTGGATGAAAGCTGATGAACTAGGGCATTGTAAAACGTGACTATTTAGTTAATCCCGCAGCCAAGGTTATATTTTTTGTGCTCGTTGTAAACCTTTTAGGGCAACAACTGTTTCAGTGATTAGAAGCATGGGACTTAATGTATGACAGACCACAAGAATTCTCTTTCTCATCGTGATAGTGTGTTTACCTTTAAAAGAAGGGGTGGTGAACTACGTAGAGTTGACAGGCGAGGGAATGAAGTACTGGAGATGTGTACACCAGAGGATAATAGCTGTAGTGAAGAAATTACATTCTCGTGTATTACCAATTCCGGAGTGAAGACGTGTTTATGCCTGCTAAGGATGGAAATTTTGTAATATGCCTAGAGTTTTTATGCGAATTTGACCCATTCTTAAGAGGGCACATAGCACTGTATGGAAATTCTGGTAAGGGTAAGATTTCTTCCTCCGAAGAGCTGATTCAAATTATGGCAAATACAATGATCAGTGAAATAGTAAGGGAATTTAAAGAATCAAATGCTATTCAATTATGCAGGTACAGTGCGGACGATGGTTCTGTGCCGGTGTAGACCGTGTGCGCAGTCGTTTAGAATCCAGTTGCTGAGCCTACACTCTCGATCATGCGTAGTACACTGAAATGGCCAGTACCGTAGAGAGGTTTGACTGGGTAACTTCTAAGCTTCGATGCCGTCACGTTAAGATTTTAAAGTTTTAGAAATTGTGATTATTAATCGCATTGGTGATTAGTGTTTTGTCTGTGTGTATGTGGGTGTGCTTTTATATATTGTCTTATTTAGATTAAAATGCGTCCAATTCAAAGCAATCTTGGTGGAAAAACACTTCACAGCCAAACCGTGAAGCTATTAATAATGTCAATCTATTGTGAAATGGGAAACAGTTTCTGGCGATATACGAGGCATGTTTTTTAAGTCAGTACCGTTTTGGAATTAAAAAAAGACCTGCATAGATATCGTAATAATTTTATTTTTACATGTAGACCGGTACCATAATATACTTTTCTACATAATTTCCGTGAATATTGAGGCACTTGCCATAACGTGGCACCAGTTTTTGAATACTCTCCTCATAAAATTCTGCCGCCTGACGTGTTAACCACTGTATCACAACTGTTTTGACTTCGTTATCGTCTTGATGACGCTGACCGTCCGGATGTTTCTTCAAGTGCAGGAACAAATGGTAGGAGCTGGGCGCCAGATCAGGGCTGTATGGAGGATGATCTAGAGTTTCCCATTGAAAATATTTGATGAGATCTTTGGTCCGATTGGCCACATGTGGACGGGCATTGTACCTTACTCATTACAAGGCAGAAACTCCACTAGCAATACTCCTTTTCTGTCCCAAAAAAGCTGTGTACATGATTTTCCGGGCAGAAATTGTTTGCTTAAACTTCACTTGTGGGTGATGATGAATATCGTCATTCCATGGATTGTTTCGATTCTGGTGTGACGTAGGCCACCCATGTTTCGTCACCAGTAACAATTTGGTCTAAGAAAATCTTCACCTTCATTGTGATACCGCTCAAGGAAAGTCAATGCACTGCCTAAACGTTGGGTTTTGTGCAAATCCGTCAACATTTTCGGAACCCAACGTGAACACAATCTCCGGTACTTCAAGTTCTCGGTCACAATGCGATACAAAATACTACGAGAATATTGAGGAAAATAGTCGCACAATGATGAAATTGTAAAGCGTCTGTTTTCTCTCACCTTTTCGTCCACTTTCTGCACCAAATCTTCAGTAACGACCGAAGGACGCCCAATCCGTTCTTCATCACGCACATTTGTGCGGCCATCTTTAAATGCTCTCACCCATTTCCTTATCATTCTATCACTCATAATGTTTTGTCCGTAAACTTCACAGATATCACGATGAATATCGATCGGTTTTACGCCTTTAGCACTAAGAAATCGTATAAGCGCCCTTACTTCACAATCGGCGGGACTCACGATTATCGGAGGCATCTTAAACGCTCAGTAACCAACGTATACAATGAAGAATCAGACTGTCATGGCGTCAGTGCGTAGGCAAGAGATGTAGGTAGCCAGCGCGCATGCGCGGAATGCCGACCGTAGCGCCGCGGCAGCGGAATCGCAAAACGGTACTGACTTAAAAAACATGCCTCTTAGTAATAAAATGCAAGGGAGGGTGAGTGCAGTAACAAAAGAATTTGAGAGAAAATTTCGTAAAATAATTAAAGAAGGGGAGAAATGTGAGGCACAAGTGACCTCCTTTGAAACATCTGGAAAGTACATAGTGTACCAGAAACAATCACTGTCATTGATGACTTTGATAGGTGTGTAATTCACCAATTTATAATTTGTATATTCAGGAGAAAACTATACCCACTGTCAAAATTTGGGACTCCTGAAACGTCAAGATTCCATTAACTTTAAAGGGGGAAGCACTAGTTTAAAGACTATCTTATTTGGCATAGGTTTCAAGTGGAAGAAAACAAGGAACAACAGGGTCTAGTTATAGGAAAGGTATATGAGAAATTGGCGCGTGTCATATTTACGTGCCATAAAAAGGCTTGGAGACGAAGAAAGGTCGGTTATCTATGAAGATAAAACATATCTTCATACGAGAATCGGCTGACTCACTTCCATGCGCTGCAAGCCACAAAGGCATCACCCCAGATTTTTATTTTCATGTAAATTAAAACATTTGTAAAAGCAAAGAAGAAAAACAGTAAAAAAGAGCTGTTGTTTCTCCGTGTCTAAGATTAGGAAATGCTCATTTATCTTAAGGTATGCAATTTAGTAAAGAGGAGTTTGTGAAATATGGCATTGCTGCATTGTCTTCCATTTTCTAGCGCTAGCAGAAGATGCAAGTGACGTTTGGTCATATACTCTCTCCAGTGCGCGAAGGCCCGCCTCGGTAGCGTAGATGGTAGCATGTCTGCCTCACGTTCGGGAGGTCCCGAGTTCGAATCTCGATCAGGGTGAGTTACCTGGATAAGGTTTTTCCGGGGTTTTCCCTTAACCTTCAAGACGAATGTCAGGTAACTCTAAGCTCCATGGACCCTGGACTCATTTGAGTATAATTTCACCCAATTTATTCACCGTCCGATATAACTTAACGTTGGAGGACGTAAATTACAACAACAAAAGTGCGCGAAGAAAGTAGGTCACCGGCACAGAACTATCGTCGCTACATCTGACATAAAGGACAGTGGTCAACTAGATTTTACTTAGGTATGTGAATAAAGAAATATGCCTTAAAGAAACGTTCTTATAGCTTTTGAAAAAGCTCAGAACATACAAGGAAGAAACTGGCTGATGCTGTGTTTACTTTACTGTCATCTCAGGCCTAGACATAAGTAACTGTAGGGTTCAATCTTTTAATGTGGTCAATATGTCTGGCATGCATTCTGATCTACAACATGAATTAGACAGGCCAATTTATTGACATTTTTAAACCATGTATACTCACTCCCTTGCTCTAATGGGATCAAGAATTACATTTTGCAATATATTGTCTATATTCTGTCACCACTATTCCGGCAACGTTATACAAATTTGAAGCAATGTGTCGTCTAGCTTCATTCTCGAGCTAGAGTCCTATTGTAACCGCAGTATCAGACAGCGATTAGGAAGTGGCGAATTAATTGAAATCACGAGAATTAAAAAAAGAAGATAAATTAATGAAAATGCTTTGCTAAACTAATATAAAATATTGTTATATTAATATGAAATCAGAATGAAATTAGAGTAGTGATTAAAATAGCGGTTTAATTAAGAATAAGATGGGAAGAATATAATTTAAGACAACTAACATGCTAGAATCCATGTAAGGGAGAGAAAATATTTCTGTAAAATCTGAACACAAGTCGGGGAGACAGGAAGAGGTGACCGTTAGCCTCTTTGTTTAAGGAAAGGTTCAACGTCTGAGAACTATAAGCAAAAATGTGTAGGAACAATAAGGTTTTCTAGATGCGGTCAGGCGTAAGACCTAAAAGGATTTACTTTGCGGTGGCGATAACGATGTATACCGTTACAAAGAGCCCAGGGTAGGCGGGACCCAACTCACGGTGGGATGTAACGTCAATGAGTTCGATGAGTTTTGCTAACCAATAAAGAAAAATCGAAATAAAATGAGAAACCAATAGTAATGTAAGATTTGAGAAATAGGAAGAAGGGTGAGTTATTTTGGTCATGTGATAAGGGTTAGAGTAGGGATCAGAATAAAGTACGAACGGAATCGCAGAGTAGACGAAACTTCACTTCAACAGTCATTCTACGAGGGGAAAGACGTGTTAGTGCGCGTGAAGGAGAAGGAGCAAAGATTTCTAAGTCCGAAATGTAGGGAAGTCAAGAATAACGCAACCAGCGTGAGAGAAGCAGCAGAAGAAGTTTATAATAGCAAAGTATTCGCCGTATAAAGAATTAAGAGAATTCTGTTAGGAAGTTTAGTAACAGGTGGTCACCGCTACCAATCAATCTGAATCAACGAATTGAGTGAGAATTAAATCAATTTTTGCAACGAACCAGTGTATTATTGAGACAACTGAGCAGCCAACAAACAACAAATCCATTTCCTACAACCATTCACCTGAAGAACAAGAGATCTCATAGCTCCAATTAGAACCCAAATCAAAAGTAAACACCAACCAATTTGAAATCTGACATGCGGGTATGCCGCATAATGGCGCCGACACGTTGGGGCTTCGAATTGTAGGAAATGGTGAAATGTAACGACGAAGGACGACTACGAGGAGAAGTGAGAAGACCGACGACGACAACTACGATGAGGACAGCAGAGACTACGAAGAAGACGCCAAAAAACAACTACATAGAATTTTCCCCCAACCAAGAGAGAAGTTCAAGTTCTTTCGACATCAACTGAGCCTACTAGACGACGAGCAGCACGACAAAAATTGGTAAAGACATCACATAAACACCACAGCCGTACAACAGAACTGTGAGTTACACATACTCAATTTATATTTCTTGTAAATGTAATATCATTCAGTGAAATCAATATCTATGTAATGTCTTAGTAATAAGTATTTTGGAAGGGAAATTAGAAAATTTAAAGGGGAAATTCAATGCTTTTGAGAAATAAGAAGATCGTACAGAATAAATTTAAAATGGAAAATTCTGGGGAACAAATAATTATGGAGACAGAGAAAGAGTTGGAAGTTGTTAATGAAGAGATAATGGAAAGCAATGTTATAGGATCAGTAGATGAGGGTGTAAATGGTGTAAGTAGCTTAAATGTAAATAGGAGAAGTGACAATCCTGGGGTAATGGAAAATCTACAAGAGATGTTCCAGAAACTCATGGCGCAAATTACTATTCAGAGTCAATCACTAGAGACTAAATTAGTAGAACAGAATCAATCACTAGAAGCTAAATTCGTAGAACAGAACCAGTCACTAGAGGCTAAATTGAACCAAACACTAGAAGATAAATTAGTAGAACAGAACCAATCACTAGAGACTAAATTAGTAGAACAGAACCAAGCACTAGAAGCTAAATTAGTAGGACAGAACCAAACACTAGAAGCTAAATTAGTAAGTCAAATTACAAGCCAAGGAAAAGAAACAGAAACTAGAATCACTGTCAGAATTCAAGGAATAACAGGGGAAATTCAATCTGTAAAAGAGGCCCTGCAGCGAGAAGTAGGTACGATAAGAAGTGACCTAGAAGCTACCAAATCTCTCGTTGCAGGAGTAGAAAATAGAATAGGGGAGGAAATTAATAAGGAAAGAATAAGATTAGATGAACTGACCACGACACAGGTAACTTTTGTACAAGAGATAAATGACCGGTTTGACACTGTAAACAATAGTATAGCAGCTGACATGGAGAAGTTAAAAGAAAAGGTAGCACGTGTAACAAATATTCAATCAGAGAATACACAAATGTTGAGGGAAACAGTAAGCGAGATATCTCAAATCAGAGATACCGTAACTGGCTTCCAGCTGCGACAGCAAGGGCAGGTACCTGAGAGTTCCAGTTGTACTATACATACACACAATGGAGAGAGGCAGAACGAACAGGTTAGCGCCCCTTCTGTCTCTCCTCAAAGCAGCAATAATAGCGAAATAAATATGCAAAACGTAAATATGTATCCAGCAGTGCACATGAATTTTCTAAGCGAATTGCCCCTCCCGAAATTTAATTGTCGCAATGACAACGCAGTACAATTTTTGGCCGACTTAGAAAAGTATTTTGTCATCAGAGGTGTACCCGAGCAATATAAAATGATAATAGTTCAAAGGGCGTTAGAATCTGCCGAACTTAATTGGCTACGAGTAACTGTGGGAGAAGGATGCAGCTACGAGTTGTTCAAAACAGCTTTCCTAGAAAAGTATTGGAACGCCAATGTCCAATACCAAGTAAGGAATCAGATAACAAATGGCCGATACCAAGGTAATAATGGAGAGTCTATTACTGATTATTTCCTGAGATATTCGCAAATGAGTAAATATCTACAACCTCCATTACAGGAAGCCGAACTGATTTCTCTTCTCACTCCCCACCTTCCTGAGAACATTAGAAATCACATGGTGGTAGCAAGACCTCAGACATTGAGAGAGGCAATTACATTGTTAACAGCTTTACAAAGCGTTGGGACGCAAAGCTCACAAAATAGACATGAGAATCGAATGCCCGTGAGAAATCCACACAGACCGTGGAATAATAATAATCATGACGGGGAAAGGGCACACAATCCCCGAAATTTTAACACGAACCATATGGCTACTCGTCAAAGATACGATGCCCACGTCCCGAGGGAATTCCCTAACAACAATAGAGGGAGACAGGGACCACCAAATTCAAATTCATATAATTTCCCGATGAGGTATGTACATGTAACTAGGAATGGAAATAGGGGTCACCCCCCATTTCTTCGAAGAGGGAATGCAAGACCGACGTTCCGACTACCAGAAGCTAATAGACAGTATCAACCACGCGACGCTGGTAGAGAGAACAATACAGACAGACCTGAAGTAAGACAGAGGAATCAACTTCTCTCAAGAGAATGGGTGCGTTCTCCTCCACCCACACCGAGGGACGCGGCGCCCGAGGTAGATGAAAGGCCAGAGACGACACAGCATACGGGAAACGAATCCAGGGTGCGATAGAAGACGTCCCGCATCGGACCCGGATGAACACGCTAGTTCTTAATTTGAACAGGGACACAGCTCTGAGTAGGGTGGTACAAAATAAAACAGAAACAGAAATAGAAAACGGTACTCAAATAAACAATCACTTAACAGAATTACAAGAAGTGAGAGATGCTCCACGTATTGCTGCAATAATAAACAAAGAAAAATGGCACATTACCATAGATTCAGGATCCTCAGTTTCAGCTATAAGTCAAGCATTCTTTTATCACTTAAAAAACAATGGAATGAAATTGCAAACATTGCCCGTGAAAAGTGCATATTGTACTCTGGCGGTAGGTCGCGCCAAACAAAAGATTAATACACAAATGCTTTTGAAAGTCACCATTGGGGAGGATACAATAGAATTTGTATGTTTTGTTATTAATAGGCTATCTGTAGACATTATTATGGGTAATGACGTGTTGTATGCGCTTCAAGCTAAGTTGAATTATCAAATGGAAGCCTTGGAAATCAAAATTAAAGACGTCATAGTTAAAGTTCCGTTTAGCTCAAGGGAAGCAGAAAATGAGATAAGATTGACAGATGAAGAAAAAGAAATAGATGGAGAAACATTTTTTGTAGAATTTATACGAATAGGAGGAATGGAGCTAGTTAAGATGAATCCATTAGAAGCAGAAGAGATGGGAAACTATGATAAAGAAGTGTACGTAGCGGCAGAAGAAGGGCTTTTAGAGATGACGTCATACGGACTTGGGCAGACAGAAGCATGTGAACAGGAGATAATTACCCTACCAGATGATTTCCAGGTAGTCGAAAATAATGTAAACATGACCTATAGAATAAGAGAAACAGTAGCAAACTCGAACCTACTTAACGACCACCAAAAAGAGATTTTTTATAACGTTTTATGTAAACACAGAAATGTATTTTCGGAACACACTGGGACCTATAGTGATTTTTGAGTATGTCGCATCTATAATACAACGTCGTACCATCCGTGCTCTAATCCAAGCGAGCGCGTAATGAAAGACCTAGGTGTTCATCTCCGAGTCCTTTGCTCATTGAAACAGACTACCTGGCCAGACCACATCAACTATATTGAGTTTATATTCAATAACTCAGTCAATTTAACCACAGGATATGCTCCTATCCAATTGCATAGGAATTTAACACCGGAACCAATAATAGAGGGTGTTCCGGAAAGTATACAAGTGACAACCGAGACAGATCGAGAACGGATCCAAAATGCTGTTAAAAGAATAATGGAAAAAGTAGAGAAAAGAAACGCAAAGAAAATGCGGTATAAGAAGAATTGGGAACCAAAGGTCGGCGACTTAGTTCTAATGAAATCGTTCGACAAGTCAGATTTGTTAGGAAAAAAGACTAGAAAGCTATATATGCTATGGAAAGGCCCATACCGGATTGAGAAAATATTTGGTGACAGAGCGTATGCCCTAATACACCCAAGAAATGGTAAACCAATAGGCAGATATAACATCTCCCTAATAAGGCCATATCGTCAAAAAAACGTTGTAAACAGTACAGAGCAGACCCAAGAATCACCTGTGTAAATGTGATTGAAATTATATATACGAAGATGTAAAAAAAAAAATACCAAGTAAAAGTTATATAATTAGTACGGGTAACGTTTTCGTTTGAAATTCAAACACTGCGTGGGAGTTGCAAGTTCCAAAATTCCTGTGCACAAACAAAATGATAATGTAATAAGAATAACCACAGCTAATGAACATGTTAGAAAGATCTTTAAAATAATTTGTGAAATGTAAATATAGTATAAGTACTGATGTATTCATGTGCCAAAAGGCTATGTTGTTATTGTAAAGGTCACAGACTTAGGCGTGACAAAGTGAAAGAAAGTGTAGAGTGAAAAGTGAAGTGGAAAGACAGGACAATGAACTGCCAATGTTTACTGTCAGGTAAACGAAACACCTGATTACAGGTAGACAACTGAGTGCAGGTAGAGGTAACCATATTTGGACATCATTACGCAACCTATAATGTGAGGACGAATGTTCTTACGGTGAAGGACTGAAAGATAAAGAAACGTCCCAATAAGTTAATATAAAAAAAAAAGAAAAAATCATTGAATGTAAAATGTAATATTGTAAACTGTAATATAGTAACATTAATGTAGTACTTAAGGAATGTAATAAGGTAAAATCAAGTTGATGTCAAGTGAGACAAGGATAATTCAGTGAAGTGTATATATAGTTGAGGTATCACGAATGTTATTTGTATATAGGGTAATAACCACATATACGACAGTGTACTTGTCTATGTACGTAATGTATCATATCTATAATTCTATGTATATGATGTACCATATTGACCATTCTATGTGTATAAAGTAACACACTGATGAAGATGAGGGAAACGGTGACCACCGAAAAATGTTTCGAGTAGGGAATGAGAAATTATAAGATATAAGGAGGAAATGTCATGACGGGGGTTTGACAAAATTTAAATAATGGGTATTTCATTTTTGTCAAACGGGCATTATGTAACCGCAGTATCAGACAGCGATTAGGAAGTGGCGAATTAATTGAAATCACGAGAATTAAAAAAAGAAGATAAATTAATGAAAATGCTTTGCTAAACTAATATAAAATATTGTTATATTAATATGAAATCAGAATGAAATTAGAGTAGTGATTAAAATAGCGGTTTAATTAAGAATAAGATGGGAAGAATATAATTTAAGACAACTAACATGCTAGAATCCATGTAAGGGAGAGAAAATATTTCTGTAAAATCTGAACACAAGTCGGGGAGACAGGAAGAGGTGACCGTTAGCCTCTTTGTTTAAGGAAAGGTTCAACGTCTGAGAACTATAAGCAAAAATGTGTAGGAACAATAAGGTTTTCTAGATGCGGTCAGGCGTAAGACCTAAAAGGATTTACTTTGCGGTGGCGATAACGATGTATACCGTTACAAAGAGCCCAGGGTAGGCGGGACCCAACTCACGGTGGGATGTAACGTCAATGAGTTCGATGAGTTTTGCTAACCAATAAAGAAAAATCGAAATAAAATGAGAAACCAATAGTAATGTAAGATTTGAGAAATAGGAAGAAGGGTGAGTTATTTTGGTCATGTGATAAGGGTTAGAGTAGGGATCAGAATAAAGTACGAACGGAATCGCAGAGTAGACGAAACTTCACTTCAACAGTCATTCTACGAGGGGAAAGACGTGTTAGTGCGCGTGAAGGAGAAGGAGCAAAGATTTCTAAGTCCGAAATGTAGGGAAGTCAAGAATAACGCAACCAGCGTGAGAGAAGCAGCAGAAGAAGTTTATAATAGCAAAGTATTCGCCGTATAAAGAATTAAGAGAATTCTGTTAGGAAGTTTAGTAACAGGTGGTCACCGCTACCAATCAATCTGAATCAACGAATTGAGTGAGAATTAAATCAATTTTTGCAACGAACCAGTGTATTATTGAGACAACTGAGCAGCCAACAAACAACAAATCCATTTCCTACAACCATTCACCTGAAGAACAAGAGATCTCATAGCTCCAATTAGAACCCAAATCAAAAGTAAACACCAACCAATTTGAAATCTGACATGCGGGTATGCCGCACTATCAAAGGGTGTGCGTGGATATATAAGAGTAAGGATGACACTGATGGCACTGGGATCCAAGTGTAAGACTTGTTTAATGACTGCTTCTCTTTTTCATCACGTAAATCGTGAAGTTGCTGACCAAGGGACACCAATCTATATTACTGTCCGAAGTTACCGTATATGAAACGCATACGTGATAACACTGAATTTGATATTTACGCAGGAACAGATATTTCCTTCTCGGGTCACGTCTGCCCTCCTGGGCGGGCAGTCCAGCTGTTTGCGAGATTCCCCTCACGCAAGCTGTCTTATTCACACCAAAATTCCTTTTGTTACTATGTGGTCCTTTGTATATTTTGTTTCGGTAACCAGCTACTAAGGAAGGGTCCACACTTCTTGTCAAGTGTTTGCCAGATGGACGCCCCTTGACGATGTCTCCGTACCTGTGAACTGCTAACCCAAAAAATATCCTGTTATACATTAAACGAATATTATGATTCTTAATTCACTGAATCCATAATTTCGGTATCAATTCCTTTTTATTTTGCTACAATCAACACATCTCTCAGCATTAACACCTCGTTGGAATATTTTGGAGATATAATCTATAGTATACCACAGGAGAGAAAGTCTCTGGGAGATGAGACGCAGGGGGGGGGGTTGGAAAAGGTTCCCACACACTCCCTGTTTAGTTTTATGACTACTTCAGTTGCAGACCATTCAAAAGCTTTCTGACGGCTTCTACTTTTGTGAATAAATCTTCTTGGTTTTAGTGTACCGACTGAATAGGGCGCGCGTATGCTTGTGTAGCATACGTTCTCTGTCACACACATTCGCTGTCCTTGTCCCACTGTGGAAGGGAGCGCATTCCTTTCAGGGACTTACTTTGCGTTGCTGGACAGTACTTTAGGAAACCGTTCTCTAAAGAACTTTCTGAAACAAAGTGGTCCGCTCGAGAGTTTAAACTTTAGAACATATTGGACTTAACTGTTAGCAGATTTAACAAACGAATGTCTATATATAGTGTCACCTAATTATCGGAAGGCACGGCCAGCTAGCAGCAGGGCAGGGCCAGACGGGAAGCATTCAGCCCACGCCTACCCATTTGTCTCGTGTCACTAACTGAGGGGGATGATTAGAAGAGCGGCACGGGCCCTGTACCGTCTCTTTCCCCTCACCTGACGCCTAGAACCTTCAGGATGATTCACTAAACCGCGAGACTTCCAGAAACGGCGATCTTCCCTATATAAGGCCTGCAGTTGGAAAGTGAGTTGAGTTGAGTTCTTAGCGAGCAGCCGTGAGGAGCGCCGAGTGAGAGATCGGACGGGAAGACTGTGTACGTGCATCGGAGGAGTTGTGCGTACTTGCGAGTGCAGAATGGACCTGTGACAGACGTACTGGTGAATTGTAATTGTGTGCGCTACGTAATTCTATGTAATCGGCAAGTGTTCCAACTGTAATTCGGTGGAATTAAAGAACATTTTGAGTTTGTGCAATTGGACTTTTAATTTCACGAACCCACAAAGTCACAATATCTCGTTCTTATTTGTGTCTATACTCACAGATATTTACTGTAGGTAATAAAACTTACAGATCAGCTGACAAGCTGCAATGGGTAAACCCATCTGAGATAGAAGGTTTTAAAATGGAGTATTTTCATTTAAAATCCTTTGTTTTAAAGGGGGGAAATCTTTCAATGTCTTTGCCCTTCTAAATAAACAGTTGACTGTTAAAGCCTTCAGCAGTTATATCTGAATGTAAATGTAGATTTGAAGATGTATTTATCTATTTGAGTCACAAACTGCTAAGATGTACGTTTCATGTTAGAGTTGAACATTATTTGCTTATCTCAAACACAACAAAATTTGAATTTCATTTAACTCTAAAATTAGAGTAGCAAATTTAGAAAATTTCACTAATGAAAAAGCAAGTCGTAAATCTCTGTTCTGGTAATTCATAGAGACTGTATGTTTAAATTCTGAATGAATACCTTTTGTTAATTGTTCAATGTTTGTAATTGTTGATAGATACACTAAATATGTAATGTTCACAATATTTTGACCTGTAGTTGGTCTAATTTGTATGTTAACTAGCTGAAATAACCAGCGTTGACCATTAATAATTTATCCTCACAAATTTTAAACAACCCGGCTCTAGTGTACCGCATTTCTGCCTCACGTTCAAGAGTTCGAATCTCGGCCAGGATGAGTTATATAGATAAGGGTTTTTTCTGGGATTTTCCCTTATCCTGAAAGGTGAATGTAACTCTAAGGTCTGTGGACCCTGGGCTAATTTTAGCATTATTTTACCCATTTTATTCATCGTCCAATATGACCTACCCGGATAAAGGACGTTTAAAACGTTTAAATTTGCTATTGTGTGAAAAAAATTAAAAATTATTTATGACGCTTAAACAAAGAATTATTAGAAGTCTTAGAATAATAATGAACAGGAAATAAAATAAATAAAAAACCAAGAAACACAACGCAAAATGATGTTGAACAGCCATAAATGCTACAGTAGGAAAGTGTAGATATGGAAATATGAATTACAACACTTATGGCCAATTTCACCAACAGATGTTAAGACTTAACACGAGTTTAGCAATAGTTATAACAAAAATTGCATTTCACTAACAATTGTTAGCTTAACGCTTGTGTTAAATCTCTTGTTAAACTAACAAGCCATATTTATGTTATTAAGTCCTTAACAATTGTAAACATTCAAGATGGCGGGCGTGAACGCAGCTTTTGATGTCGATTTGCTATATTTAAGATGCCGTCTAAATGGCATTCGTAATAGAGTACGGGCTATGAGGAGCAATGATTTTGAGGAGCTATTAGAAGAAAAATTTCTACGGAGGTATAGACTGTCAAAACATGTTGCTATGAAGGTTACTGCGGAAGTACAAGAGAGGTTAGAACATGCATCGAAAGGAATATGCCGATCTCGCCTTTGGTTCAAGTATTAAACTTTGCGATTTTATACATCACTGAATTATATGGATAATACACTATCCACCTGCCGTCTTGAAACGTTCAAGTCACTCGTCACTTGTCCTTCGCGCCTCGTTTTAAATTTACGTAATACTGACGAAGTTGTTACATGCTTATAGTAGTGACACATGCATTTGAATTAAATTCGTTTCCAATCTTTTCCTACCTGACATCTTTCTCCTTTACATTCACTGCATCCGTCCTCTTATTTTCCACCATATCCTTATACTTCGTCATCAATTTAATTAACAATTCTTTCTCATCGATGAGAAATTTTTCCCACGGTTTCTCTTACGATTGTGTTCACCCGCCATTTTTTCAGCTGTGTGTACACGAAAATGAAAACAAAAGCTCATCGCAGTACGTTCAGATAATAATACGAATCATCCATAGCCTTCTATAGCTGTAATATTTACAAGTTTCCTGGCATCAGAACGTGTTTGTTAACATTTTCAGAAAACAGGTTGGTGAAATTCAAGAAATTTAACAGCTTTGTTAGCGCTGTGACAATTGTTACGTTACATTTGTTAACGTCAATTTTAACATCTGTTGGTAAAATCGGGCATTAGATTTAAGAAGCTTGATATCGTCTATATCACTTTTACACGAAGTTAAGCAGGCGTTACCTATTTCTATATAGTTATTGTAATTTTCAGAAACATAAAGCATAACCATTGCGAATTTTGTTACCATTCATTCGATAATATTATTGTGTAACCAGAATTTATAGTAGTATCATGTGTTAGTTTGCTAGCTTCCTAATGAGATCACAGAATACTTAAAACATATTCAAATTTGTTTTATATTGTACTGTATAGATATTTATACAAATAAGATTGGCATTAATTACCGGGCATTGCCCATGATATGAGGTTTATCCGTAGATCATTTAACAATAGTTTGCATTTGCCCAATAGCTTTGCATTTCTTTGGAGATTTTTAAAAATAGTATACAAGACACTTAAAGAATTCATTAAAACTCTCAGGACACTTTAAAGAATAAAAATATCGATCTGTTGAACAATTTGTAATAATTTTCCGTTAATGCAGTTGAATGACTTCCATGTTGCCTCATTCAAGAATAAATAATAACAGTTTAAGTAATGTGGACAGCTTCTAAGTAATCAAAGTGTACAAAACTATTTAAAAAAAGGAAGGTCAATTGTGTTATTACTCTATGATTGATGTCGAAGAGATCAACGAATATTTTATGAACTCGCTGTTCTTTTGTTACTTTGTGATTAAGTAACTATTATGTTCGAGCTATTACGATTATTCCCTTGCGACATTTTGTAGGCATTGCGCAAAATTATAATTAATGGTGGGAAACGAAGTGGAATTTCAATTCTAAGTTAGAGAGTGATTTTCGCTTGTGTCAGATATCTGTGCAAGTTGAGGGACTGTGTTGTGGCTTAGAAGCCTATAAGGAAAATACATACACACAGACACGCGCGCGCGCGTTATTGTAAGTATTCTCAAACTTTGAATTTACTTAATCACAACGCAAGAGATTGGGGATTTAAATTTGATTGCATTTGGAAAGTTCGAGATTAGCTGGAAAGCACTCTTTAAATGTGCAGAAGTTTGATGGCTTGCACCTTTAGTGTGTATTTATTTGCGACATTGCTGTGCGTTTGTTATGAAGTCCTTGGCAATGAAATACATTATAAATTGCTATTACTCATTCCTCACACATGCTTTCATATTGCAGACACCAACTTCTAGTTGTGTACATATCTAATACTAGTTGCAACATTGGCTTATGAAGTGATTGGGGATGGGACACAAAATTCTTGGTGTCCAAGGGCATTTTCGTGTTTAAATACGTCTGTGACTATACTTTTCTCAAATGGGAAGTCATCCTCGCAAAGTCGGCAAAATTAAAGCTGTCACATAGCGACCAATTCATAGAAGAATTTACATCACTCAAAGCCTATTCTCTCAACTCCGCGGCGCTACTATCAGGTCACGTCCTACCTCCGACCGCTGCGTTCTTAATCTCTGGGCGTCATAAATGGGGTGCAGTACTGTTGGGTGGAACGTGGTTACACCCTACCGAAAAAAGCGTCTTCGCAATCAGGAGCTGCGATTTTTTCGCTCAAGTATAGTGCGATCCATAGTGTCACGGCAACAGGCATAAACATTTCGGCACAAATAAGAAAACAGTTGGCGGATAAAGTTTAATGGTAATAATGAGCCTTGCTAAGCAGTTAATGATAACGCGGCTATTGTAAACAAGCGCCGGCAAGCAGAGATAACTGAGGTAAAGGACTCGCCGGCATAGATTAAGTTACACTTCCATAATGTGATAGAATATTTGGTTTCTTTATTCTTCCGGAAATTTCTGGACTGATAGAGATTGTTCGGGTTCTGGCTTATTGTAGAACAATCTAGAGCTACGAATTAGGTATTTAAGGACGTGACGACTCGCAGAGTAAGTTGTAAACAGAGTGAGTAAGCAGAGTCTGTTGTGTAACAAGAGTGTTGTTGTAAAGAGAGCTGAACTGGATGCTGTTGTCATCGACCTTGGAAGATTGTCTTCTTATGTGATGTAATGTTGTTACGTGAGAATTGAGCAGCGTATCTCTACGTAAATAAAGAACATTTAGAATTTTGGCAAATTGGACTTTTAATTCTACGAACTCTCAAAGTCACAATATAAACCTGAACCATTTTATGGGCCATAGCTTTTGAATAAATAATGGGACACACCTGCAACTTTGGGAGAATATAATACACAATTGGAAGATTACATTACACTATTTACATCTCAGAGAAAATGTTGGAAGTGTCCTCCGCCAGCATCTATACGTGTTTGCACTCGTCTCACCATATTCTCTGAAGTTTTACGGAGAGTATCCTCGCCAATGTTACTTCCTTCGGTTCGAATGGATTCCTTGAGAACATCAATTGTCCGTGGCCTGTTCTTGTACACTATATTTTTAGATACCTCCACAAGAAAAAATACGGTGAGGTTGGTTGAGGGGATCTGGCGGCCACAGACCTTTTGAGATTATTCGATTATCAAAGAAACTGGTTACAAATTCCATTGTGTCATTAGATGTATGGTACGTTGCTCCATCTTGTTGGAAATAACCTTCTCTCAATTTGATATCATCCAGCTGCTCCACAAATGTCTTGAAGATACCCATATAAACTTCAGTGTCTACAGTCGTATCAAAGAAAATGGACATTTAAGACTGAACTGTCAACAATTTCCAGTGTTGACAATTCTCCCAGAGCCAATGAGATCATTAAAAAAAATTTCTACATTCTACGAGCTTTCAAAGGGAAATTATGGCTTATTGAAATAGTTCAGGTTTATATGGATCGCACTGTAGTTCCTGAATTGGTCCGCTAGAGACTTTACGAGGCTGACTTTACTCTGGACCATGTCTGCCAATGGTAAAAAATCCCCACGCCGTTGCCAGAAATCGAGCTCTGACCCTCGCCTGGTAAACAACTATGCTAACACCACGCTAGGAGACGACCTAAGAAATCTACGTATTTCCCATTCTCACTGTCTCCGCAAGAAAATGTGTAACAAATGTTTATCTTTATTAGCCTGAAGTAATAGAAGAGCGAAGAGTTTTTGAAGAATGGATAGAGAACCCATATAAATGTAACCTTTTTTTATTTTGGGTTCCTTCCATCTAGATATATAGAAAGAAACTTCCTTAGGTGCTTTCGTCTCCCAAGGTTGTGGTAATAGCAAGGTACAATGGAATTTAAGTGTGATTAAATGCTTAATGGCAGTAGATTTATTGGCAGCTGAATTGGCGACTGATAAAACGGGCTCTAATAAATTTTGCAATTAAATAAGTGCGAATAAACGTCTCAATAAATGATATTTATGTTTAAGAGGCATTCTTAACAACAGCAAAATCATTTCCCTTTCCACAAAAAAGAAGACAACCGATTCATCGTTTTGGTGTGAAATGGACGCCAATTTTGTTTCCAGTCCTTAGTCTTGCAACTACTAGAGCAAGTTCCTTAATTGCTTAAGTTTCAGATTTGAATTCTTGGTGCTGTTGCTAAGTTTATTAATTCGAAAACGCAGTTTTACTTGTTTGTTTATTAGATTGCAACATCTAGAAAGGTGGCATGTGTCCCAATGTTATCATTTCTGTTTTACTCGTATTTAGGATTTACTTGTACGAATATAAACAGCTGTAGCGTGTAGTAATGTAGTATATGAGGTAATTTAATCTTCATATTTTTCATGAACACGCTTTAATAAGACATGTTTTTATTTTAATTCCATTTACCTCTACCGTTCATTATGGAATTATTGTACTACGAGGGTGGGTCAAAAAGTAATGCCTCCTATTTTTTCCCCTTAAATAAGTAAGTTATGTGAAAACTTTGAATTTGGCGCAATTTCTCAAACCTTCTTCTCCAATCCCCTGCAGTAGTAACTTCCTAAGTCAACAGGTGGCAGCACTGCATCCTCTTGCAAAATGACTGACATTGACATTCGTATTAGACAGCGTTCTGTGATTGAATTTTTCACTGCGGAAGGTGAAACGCCAATTCGCATGCACGAAAGGCTAAAAAATGTGTATGCTGATGCAGCGGTAGATGTCAGCACTGTTAGACGATGGGTTCGTCGCTGTAACGAAGCTGAAGGGCAAACACCATTGCAGATGAAAAGCGAAGCGGCAGGCCGGTGACTGCAGTGACTCCATGCAACATTCAGCGAGTCGATGACATCATTCGTGGGGATCGCCGGGTAACAACAGGTGAATTGTGTCGCATTACCTCCCTTGGTAAAGGCAGTGTGATAACGATTATTCAACTGGGTTACTCAAAAGTTTGTTCACGTTGGGTACCAAGAATGTTAGCCGCCCAAAACAAAGAAGCAAGGAAAACAATAGCCTCCGAACACTTGCAGTGCTTCAATTTGGAGGGAGAGGAGTTTCTGAGAGAAAAAAAAAATAATGCTGGAGACGAAACGTGGGCTCATTTTTTTTGAACCTGAGTTAAAGAGGCAGTCAATGGAATGGCATCACGCAACGTCACCGAAGAAAAAAAATTCAAAACTCAGCGGTTGGCAGGGAAGGTTATGGCGACAGTGTTTTAGGATGCAAAGGGTGTGCTTATGATTGATTTTTTTGGAGCAGGAATGCACAACAAATTCTGTCCAATACGTCAGAACTCTCAAAAAGCTGAAAGCACTTCTTCGCCGAGTTCGTCCAACAAAAACTATGGCGGATGTTCTTCTTTTGCATGACAATGCAAGACCACACACCAGCCATTACACCACTGCAGAAATTGAGAAATTGGGATGGCAAGTCTTACCTCACCCCCCCATACAGCCCTGACCTGGCACCATCAGACTTCCATCTGTTCGGGCCACTAAAGGAAACTCATCGTGGGATTCATTTTGAAGATGAGGCTGTGAAAACGTCCGTGCGTCAATGGCTTAGGAAGCAAGACCGTGTGTTGGTACCACACTGGAATGCATGCCCTAGTTAAAAGGTGGACCAAAACTGTGGAAAAGGACGGAGATCATATTGAATCGTGACAAATTAATCGTCAGTGTTGTAGTTTTCAAGCTATGTAAATTGGACTCAATTTTCTTGGCAATTAAAAGAGAAAAAACGTAGGAGACATTACTTTTTGATCCACCCTCGTATAAACATAAAATGATCTATAAGGTATTTGTGGTTATATTATTTTGATTTCGTAAAGATTTGTTATTCCTAAGAACTGATGAAAATACTCTGATATTCACGCGAAAGGATGTGAACCTCTGACTTTTTAAACTTCTCCCCGACTGTCTTCAATTCTGGAAGTGCTGCTTAGCCAATTTGTTTTATATGGCTCTTTTAAATACAACTGTTACAAGTATATTTCAGTAGCATTAGCAATAGTAATTTGCGTATATAGCGGTGACAAATTACGAAGTTCTTGTGAAGTTTTAAGTTATTAGAGAAGTGTGTGAATTGCATACTTTCTCTATGTTACGAGGGTGGGTCAAAAAGTAATGCGTCCTGTTTTTTCTCTCTTTTAATTGCCAAGAAAATTGAATCCAATTTACATAGCCTGAAAACTACAACATTGACGATTAATTTGTCTTATTCAATATAATCTCCGTCCTTTTCCACAGTATTGGTCCACCTTTTAACTAGGGCATGTATTCCAGTGCATGTAAGCCATTGACGCACGGACGTTTTCACAGCCTCCTCATCTTCAAAATGAATCCCACGATGAGCTCCCTTTAGTGTCCGAACAGATGGAAGTCTGATGGTGCCAGGTCAGGGCTGTATGGGGGGTGAGGTAAGACTTGCCATCCCAATTTCTGAATTTCTGTAGTGGTGTAACGGCTGGTGTGTGGTCTTGCATTGTCATGCAAAAGAAGAACATCCGCCATAGATTTTGTTGGGCGAACTCGGCGAAGACGTGCTTTCAGCTTTTTGAGAGTTCTGACGTATTGGACAGAATTTATTGTGCATCCCTGCTCCAAAAATCAATCATAAGCACACTCTCTGCATCCCAAAACACTGTCGCCATAACTTTACCTGCCGACTGCTGAGTTTTGCATATTTTTTTCTTTGGTGATGTGTGATTCCATTCCATTGACTGCCTCTTTGATTCAGGTTCAAAAAAATGAAACCACGTTTCATCTCCAGTATTATTATTTTTTTTTTCCAGAAACTCCTCTCGCTCGAAATTGGGCGCTGCAAGTGTTCGGAGGCTATTGTTTTCCTTGTTTCTTTGTTTTGGGCCGTTAACATTCTTGGTACTCAACGTGAACAAACTTTTGAGTAACCCAGTTGCTGAATAATCGTCATCACACTGTCTTTATAGATGGAGGTAATGCGACACAATTCATCCGTTGTTACCCGGTGATCACCACGAATGATGTCATCGACTCGCTGAATGTTGCATGGAGTCACCGCAGTCACCAGCTTGCCGCTTCGCTTTTCATCTGCCAATGGTGTTTGCCCTTCAGCTTCGTTACAGCGACGAACCCATCGTCAAACAGTGCTGACATCTACCGTTGCATCACCATACACATTTTTTTAGCCTTTCGTGAATGCAAATTGGCGTTTCACCGTCCGCAGTCAAAAATTCAATAACAGAACGCTGTCTAATACGAATGTCGATGTCAGGTATTTTGCAAGAGGATGCAGTGCTGCCACCTGTTGACTTAGGAAGTTACTACTGCAGGGGATTGGAGAAGAAGGTTTGAGAAATTGCGCCAAATTCAAAGTTTTCACATAACTTACTTATTTAAGGAAAACAAATAGGAGGCATTACTTTTTGACCCACCCTCGTTGATTAACAATTCACGTGGTGAGGTCAAGCTCTAGGAAAAATTGGTACGTTGGAGTGTAGAGGGGAAGCAGGAATAAGCCTGCTTGTAGTGTGACCAGCCTTGCAATGTTAGAAGGGTCTACGTGTGACTTTTCAGTAGTTAGAGTACTGAAGCCTTAGTTATTTTAGTCATTTTTCTCTCTTATTTTAATGAAAATTAGTACTTGGAGCTTCCCTCGCTTTGAAAGTCACGCCTCGCCACTACGAAATCTTCAACACATACAAGATGTGGAATGTGATACTTTTCTACGTGATAGAGAAAGGAAAGCTCAAATTGAATCACAGCAGATATATGTCCAAGGTGGCCCTATTTGGCCCTATTACTTATTTATTTATTCATTGTTGAGATTCTGTTTTCTACCTGACTGTTGAACCGATGAACAGTTTACCTTTCGCTCCGATACAATGTGTTGACATCCCTAGTTGCGACACATCATTTGAAAAACTGCGCTCTATAAATATGTCAGCATGAAACTACGTGAGACAGAGAGAGATGAACTGTATATATCACTTCAAATTCCAAGAAGATTTATGACACATGCATGTAAAGCATATGGACCTTCAGTGTAATGTGCACTGTTCCAATTTTCTTAACTGGAGAACATATTGCGCAGGTCAGTAACATCTTGTCAGTGAGCCAGTAACCTTTCTAGTTTTTACAAAGATCAACGTGTTTCACACTCAGGCCACAGTAGCCTTTTTAAATATAGCTTTAACTTCAGGACCATAACACTACACGTGGGCCTGTATGTGCCATTACACGTGTGGTTTTCAGCTGTAGATATTCTCACCTGCGCAGTCCTATAGTTGCTTAGGTAACTTGCTAAACGTTGACCTTTGTTACGTAGTTAAATTCCTTATGGTACAGTTTTATTTACATTTATTTTATTAGGCGGAAGTTAGGGTTGCTGCATTGAAATATATACTTATTGTTACATAGATGTACAAAATGTCTCCATTGATATATGTATCCACTGGCTGACGCAGTGAGTCCTGTCCTAGATGTGCTGACGTTTCCTTGGAGCATTACGCATTATTTCGTAGCTTTCCGCAGTACGGACACGAAGACTGTATCTTGTACCGTTTTCGACACACAAGCTTTCAAAAGCCCCTAGGAAAGTTTGAGCATTTCATGCAGGAGTTTAATATGGTACGGTGTTACGTTCTGTTTCTGTGTATTTCCCCTGATTAATGTACTATGAAGTGTTGTAGAATTTTTTTTATGTCTCCTTTCCCTCACCAGCGCTGGTGTAAGGAGTCGCTTGGGTTGCTTCAGAGCGAGGGAGCTGAAGCATACTGACCTGATAGATGAGGTCAGGGCTGGGAGGTCGGCCCAACGCCTGGTATGAATGATGGAGAAATTCGTGGAATGATGGTAAAGGAAACCGGAGGACCCAGAGGAAACCCACCCCGGCGCCATGTTGTCCACCACAAATCCCACTTTACGGTCGCCTGGGATCGAACCCGGGCCGCCTAGGTGAGAGCCAAGCGGTCTAACCACCGAGCCATGGCGCGGATGAAATTGTATTCTAGGATAGAAATAAAGATTTCCGGACTAATGTGTTTACTTAACACATTTTCTTCCTCTACGAGTCAGGAATGTGCACTTGAAGTTATCTATACCTATTCGTGTATCCGTCATGACTAGGGCACTGATTTTGTCATATTTGTCTATTTTATTCCTTTGTTTAAAAACGTAGGTTTTAGCTCATAAGCACGTTTCCTACAACTATTAGCCTAATTTCTTAGTTTTATAGTGCCTATAAATACCTATTTCATACGTTTGTGCCCATTCTGCTTATTAGTGTCTAAACTGCCTATTTAGCCAATTTCTTCTGCTTATAATTTGTGACAACAGCTTTTGCATTTGTTGGTTTCAACGTGGAGTTTTCGGGGAAGAGAAATTTCTTACAGCGGCACATTGGATACACAAAAATGAGTTTATTAAGGACACATCTGTGCAAATTGGCCCAAAACTTACAATCCCAAATTTAGCTTTTTGTCTTAAAATTAATTTAGACATACTTCAATAATATAAAGTTTTTTTTTTTTCTAGCGGCACTACAGAAAAGTCACATGACTATTTAAATAACTCTACAGCTGTATCGTAGCTGCTATTATGTTATTTTACCTCACATTTCTCAGATTCCATATTTTCCACATTTTCCTAACTTCAAAATATTCCACAGGATGCAGTTTTCTATTAATCTGTATGAAATTCTAAACATGCCTCTAAGAGCAACTGAATATTAAGTGTACCCATTTACATTTGTTGTGTTTTTGTTATTTGTATTGAAAAGCATTATAATGCTTACTTCTTACTGAAAATGCTTAGGAAAATAAAAATTGTTAAATAGGTATGATTATACTTTTCGTTCGTTGATATGGGAAGACAAATATTTCACATAGGTACAGCTCATTAATAGATTAAAATGGGCGCAGAAACTTATACCCCAAGCATTACTTTTTAAAATTATAATATGTGGGATATTTTGAAAATCGCGTGTAATTTAGACATAAACTGTCGATTCCTCAGAAACCATTGTAACTAGAAAGCTGAAACTTGGTATTTTCCATTCTTGGTCGATCAAAAAATAAATGGTATAAATTTGAAACAAATCTAACAAAAGCTTCAGATATTTCAATTTTCACCCTTAAGCCCCCCCTAAATCCATGTTTTTGTTTTCTGACAGTTAATTACCTACTTCGCACCTTTCTGCACATTATGGTTCTTACTTACTTAGTGAAGTGGATGTGTGAGGCATGTTTTTTAAGTCAGTACCGTTTTGGAATTAAAAAAAGACGTGCATAGATATCGCAATAATTTTTACATGAAAGCCTGTACCCTAATCTACTTTTCTACATAATTTCCGTGAATATTGAGGCACTTGTCATAACCTGGCACCAGTTTTTGAATACCCTCCTAATAAAATTCTGCCGCCTGACGTGTTAACCACTGTATCACAACTGTTTTGACTTCGTTATCGTCTTGAAGACGCTGACAGTTTCTTCAAGCGCAAGAACAAATGGTAGTCGCTGGGCGTCCACTTTCTACACCAAATCTTCAGTAACGACCGAAGGACGCCCACTCCATTCTTCATCATGCACATTTGTGCGGCCATCTTTAAATGCTCTCACCCATTTCCTTACCATTCCATCATTCATAATGTTTTGTCCGTAAACTTCACAGATCTCACGATGAATATCGATCGGTTTTACGCCTTTAGCACTAAGAAATCGTATAACAGTCCGTACATCCCAATCGGCGGGACTCAGGATTGTCGGAGGCCTCTTAAACACTCAGTAACCAATGTATACAATGAAGAATCAGACTGTAATGGCGTCAGTGCGTAGACAAGAGATGTAGGTAACCAGCGCGCATGCGCGGAACGCCGACCGTAGGGCTGCGGCGGTGGAATCGCAAAACGGTACTGACTTAAAAAACATGCCTCGTATATGTATTTTAATTATACGACAATATCTGTTATTTTAACTTGCTGTGGAGCCATTTATGAAATTTGGAATAAATGTAGAACTATTTCGTCTAGGGAACCGTAAAATAGTATGTGTTTAGCGAATTTGTTGCAGCATATGTTACGATGATTGTCATTTTGTTATAGTACATTTTACTAAAATTGTGTATTTCTAAGTGTTAACTTAGCAAATTTTTAATGCCTATTTAAGTGCATATTTTACCCATTTTAGTGCCTTTTTGCCTGCCTATTTCACACATTTTTAGTGCCTATACATCCGCTCCCTAGTCAAGAGATAGGGGTACTTTCTTACATCAACAAAGGAAAATATTCACTCCGAGAAAATTTGGCAACATCTGAGTCCATCCATTTTGCAATGGTAGAGGAACCTTGGATCAAAAAGATTTTGCAAGAGAATCAATATTTTTGCTTGAATTCAGTTTCAGTCATTAAGCCTCCCCATTCCCTAACATTTCCTCTTGTGTTGGCTGCCGCCCCTGGTGTACTTCTATCATCACAATAATGAATACATTGTGAGATACAGACTTAGAGTCCAAACTTTGGATCAGCATCCTCAGAGACAGTGATGATTTTGGTAATATTATTATTGTTTAAACTTTACTTATAAATTGAAACAGAACGACTTCTGATCTTGGATTATTTCGTATGATTAATAACTTGAAGTGCTTCGAGTGGTTGGTACTCCGGCGTTTTAGCCCAGAGTTCGCGAATTGACGGGGCAGGGGAGTTTTCTATCCTCCATAGAGTTTGGAAATATGACTGTGGAAGCGAATGTGTGTTTAACAGTAAAATACTGTCACCGATAGCATTTGTTTCGTTGGAGCTGCGACCAGCCAGTGCCGATCACGCGTAGACAGGAAAGAAAGAGACTGATAGTGGCGTGCTAGCTGGGCGCTTGCCGAGAGAGAGAAAGAAACAGAGTGAAAGAGAGAGATGTCTGGATATTTTTGTCTTTCTCTTGCCGCCGTGATCTTTCTCAGGAGCTCTACTGCATTCTAGAACGATGACTGGAGGTATAAAAAAAAACCCAAAGTGTTAGAGCGGGGTCAGTTGCTAGTTGAGTGGACTCGTGTTGTGCAGCTGCGTTTGCACTGAACCGCAGCGAATTCTTTCGTTTGGTTACGTGTGGTGGAATTAACGAGACGACCTTGAAGACTGCGTTTGTGTATGTTATTTTGTTGCTGCCAGGGTTGTACAAAGCGTTTTCTTTTACTGAAATAAAGAGCATTTTAAATTTCTGCTTTTGATTCTACTAACCCACGAAGTCACAATACTGATAAAACCAACGTTAAAAATCTACTCTCTCTCACTCTCTCTCTCTCTCTCTCTCTCTCTCTCTCTCTCTCTCTCTCTCTCTCTCTCTCTCTCTCTCTGTGAACAGCATGTTCCAAAAACGAAAAGACAAATACTAAACTTACAGAGTGGGATGGCTTAGGCAGTTTCGTCTGTGGAGCAAATTCGGGAGGCCCGGGTTGATTCTCGTGGCCGACCTACCTGAACCAAGGATTTTTGGGGGGTTTCCCGCGTCACCCGGCGAATGCTGGTTAGGCTAATTACATTCCCCAAATTTCCTGTCCCTCCATTTCATCTTCATTATCATTTCATATCATGTCTCATCTGGTGGTCTCTTTCAGGACAGAAGTGTCGGCGGGTGTCTCGGCGGTGCATGTCAGGATGACATGCTCTTGATAAACACTTTCTCCCTCGATAGGACAGTCTCCGGGCCGACCTAGTGGGCCGTTTCAGCACTATGTTTGGTGGTCTGCCTGGGAGTTTCCAACTGGTCAGTGGTAGGGAACACTGCCCTCTGCACTGTGTGACTCCTTGTTTTGGCCGCCCTTAAACAAAACCGAACTGACTTATTTGAAAAGTTTGTATTTCTCAAATATTACCCTAATGATTTTAAAATACCATTTGTATTATACCGGAGCCGTCGTAAGTTTATTTGGCAATGCAAATACATGGTGTTCATTTTTATCTGTAGTTTTACCGCGCAAAATTTGACGCCATCAAGAGCATCGCTGATGGAGCGAGTTTATATACGATTTCCCTAGCGGCTTGCGATCGTATTAGATGTGTTGACAGCAGCTTTGAGGCCTCTCTCTACTGGCAGCTAACTATACTATTTGAGAGGTGGTTCTGCCCGCGTAATATAAAGGTGCGTAATTTCGCATGGTGCGTAGATACGATAACTGTGTTTAAAAAACTATATACTGCAATGCAGTGCACTGCAAAGCTAATTATGCAGCCATAAAAGTAAACCTTGAAGAATATACGAAATAATAAGTCAATGAACAATTATTTCACAATGAACATTTGTTTTTCTGTTATAGTAGACCTATTGCATATTGTAAACATGTCACATAAAATAGAAATATTTCAATTTGATCTCAGTTCTTTACAATCATCCAGTTTCGTCACAGTGTAACTTCATTACAAACCAGAAAATTAGCAGAACATGTTCTAAGAATGAAAAATAAATTAGTGTTACAATATGTACAAAGATTTTATCCAAGTCTAAACAAGAAAATATCTCTGGTATATAGTCTTATGTGTCCATTTTCGTATATTTCCTTTCTCTCTTCTCCTTAAACACTGTCTGTATTGCGAGAAGCTATGCTTGAGGCCTTTCTGACATGACATTATTTATTGCTTCTACATTGGGGCCAGTCACTTTATAACGTCCGGTGTCTCTCTTTTTGCGTGTAACTGATCATGTATGTTGGAAATGTTTAATGCACCTATTGGTTTTAAAAGACATAAGGATGCCAACATTAATAGACATTTTAATTAAGCGTGAGAGTAACAAACAATTTATATTGTATACTGATAGAACCTAAGACGTTTGTGTTTCAAACAAAAGTATGTCAATTTGACGGTACATGGACACTTTTGACATTACGCTCCGAGGGACTTGTCTGAATGCCGGATAGAGTTGCATAAACTCCTCTATGCAGCGGTTTAAATTATATTTATACGTCACACCAATTTTAATGCCGGTACGAAAGTAGCATTCAACCATGAAGACGCGGTGGTCTGTGTTCATATCCAGGGGAAGCTGGTTGTATTAGTTATCAGAGCAACCACACTGAGAGCACTGTAATTTGCATACTGTTCCGCAAACATTACCGCTTCTTCTCCGTAGAGAGCACTATGATTCAAGATAGACTCACCAGTCAACTATGACGTCATTCTTGCTCAATCGGAGGGCGGGAAATAACGAGTAAAAATGAACATCGTGTAGAAGCACGTGCACGTGTGCGAAATAATTAGCTGTTTAGTCTTCTCTCTGTGGATGAAAAATATAGTTCCCATATCAATTTTAAGGATATTACATCTAATACAAAATATATAAACAATATCACATTTTACAAATTGTGTTCCCTATTACGTCGAATTTTGATTTTTGAGTAATCTGGACAAAAGATAGCAATACACACATACATACACACAGTCTAGAGAAATCTAAGCGTCAAGTTTTGGGTAAACTGCAATATTTATCTATGGTAATTAGTAGAAAAAGTAAACATGCTACAATGAAACGGCGCTTAGGAACTACAAATATTGCAAAAGGAAGTCCCAGCTGAAAGAGATTGGAAACTAATGGGATATATGTTGATATTAGTACATTTTCCCAAAGTGGAGAGGTTCTACAGCATGAATGTGGTCATAAAATTGAAATGTGTTGTTTTTATTGAGTTTTGTCAGAAAAGTTACGTGGCAGTTTAGGAACATTTTTTTCTGATAAATTTGCTGGTTTAGTACGTTCGTATGCGATGAATATTCAACATAATCACCAATTTTTCCGGTGGAATACCCATTAGGTACGTGATAGAGAAATCAATAAAGTGAGGCACTTCAGATATAAAACCTTTAATGGCCAATAAAAGCATTCTTAAATTTTGAAATGTTTCTCATAGAAGTCTGAAATGTCAAAGGAATGTTGTGAGTTATGTCTTTCACATTACGGATATAATTGGATTATTTAAACGCTTCTGTTGATCAGAAATATTTGATCTCTAAGTTAATAAACCATTAAATTAAGTAACACTAAAAGGAGTCATGCTTCAAATTTTTATTCAACACCTCCAATATAGTGGAGGAGGAAATTGCTCTCCCTTTCTTAAATTATGTGAATATTAAAACCGAATTCAATGAACGCGTGGGGAAATCAAACCTGTATCGAGTTTCAAGTATGATCAAAATTTTGAGAAAACCTTAAGGAAACTAAAAACTAGAAGACGACCTTGGCTTTACATCGTTAATCAAATGACGTCCGCGATCTTAGACATGTGCTGGGGGCGGAGCGGATTAGAGAAGGGGAATGAGCACGAGTAGTTGACGCATGCGCAGTTTGTGATTTAACTCGCAACAGGTTCTGCTAACACGCGCTAGCATTGAGATAGTCTGGCTTCATTCTTCCAGGAAAAATCCGGTGTCGTGGCTTTGTTTTCCTTTAGTACCTGATGTCAGCCTCGAAAAGAAATAAAATAGCATCAGAAAGTTAATCGAACTGGAAATTTCAGCCCTCAATGCCCACCAGCTGCGATTTTCTAAGTTCAACAGGTGATTGCCCTAGCAAAGGTGTATGTCATTTGTCATCGCTTGTTTGTCTTTTTATTTAGAAACAACTGAGCTTGGTAAACAAACACAGCTAATGAATGCGTATTTTTTCCGTACGCATGGTGCTGGCAAACCATTCATGCTGTGGGGATTTTAAATTTAGTGTAAAGTCACGTGGTTTGACCTCCCCTCCCCTTTGTGCCTCCCCGCCCATCAGTGTCAGACTTTACTACAACCTCTACTATAGTCAGACGTGTGTGTATGTGTGTCTGTGTATAAGAATAAAGTGCACCGTGGTTCTTGACTTTTCGTCAGTGAAAGCACGTGTCCTCTAGTAGTGTTTCGGTGTATTTTACTGCCTAACGATGAGCAACCTGGAATGGGGATATACTGAAAATAATGGTGAGCATCTCATATTTTCGAAATTTTTACTAACGTCATTTTATAACAGCTCGTCCTGCTTTTTTAAAATCGACAACTTGGCTCCAAAAGTGCCTTGGTTTGCACACTAGGAAGCCGTATTCATGTTACTCCATTAAACCAGGTTTCCTTCAAAATCTATTTTACCTCTGAAACGTCTTTAATTGTATTTGCAGTAAAATGTCACAAGTTTTAACTCTATCGAAACATAAAAAAGTTAAATTAAATCACAAAACGTTTTTTGATGTTAAAAATGAGATGATATTCTGAACTCCGAACCTAAATACAAAATATTTTAGGAAACCCTTCAGACTTTAACATTTTATTGGATACGCATTTCAAAAATAGTTTCAAAATTTAAGGTATAATAGATACAACACTATCTTACTTAAACAAATATTAAACAGAATTGATCTAGAAAAGAGTTATAAAAATTAAATTAATGAAGAGAAATTTTAAATTCTAATATGGTGCAGATAAATTATATTATAACTGACGCGATTTTCAAAATCTTTCATTTCTTATTTTTATAACTCCTGAAATGGAGCGTAATTCATTTTTCATTTTGTTTTTGTGGTTTTAATTAATTTGTAATATTGTAACAGGACTTTGAAATGGTACAAAATGGACTCGCATACAAAAGTTCAGTCAAATTCATCTTTATTCGTGTTTGTACTTGTATGCAAAAAATAAAGACCAAATACATTTATTGCTGGCAAATGTTGACGTATTTAATTTACAGCTCAAGTGCAGAAATACCTTCAAATTAAAAGAATATGTTGTAGTAATCGGTACTAATAAATCCAAATGCTATTTTTCATAATGCCAATAACACTAGACAAATAATACATTTCAATTACAGTAATATACTTTTATAACAAAGCCTTATACATACTATCTATGCAAATTTGGGTAATTTATCTACCTTTTCAGTGTCTGTTTGCATTTTTACGATTCACTAAAGACCCTGGAAGTCCCAAGCAGGAAAACCTTACTTTAGTTTGCATAAACAAAGGTAAATTGGGCATGTGGGCAGTGTGCAATAGGCATATCATTAAACGAATTAATTGAAAGTGAAACTTTAAAAGTTGCTTGATCAAGAGGAATTAAAACCTTCACCATACAACTGTAGACACTATATATATATATATATATATATATATATATATATATATATATATATATACCTTTCTTTTTTAATTCCTTTTTTAAATTTACGTCCTCCAACGTTAAGTCTTATCGGATGATGAATGAAATGACGCTCAAATCAACTCGGGGTCCACAGAACTTAGAATTACCCGTCATTCGTCCTTCAGGATAAGGGAAAACCTCGGGGAAAAAAGCCTTATCCAGGTAACTTACCTTGACCGAGATTTGAACTCGGGACCTCTTTATGATGACATGGGTACATACATATGAGTTCTGGAGTTCTGCCACTTAGTTGCCTGCAAATGCAGTGAAATTGTCATTTAATGTACTAGACCAGAATATCTTTGTTTAAAATAGGTAAGAATAGTGTGGACTACAAATATGATTATATAATATATTCGCAAAAATCAGCTTTACACATGTTTTCAGGGAATAATATCTGAGGGGTGTGTCACCTACCCCATCTAACGGCATATACCTTCAAATAAAGTATTATATTTTAATACCTTTCTCCTGGAAGTAAAGGAAAATTCAAATGTTAGAAAAAATTTATACCCAAATTAGCTTAAAACACAATTATTTGAAACTAATTATTAATAATGTACTTTCAAAGCATAATGAACGGTGACGTATGGAATAAACCGTGTACAACTACGTTGAAGAATATCCAAAATAAGACTACAATTTCCTGTATGCGTTGATATTTTTTCTAATCAGTGGCTAAACTAGATGTTGGAAAATTAATGTCATAATTTGGATTATTTATCACCATTTTTTCAGGTCTTAAATTGGACATTTTAACTACGAATAATTAGTGGAATGTTGACCATATCATATGTCCTTGGTTCGCACCTGTGTTAAACCCATCTTACTTAGAATAGTTTTTGTATTACACAGTTTGGGGAGCGGTTGTGCTGGCGTAATGGCTAGATGTAGAGTATTACGTACACTATTAAGTCGTCAGTGCTAACCTAAGATCATATCGACATGTTGAAAGCACTTTCCTGATCTAAAATCAGTGAAAACATTCTTTTGAGATCCCCGGAATAAAAATAACATTTATAAAAAGTTCCGTGTGTTCATGAACAGCATAAATGCCAAACCAGTATTTAAGTTCAACGTATTTCAAGGCTGTTACATTAAGATTTTCAAAATAATCTGCCTACCTCAAATTATCCTTTACACCTTATATATATACCTAGTAACTTTTCTGGGAATTTCTCCTGTGAATCAAAAGAATTGTTAAAAGAAACATAAATTTTAATTATAATCAACAGATAAACGCTTCGAAGTCAAACAGTCAAAATGGAAGAAAATTTTGGATGATCCATCAGTAGTTCTCGATTTACCAAAAAAGCCCTGTTGCTACATTTGCACAGGACATGATTGAACATCTTTTCAGAATTGGAATGGTGGGATCTCCAAATTGTTTACTGTATTTCAAAGAAGAAGAAATGGATATGGAACATTTAAAAAATTGTGAATCCTTTGAGGATTTTGAAGCCCTAACGTCAAAATATTGGGAAGCAAGAAGGAAAATTATTTCATCATTAACTTCTGAGCACTAGACACACACACGCACGCACGCGCACACCGCACACACACACACACACACACACACACACACACACACACACACACACACACACACACACACACACACACACACACACTCACTCTCTCTCTCTCTCACACACACTTTTTCTGGGAATAGCAAAAACGGTACAATTTTTCTGTAATCATTAGGCGCCAAACATGTAAGTTAACCTCTATTATATTGACATTTTGCTTACAAATAACCAGGAGAGAGACAGCAGTCTCTTGCGCTACTATACGTTTGTGAATGACCGGCAGTGCTTGGACAGGGAGAGGTGTGCGCACGTAACTATTTTCCAATCAGTGCAGCGAAACGGCAACCGTGTCCGGAGCCTACTAGTCACCAATTTGGTTTTGAAACAGGATTTTGATATTAATACTTTGAAGACATTGTTCGATTTTTTATGTTTCTATTTCAAAAGGCTGTATTACTTGAGAGAAAGTTATAGCTAGAGTTCCTAATATTCAAGACACTAGCAAATTTCCAACTCATCCAATATTATTAGGTAAAACATACTAGGCTGATCTGCAGTTCCCTTCATTCTGGACGGGTTTTTCATAACTAGTTAACCGTAAGAGGTAGAAAACTCTTACTAAACCAAACTTGTGGATGGATGGTATCTAAGGTTAAGCAGTTGGCAGTGAAGCCATTTGCTCTCTTGCATTCCAGTATTTTGATGTAATGTCGGTTATGTTTTTCAAAGGTTGAGTTTCCTTCCATATTTTCTTTAAGCGTACAGAAAGGACTCAGAAGAGATTTCACTATACCAATCCTGAATGAATGTTTGAGACAGTCATGGCCTGTTCAGGGTCTAAAAGTTACTATAGAGGATTTTCTTGGTAGTTGTTGGTCTAGTTGTTTTAGTTTTCGTTTAGTCTGTAATATTACATACAGTATGTCAAAAGCTTTTTGCGACAACTATTTTTAAGGTACTCCTACTTTAGTTTGTACTTTCCAATACTTCTATTTATGAAATGGGAAGTCCTTATTCATTATTTTATCTCCAATAGTGACCAGCTCCTTAAATCTACTATATTCGCCTATTTCCATTATACATGTATGGAAATATGTATAATGAACTGTTGATTATTAGGAGAAATGAGGGAGAAAGTGCATGGAAAAATCGAAAAGCACAAATAATTGGATATTTTTAAGGTACAATGAACATAAATGGGAAATTAATTTTTGTAAAGGTTTGTTTTGAAGCATGTCTTTTTGTTCGACAGTTTAGCAGATTACCTAGTGCTAAGTTCAGCTATAATAACTAAAGTACTTAGGTGCATCTATTTCTTAAATGTCCTGATGTTAGTATGCTTATGATAGTGGGCACTTTTTCTTATGGCAGTTGGTAATATGTAATTATACCGAAACCTCCTCTTACTCATTTAATAAAGAAGAGTATCAACACGTTGCAATGACTGGTAAACCTAGAAAAAACGATTTTTCACGAAGCAGGCAGGCCGATAACAATGGAAACAGTACTCTTATTGTTTAGTAGCGGGTCGTTTATTGCAACGTTCTTGGTGACTCAAACGTAAAAGGTTTAGTTCTCAAGTAGAGGAAATAGACGAACAATCGAATGTTTACTGTATGTAATAAAGCAGTTTATTCAAATTTGTATTTCGATTGCTGTAAAGTGCATAGGATAATAAGAGTTTTTAAAGTGTATTTTATTAGGTGTATTAGTGAGAAAACCAAAGATCACTAAGTGGCTTTAATAGACCCTCCGGTTTCCTGGTCATGGTCCGTATCACTCAGGAACCCTGTGTTCTTTTAATGGCGGAGGGCTCAATGAAACCACATTGCCCAGAATGATGTGGAAAATGTGGCAGTATTCAGCACTAAAAGGCTTATAGTCGCCATTAGCCAGAGTTAAATGGAGATGACCCGCTGAGTCGTACGTTTGTATAGCTTGCAGTCAGTTTCTAACGGTTAGTAAACTTGTGGAAGTAAGGCAAGTCATGATACTACCGCTGGCAATAGGTTATTGTATAAACAGTAATACATTGGATGTGTCTTTAGGGTTTACATGTTTATAAATGTGATTCCCCAAAATAAGAAATGAGTTTACAGGCACTTCGTACACATCCTGCATTTTTACAGCTTGCAGTAATATAGATACTGTCTCATCACAAGTAATGTCGTTTCTAGGAAAAAAAAATTGAAATATGTTCTGACAAGCAACTAGCTAATTTTCAAGGTATAGACCGTTAGATTCTATGCTCTTGAGGCATCGTTCAGCGACGTATGGTCTCTGGTTTTTGATGCCAAGAATTTGGTGACACCCACTTGCACTGCTTCAGAGTTGTCAAAATTTCTTCCGCGTAGAAAATGGGCCATGGATAAAAATGATGATAAAGTGATGCTGCGAGATCAGGGCTGTATGGTGGTTATGGTAGCAGTTCGATTCCTCCCAATTCCTTAACTTTTTCCATGGTTGTTCGTGCAGTATGGGGAGTTACATCATCATCGTCATCATCATCATCATCATCATCATCATCATCTTGCTTCATGCTTTAGGCATTACTGCCTGTTGCAGTTTACATAATTTACTTTACTGGTTCCACAGTTTTCTTGGTCTTCCCATGCTTCTCTTTCTTCTGATCTATAGTTCATAAAATAGAGAGGTAATCTTTTTTTCTCCATGTTTTTTACATGGGTTACCCATTTACTTCTATATTTTTGTGCTCTGTCATTCAGGTCATCTCTAGCTCTTCGCGTATATCTTCATTTCATTTGTGGTCGATTTTATATCACGCAATGCTTCTTAGAAATTTCATTTCATTTATGTAGAAAATGAAGCTAGCTACATTGAAGCAATAAATATTACACAAATATAAATATTTGCCACTAAGGCTCCACTTATCTTAAGGCGCTGTAAGGAGCATCCTATTGTACAGCGTATCCAGGACGCCATCCACACCTTACACGCCTCAGGCGTTAGCGTGGTTTGCGGATGGGTCCCTGGTCACGTGGGCTTGCTGGGGAATGAACTTGCGGATTCGGCAGCCAAGACGGCAACTACACGGCCCCAGGGCTTTATCCGACAGGTCCTCGCGGAAGATTTTAGCCTTCAGCTGCGGAGAGCTGCGTACTCCTCCTGAGTCGCGGATTGGACCCATCTCCGCAGCAACAAACTGAGATCTGTAAAGGCACTTCCGATTCCCTGGATGACCTCCTGCCGTTCCTCTCGTTGGGAGGAAGTGAGTCTGGCTCGGTTAAGAATTGGCCACTGCTTTTTTACACATAGTTTTAAATTCACAGGGGATCCTGCTCCTGTTTGCCCACTCTGCGTTGGAGCTCTTTCGGTCCGTCATGTACTTTTAACCTGTTTTAACCTAGCGGATCTCCGTCGGTCTCTCCGGCTGCTTGCCAGCATGGCAGACGTACTGGCGGACGAGGAGCAAGAAGGGGTCTAAGTATTTAAGCTGTTTTTAAAAGCTAGTTTTAGAATTTAGAATTCATATTTTTTAACGCTTTTATAGTTTTAGCTACTTTTAGGCCTTGACTACCCTTGTGTTTTGACATTTTATCTGTGATTTTACTTAGAAGGGTTGTTTGTTAGGTTCTTTTATCCCGTTTTTAGGTTGATTTGGATTTTAACGGGCGTTGATGAGCGCGCTGTCGAGTGCCCATAAACATCATCATCATGATCCTCATCATGATCATGATCATGATCATCATCACTTATCATAAGAAATTGGTGTTAAAACTTCTTTCTAATGGAGATCGATTTCACAAACAAATCGCCTGCGTCCTCAGTCCAAAGAAAACAAACTCCGTTATCAAGGAAATCTCGGTTACCATGTTTTTCTTATGTTTTTTTTTTTTTTTTTTTAGTATTACCAACATCTGTAAACGAAACAAACCTAAAAACAGAATCAATTGCTGGTATTTCAAAATGCATTACACGATGTTATTTTTTAAAATAAATATCTTTCCCCAAACTATTAAATCTATCAGACCATTTAATTGTTTTAATAATTTAACTTCGGAATTTATTTCATGGTTAAATGAACAAAAATGATCTACGACCAATTTATCAGTTTGTTTATACTTAATGTTACGAAAATGTTCTTTCTTTCTGGTTTCCAAAAATTACGTTTCGTCTTTCCAATATAACCTGATCACAATCTAAAAAATTAAATTGATAAATACCAGATTTTTATTATTAGGAATTTTATCTTTTTTAGAAAAATTTAGCAGATTTTTAATACTATATTTATTTTGAGGAGCTTAAGTTATACCAACTTCTTTAAAACAAATTTGAAAATGTTTATTAACCCAAGGATAGTAAGTAAGTTCTTTAAAACTATAATCGTCTTTTAATTTTGTAAGGGCAGAAGTATCATTAACAGTTTTTTTTATATTTAAATTTTTCAATCTTCTTCTGTATAAAATCTTTATGAAAACCATTAATTAAAGCAGTATTAATAATATTTTTATATTCTTTATTAAATTCTTCTTTATTCATGGGTATATTTATTAATCTATAAATCAAACTATTAAAAACAGCAAATCTGAAACCAGAACGAAAAAACATTTTCGTAACATCAAGTATAAACAAACTGATAAATCGGCCGTAGTAGATCATTTTTGGTCATTTAATCATGAAATAAATCCCGAAGTTAAATTATTAAAACAATTAAATGGTCTGATAGATTTAATAGTTTGGGAAAATATATTTATTTTAAAAAATAAACATCGCGTAATGAATTTTGAAATACCAGCAGTTGATTCTGTTTTTAGGTTTGTTTCGTTTTCAGATGTTGGTAGTACTAAAAAAACATAAGAAAAACTTGGTAACAGAGATTTCCTTGACAACGCAGTTTGTTTTCTTTGGACTGAGGCCACAAGCGATTTGTTTATGAAATCAATCTCCATTAGAAAGACGTATTAACACCAATTTCTTATGATAAGTGGAGCTTTAGTGGCAAATATTTATATTTGTGTAATATTCATTTCATTTGCCTGAAGTTTTCTTTTATCTTTTTCAGTTATGACCCATACTTCGCTGTCGTACTGGAAGTTGACAGTTTTATTGTACTGTTGCATTATAACTCTATTTCGGTTAACTAATGCTGGGTATCTCAGTCTCAAAATTACATGAACTTGTTCCAGTTGTTAAGAGTAAAATTCCACAACAATCGCCAGTCCGCTTGGAACAAGCTCCCAGTGAATCACACTTTCAAAAACTTACCACACATATATTACTTTGCGACCGAAGTGATTCTTTTAACGACGACTTTGGCTGGTTAGCGGGGTTGAAGCCACTTTTTCGAGGCAATCAGGGTTTCGGTAATATACCCATTTTTCATCACAAGTGACAATTCTCCTGACACATATGACATCAGTGGGATTATAGATAAGCTGACGACAGATATCCACTCTACGTTCAGCCTGTTGAGGTGTCATTTCATGAGATATAGATTTACAGCTTCTGTATGATTTTCCAAATGTCTTAATGTGGTAATGTATGGTATCTTCTGATGTACCACGTTCTTCTGAAATCTTACGGGTACTTTCATGCGGATTTTCTATTAAACCTTGGTCGCGTATCCACAATATTCTATACTTTAGGTCTTCCAGAACGTGGTAAATCTATAGTGTTTTTGTTCCATTGTTGAAACATTGGAATCATCGTTGTGCCACGTGCTCACTAACCACATCCTCTCCTTCCACTTAAGATTATGAAGGCGCTGCCACAGCTCGAAGAATATATGGTTTCCAGAGTGTTTTAGAAGGACTCTTATGTTCAATAGTTATGTAAAAAACTGAAGCTGCTGACAGTGAAGTAAACTTAGTTATTAATAATAACTAAACACTAGTAACACAACTTCACTATTTACTTATCTTATTTAAATCCTGTTTTTTTTTGTACCTCAGCCACTCAGCTTGACACCACCCACCCACCCACTAACTGACTGACTGACCTTGACCACTACCGGAGTTTGAAGAATAGCGCCTTATCTAACTGCCATCTACCGGGAACAACACAAACTTATTGATGACATCTATAACATTTTAGAAATATTAAATATAGACAGACTGATAAATCGGCAGTGGCTGATCATTTTTGGTCATATAATCATGAAGTAAACTCAGAGGTTAAATTATTGAAACAATTGAAAGAACCGATAGATTTAATGGTTTGGGAGAAGATATTTATTTTGAAAAATAAGGATCGCGTAATGAATTTTGATATCCCTCCAATAGATGTCATCAATAAGTTTGTGTTGTCCCCGGTAGATGGCAGTTAGATAAGGAGCTATTCTTCAAACTCCGGTAGTGGTCAAGGTCAGTCAGTCAGTTAGTGGGTGAGTGTCAAGCTGAGTGGCTGAGGTACAAAAAAAAAAAAAAACAGGATTAGATATCAACGTTTCGGGAGTTAAAGATAATAAAGGAAACGCTTAATCGTGATGCTGGATTTCAGTTCAGCTCCTCTTGAAAACCGACCTTAAAAATGAAATCCATCTAATTAAGAAGCAAAGATCAATACAGCTTGATAACCAAATTAAGTAGTTACGTTTCTTTGAGACAATTTTCTATATTCACACCATCTCCTGAATTTACTGAAAAGTCTTTTGTTCAGTCATGCGAATTTTGATAGTGTTTTGTCTTTGTTTATAGTTGTGTTATATCCAGTATTTCATTTGTGGTTATAAGATTTTATAAATATCCTGATGATGGGAGACATGTACACTCCCGAAACGTTGATATCTAATCATCTTTTCACCTGGCTTGGTGCCCGAGAACAAAGTGAGCGGGTGTTAGTAAGTAAACAAAATAATGGTATTAACAGCACGGAGTATAGAGGTCAGGTACCGTGAGGTCTGAGGGTCAGACACGCCCACCGCTACACAAGTCAGATTGGGCGACTGTCATATTTATTCTGTTTGCTGCATATCGATAGGTAAGAGCAACAGAGCCAAGACAATATGCCGAAACACGCATATTCAGACAAAATCATCACACCTGCCGTGGTTTGTGCAGGAATTTGGTAGGGAATATCTCTTCACAAATGGCGAAACCTCACGTGAATCGAAATGTCTATTACCTACATGCTAAACATTAGTCTTTGCTACCCCTGAATCCTCTTGCTCCTACATTTGAAACAGGGTGTGCTGTGTACTGCCGTACGCGGTGCTAACAAGGTCGCCGCGCTTCCACGGTCTCTGGTCGGTGCATTTTTAACTTGGCACATTTCATACTAAAAGCCCTCTCCCTGCTTATGAGACAAACTACGAGGGTTGTTCAATAAAGAATGACCATTATCTTTTATGGTCATACTTTTTCGCACTAAAATTCAATCTCATTATATCCTGTTAGCTTAATGTGAAACAAACACTCTGTAGTAATTTCATTGTTGGTACTCCTGGTTCCCGCCTGTGAGAACCAGGCAAGTTCAGACATGTTCAGTATCGCCTACCGCTGCAATGGAGGTAACATGCAGTTAAAGTTGATGTTAGAGGAAGACCCGGAGTTTCTTTCAAACGTAATCACTGCTGATGAAACTTGGCTACATCATTTTGATCCTGAGAGCAAACAGCAAAGCTCAGTGTGGAAATCTCCATCACCAACCCCCCCAAAAAGAAAAAGTGGTTGCTTCTAATGGGAAAGTTATGGTAATCTCTTTCTTTGATATTTATGGAATGGTTTATCAGCATGTTATATCTGCACACACATCAGTAACTGTACAATACTACAGGAATGTCCTGGAAACATTGTAAGTCCGTATCAGGCGTAAAAGACCACATTTCCGTGAAGCAGGCTGGATGCTGCACCACGATAATGCGCGGCCGCATATTGCCAATGTTTGCTCTGAATATCTTGCAAAAATCAACGTGAAGTGTATCTCTCAGCCTTCCTATAGTCCGGATTTAGCCCCATGTGACATTTTCTATTCCCTAACTTGAAGAAACGCCTTCGTGGGAGGCATTATCCATCATCAGAAGCAGTAGTGAAGGCTGCGGAGGCGATTTTGAAGGATCTCTCAAAAATGGTTTCCAGCATATCTTTGAAGACTGGCAGAAACGCTGGGACAAGTGCATCCCATTCAGGGGAGACTATTTTGAGAATAAACATCACAATTATGAGGATGAGTAAAGGTACGTTGTCAAAATAATTGTGATAATTCTTAATTGAACAGCCCTCGTAATATAGTCTACGAGGTAACAGCAAGCCAGAGTCAGCCAAACCGATTGCGGGGCTCACGCTTACATACGCAAGGCAGAGGTGGACGCTCATCCAATACGAGAAGATGAGGTCAGAATCACGCAACCCTAGCCGGATTCGCTACCTATCGCAACTCAATTTTCCCCCAAGGGTAGGATCGGATTGAACCTGGGAGCATTCCGTGGCAGGGAACAGAAGCACAATGCGGTAGCTCGCTACGCCACGGTGCATGAAAATTACAAATGTAGTAATTTAAAATATGAGGTGTTTAAATCTACCACGTTACTCATTTAAGCTCGATATAACGTGGCCACAGAATCGCTAGCACAGCTTGACTGGTGCATGTTTTAAGGTGCTTGAGCACTTGGTAACTGAGGTAAAGGCTCTTGAAGGCATATATTAGTGCACGAAGCTTCCCCCGCGCTCTTCCGCACTATCACTACATACTACAGCAGTGCCAGTTGACGGAAGTAGATAACTCATAAACTAGAAACTTCCGCTTTCTGCACACCACCCACATTTTCAATTACAATTTAACTCTCTCAGTATTTTTATGTCTCTAAAAAAATTATGTACACAACAGCACAAACGCAAACCATAATTATTTTAACGTTTCTTTAGATGATTATTATTATTAATTACATAGCTATTTATCTATTAGATACTGTTTCACATTTTCAGGATTATTTGAATTTAAAATTTTGTGAACACCCTACGAGTCGCTACTAAATAGAAGAGACAGAAAATATGAAAATTTGAGTCCAAAAGTATTTCGGATTACAAGGGTAGTAGCCTCGTTACTTAATCTATCCCCTCCTACCCTAGGTAATCGCTTGTTTAATGCGACTATGATGCAATAGGCACCAGTCAGTTTGTTAGACGAGTTCACTTGTAGTCTCAAAGGCCTGTAAACACTGAACATGTTAAAAATTAGCATATATACTTGACAATTTAATATATGAGACACATTATATACAAGCAATATGGAAAACAAGACATGGACAACTATATACGAGGACTGTTCAAAAAAGGATGATCACAATTTTTTTTAACAACGTACCTTACTCATCCTCATAATTTTGATAGTCCTTGTCAAAATAGTCTCCCCTGAATGCGCTGCACTTGTCCCAGCATTTCTGCCAGTCTTCAAAGACATGCTGGAAGCCATTTTTGAGAGATCCTTCAAAATCGCCTCCGCAGCCTTCACTACTGCTTCTGATGATGGATAATGCCTCCCAAGAAGGCGTTTCTTCAAGTTAGGGAATAGAAAAAGTCACATGGGGCTAAATCCGTACTATAGGGAGGGTGAGGGATGCACTTCACGTTGGTTTTGCAAGATATTCAGCAACAACATTGGCAATATGCGGTCGCGCATTATCGTGGTGCAGCATACAGCCTGCTTCACGGAAATGTGGTCTTTGGCGCTTGATATGGACTTGCAATGTTTTCAGAACATCCCTGTAGTATTATCCAGTTACTGATGTGTGTGCAAGTACAACATGCTGATAAACCATTCCATGAATATCAAATAATGAGAGGACCACAACTTTCCCAGTAGAAGTAACAACTTTTGCTTTTGGGGGGGGGGGTGAAGAAGGAGATTTCTACACCGAGCTTTGCTGTTTGTTCTCAGGATCAAAATGATGTAGCCAAGTTTCATCAGCAGTGATTACGTTTGAAAGAAACTGTGGATCTTCCTCTAACATCAGCTTTAACTGCATGTTACCTCCATTGCAGTGGTAGGCGATACTGAACATGTCTGAACTTGCCTGGTTCTCACAGGCGGGAACCAGGAGTACCAACAGTGAAACTACTACGGCGTGTTTGTTTCACATTAAGCTAACAGAATATAATAAGATTGAATTTTAGTGCAAAAAATTATGATCATTCTTTATTGAACAGCCTTCGTATAATAGAAAATTAAACACTATTTTTATCAACTTTCACTTAGCTTTTGATACTTATTTTCAACATTTTATATTGGATTTGTTATGGATACCATTTATTGCCGTTTCTTCAATAAGAGGTTCGGCTGATAAGTTCCGGGCCTCACAATAAAAATTAAAAAATCTTTTTATTTCTCAACACAATCTCCATATCGGTGTTCTAATCTAATTAAGCCATCTATGTAGTGCGATTTATCATGGTCCTCAAATAGCTGTTTTCCGCAAAATTGACATCCTCGTTGATGTGAAATCTTCGTCCTCCAAGATCTTTTGAGGTTCTGGAACAGGTGGTAGTCACTGGGTGCTAGATCTGGTGATTACGGTGGATGTTCAAGCAATTCGAACTTTAATTCACACATTTTTCCCATTGCAATGACTGAACGATGGGACCGAGATTCGAACTTGGGACCTCTTCAACGCGAGGCAGACACGCTACCATCTGCTCTACCGAGGTGGGCAACGTTTCTTTGTAAGTACCTATAAGAAGCAATTATACCTGATGCCGATCGCTTTGTAATGGTTTTAAAATTCTGTCCTATTTGCATGAATACGAACCAGAAATGATACAATGTAGTATCAAATATTTCCTGAAAATAAAGCATTAAACCATAACAAGAAACTTGAGTGTGTTTTGCGAAAATATTTTGCACTCAAAATTATGAAATATATGAAATTTAATACTAAAATATGTTTGTACCTTTGACGATTTTAGTAGCTTTCCATCATTCTTTTAAAAAAGGGCTTATGAAGTTGTAGTGGTAGTTATAAGTAGGCTACGAAATGAAATACAACAAAGTAGATATTATAATGTTTTTATTATTATAAAATCCTTAAACAGAAACATTAAATTTTACAATACTTTCTGCTAAAGGCTCCAAATGTCAGTATTATTCTGTTCCACTACGTTACCTATATAATGGAAACATTCGTATCTAAACATTTAGCGATAATTCACAATTCTTAATAACTTAGTAAGGTGCGGTGATTCTTTTCCAGCAGCAAATAGTTTTTCCAAATGTCCCTGGAACTTCCGCCAATTCTTTCAGGCCTTCAATAGAAGCGCTGCAGGCGTTTTCGTGGAAAACTGCCCCAGTACGACATCTGGAAAGGTTAAGTCATTGTTGTTAGAATATTTACAGAAGAAAAACGCTAGCAAAATGTGCAAATCAAATCTATTTTAAAAGAGACAAATGTAAATTTTGCAGAATATGAAATAGTATGAGGATTTTTATGAAATATTGAACTCGTAGAAAAATATTATAGATAAAAATAAATTCTATCAATAGCACTAATCCTTATACTTAGAGGTTAGAATCGTTGATTTAGTGCAGCTTTGCCAAACAACGAAGCTGGGGCCCCTGTTGTTGCGCCCGCCTACGAAATTTTAACATTTGTGTGTCTTTATCAACTTAATTTATTCGCAAATTGTAAATGATTAAAGTTAAGCACGGATATTATAATTCATATACAAGCAGTAAGCCAAGAGAAATACAACAAGGATGTTGACTTTTACAAGTGAGTCGAGTGATAATTTTTCGTTTGAAATACTTCATTCGAACTAATATCAGCGTTAGCATAAACTTTTATCTGTAACATTTTTAGAACTCAACTATGTCAAATCAAATATGAGTCTATTATAATTGAAAATTTGCAGTTCTAGCTAGCACAAAAATAGAATCACATATTTGTACGTCCTCCAACGTTGTCATATCGGACGATGAATGAAATGTATATGTATATATTTATTCACTGCAATTGGGTACTGCCCGGTGGCAGAGTTAAAAATACAGATCAAATTACAATACTAGATTTACAACAATAACACAATAAACAATACAAACATGATATTATTTTAACTTTAGTCATTTAAAACCTATCTAATTACTTATCTATTTACATATTATATACCATTATAATTTAAAAGTTAAACTATAAACCATCTAGATTTTTTCTAAATTTCTTCAGCGACAGGGGACAGCCCTGAAAGACTGCTACAGGCAATTCATTCCATTCTTCAATGGTTCTATTAACAAAAGAAAATTTTCCTACGTCGGTTCTGTATCTTCTACCCTTAATTTTATACCTATGATCGTTTCGTCCATAATAATCCGGATTATCTAACCTTACACTAACGTCCACCCATGCCTTTACACCAGCATTAGCTTTGAATAATGCTACCAACCTATGTTTTTACGCATAATTCTTAATTCCTCCCATTTAGTCTCATCTCCTTTTATAGGCCCAAAATACTTGCCTCTTTTTATGAATTTTATCGCCCTCTTCTGTATTTTTTCTAATGGATCGATTTGGTTAGCTCTATACGGGTCCCAGCATGCTACTCCATATTCCATAACCGGCCGCACTAAGGCTTTGTAGGCAATTTCCCTGGACCTAGCGCTCCCCCTTTTTCAATATTCTCATTACGAAATGTAATGCCTTCCACACATTCCTAGATGTGGAATTTACTTGTTCGTCCCATCCAGCATTACTTGCCAGGTACACTCCCAAGTATTTGCAGCTGTCCACCTGTGGAATTTGCACCCCTCCCATGTGATAGTTAATAATTTTGCCCTTAGTTCTACTAAAAACAATGGACTTACTTTTCTTGCCATTGACAATTGGGTGAACTGATGCTCAAATGAGTCCGGGGTCCATGGAGCTTAGTTACCCGAGTTACTCTTCTTTATAATTATTATTATTACTTTTATGATACATTATTAATTATTAAAAGATTAAATTACCTTATGTTTTTCTTTAATAAGTTTTATATTTAGTATATATTTCATTTCGTCTATCAGGAAAAGGAAAACCCCCGGGTAAAACCTTATCCATGTAACTCGCCCTAACCGAGATTCAAACTCGGGACCTCTTGAACGTGAGTAGAATCGAAAATTTCTGCAGTTGAAAAGACAGTTTATTCTCATTGCATGTGACTTCCTATTAGTGGAAAAATATTTCATATAACAGGTTTAAATGTATGTACATTGGCTAGGAGTTACATTCTCATGGGTAGGTACTACAGATGAAAGATAGATAATTGCTTAATTACTTAAATACATCAGTTATTAATATTCAAGTGTGAATTTAGTTCAATAAAACATTGTGTTTGAAGACTAATCTAATATGTGCCTGAGTTTGATTGCAAACTTAATCTTACGTGGATTCGTTCGAGACTCGTGTTCCAATGGTTAATCTGGGCTGCTTTATGAATCATTTGACAATCAATGATTTAATATACCTATAAACTTTTGTAAATTACCTGACTGTAATAACATTCTGCGAGTTTGCTTTGTTACTCTAAGAAAATCCTCGCAAAAATTGTTTTGAATCGACCTTCTTAATTCTGAAAGTAAGAATGGCAGAGGTCATTAACACATGTGATCGAAAGGTCTGCAGTACAAATCTTCGTAGGATTGACCTCCCTGACAAGAGTATTAAACTTTTCCTCGGTCTTCTTTACCGATAAAGTATCAAGTTATACCTGGAAGGTTTCATGTTCACTTCATGTATCAGAAGTACCCATTGCCTGTGCTGACAATGAGCAACAGTACTTAAGGAACTATTTGAATGCTCTCGGCAGTTAACATACAATGTACGTACAGACCTTGGTGAATTTGTATGGACGTTCCCCTTAAACCAGTAGCAGCCGGATTGCTCACAGAGTTTAAAAGAAACGAACGCATCCTACTCAGGTCTAATTGAAAGGGGCAAAGAGTGCATTCAGTCAAGTAGGCCGCCCAGTAATTTGTGAGTCACAGAGCAAGCAGCACTACACCGCGTGGCTCTCAATGGTATGCCCTTGACATTACATGTGAAAAATGTATTTTGAACTACTAAGGTGTTGGCACTGATTTTCATAATATAATGAAAGCAAGTAATACAAAGTTTACAATTTTTAGTTTCTTTTATTACAGAGAAATGAACACTCAAGTTTGAGCATTAGGTTAATTTCATATTGCTGTAGTCTGTAATTGTCCTGGTTCTTTTCGTGCATGTTACTACACTTCTGCCCGCATAATATATACTTGCAGTCTTCTTCTGGCTCATAGAACTTCTTGTTTACACATATCTTGTGGTGAAATCCGTGTATGGAGAGTCATGTATAACGTGGCGCTGTATGTTGTACTCTCTGGTCCATCTGTCGTTCGTCATCGCTGCTGAGGTGTAGATTAGGATTAGGATGTCATTACGGAGGATTTGGTACGTAGGCCATCACGCTGGGCCCATTGTTCCTATGCCCCGAAGTGGGGGCACCCCCGGGAGGAAGGATGAGGCGAAGGATACAGAGGGTGGCTGACCAAGGAGCCACGACAGTACAGAGGGCAGGGTCCCTACAGTTTACTTGGATAGAGACCTCCCCCGACAGGCCAGAACAACGGACACGCTCCCCTACTGCGGGACGGCAACGAGCCCAGCAGCCGAGCCCCAAAGGTCCCTCGCTGGTGGTCCCGAAATGGTCCCAGCAGAGGAGCGGAGACCGGCAACCGACCTACCGGATGAGCAAGTAGTTTTCCTCAGAGCATGTCATCCCGCCATGCACCGCCGAGACTCCCGCCGACACTGCTACCCTGAAAGAGACCACCGTATGAGAGATGTGACATAATAGAGACGAAATGGAGGGACAGGGAATTCGGGGGATGCAATTAACCTACCCAGCACTCATTTAGCGACCCGGGAAACCCCCGAAAAACCCATGGGTCAGGTAGGTCGGCCACGGGAATCGAACTCGGTCCTCCCGAATGCGGACCACAGGCGAAACCGCTTGAGCCATCCCGCTCGGTGGTGAGGTGTAGAAGTCGAGGTCGATTTAACTTTTCTTCCCTTCCCTGATGTTTACTAGGGCCCTACTTGCTTCTGTTGATGGCGGTAGAATTGTGGTCTCCTGCTTTTCCAACTCGTCTTCATGAACATTGCTTTTATTCTTTCTATTCTCATCAGGTCTCCGATCTTCAGCTTTTCCCACATGATCTCAATTGCATATGTTGTTATTGGCAGTACTGTCATTTTGAAAAGTCTCATCTCAATGCAAATTGATAAGTTTGCTATGTTTGGGATGTTGTACGAGGTCCTGGCTGCTGCTACTGCTCTTTCTTAAATACAGGACGCCGTTGTCTGTAGTGTTATTCCAGATATTTATAATTTGCTACTTTTTGCAGTGGCTTCTTGTGAAATGTTATATTGTCTTTGGGCGTTGACTTTCCCCCTTTTCTGTAGGTGATTCCTACTGTCTTTTCTGTAGGCTGTTTTCCTCCGGCCAGGTCTCCAGTCTGTAAACTGCCCTTTGCACATCATCCTCTGCCGCTCCCATCACCATGTCATCCGCGTTTGCGATCCTTCCTCTACTATGCTGTTCACATCTGCTGCGTAAATGTTTCTTTTCGTTTTAAAATGAACTTTTTACGCATTTCTTTTGTACCAGGTGGAAGAGATGTATTATACTCCTTAAAAAATGTTTCATAGAAAAAGAATAAACAAATATAAAATAGCATTTTAGTTTTTAATCAGCTGATTTTGAAGAAGAAAAAAGTGTTTCAAATCAGGTATTTATTTCAGCCAGAATGTTTGAAGTCAGGGTTTGTTCATTTGTAAAACGAGTAGAATAATTTGTTTCTGACATGGTTTCAGTAATGTATGACATCAGAGTTTTTATATAGACAATTAATCTTGAAAAGATATTTTGAACAATGCTTTTGCAGACAAATATGGCTGTAGAACTCGGCAACTTAGCAAATAAGTAGAATGTGAACTAGCTTCCGGATATAAACAAAACATAGTACTACTCCTACCGCCTAACATGTAGTGCTGGCTTTGTGTAACCTGTATTTTCGGTAACATTTTGACATAGAATGTTTGAGTAAAATACAATATTCTCCTACTTGACTATATGTGATAGAGAAAGTGAAACTTGCTACTCAATCTACTAGAATAAGTCAATGGGCATTTGTGTATACTATGGAGTGACTAAACAGTAATTAGAGGTTATTTGATAATGTCTACTCGGTAAACTCTTACTTAGGCTTTGCTGTACGTTCAAAGGTTTATCAATAATCACCCTATGTATACAAAGTGAATTATAAGCAAATATTCTTGATTCACTTCCTGCCAATGTCTGGTAAACATAACCAAGATCTACACTAAGCTAGATCATTTTGAAAGACAATAAACATTAGGGAGTGATTTCATATGTACAGAATTCAGCGTTAAATAACCAAGTTTGGTCTTCTTGGATAGAACGGTGTTGCCAATCATATGCAACATTATCATTGCTGTAGCAGCTTTCTCTTATGATCCTTGAAAAGAGTATAGAAGGCGTGTGGATGTAATAGGCAACCACTGAGGATTCTAACGTCTATCCCAATCCAAAAATCTACAAGTACCTCATTCAATGAGGTGTATTCTTCGATGTAATGCTTGTATCTAAATACGTAAAAGTTGTCTAAATCACATTTGGGAACAATACTTGTAGGTCCTCTACAACTGTGTGCTCGCCTCGGTAGCGTAGATGGTAGCGTGTCTGCCTCACGTTCAAGAGGTCCCGAGTTCAAATCTCGGTCAGGGTGAGTTACCTGGATAAGGTTTTTTCCGGGGGTTTCCCTTTCCTGAAAGACGAATGTCCGGTAACTAAGCTGTATGGACCCTGGGCTCATTTGAGCATCATTTCACCCATTTCATTCATCGTCCGATATGACAACGTTGGAGGACGTAAATTACAAAAAAATAAATAAATAAATAAATAAATAAATAAATAAATAAATAAATAAATAAATAAATAAATAAATAAATAAATAAATAAATAAATAAATAAATAAATAAATAAATAAATAAATAAATAAATAAATAAATAAATAAATAAATAAATAAATAAATAAATAAATAAATAAATAAATAAATAAATAAATAAATAAATAAATAAATAAATAAATAAATAAATAAATAAATAAATAAATAAATAAAAAATAAAAAAAATAAAAAAATAAAAAACCGAGATTTCACAGAAATACATGTTCTGATGTTCCCCGAGTCCCAAATAGTATTATTAGGGATGGATCTGTGTGTGAAAAAAATTAAATTCTAGCATGTACTAAATTTAGTACTAATTTCCAAAGATTTGATACAAAGATTTCCAAGAAATCTACCAAGCTACTATTTACAAGCAAACATGTTTCTTATTTTTATTTTTTTCGCAAATGGTTTTAAAGATTTTGAATAAAACCTATATTAAAACAATTTTCATGCCAAATAAAATGTATATTTTTAATTATTTGTGAATAAATTTCTCTTCATTCTGAATGTAAGAGGTGCACAGAATCGTACTATAAATATGATTACTTTTTATAAGAGTAGAGAAAGTCATGTGAATGCAACACATCAGATATCGATCAAGACACGAAGCCTCAAATTAACACATGCTTGAAAAATATAGTGCGATCCATATAAACCTGAACCATTTCAATAAGCCACACTAATAATAGGACAAACGTGCAACTTTGGGAGAATATAATACACAATTGGGAGATTACATTACACTATTTACATCTCAGAGAAAATGTTGGAAGTGTACTCCACCAGCATCTATGGATCGCTGGTCCCATTTTCTTTGATATGACTGTAGACACTTAAGTTATATGGGTATCTTCAAGACATTTGTGGAGCAGCTGGATGATATCGAATTGAGAGGTTATTTCCAGCAAGATGAAGCAGCGTGTCATACATGCCACCATGGAATTTTTAACCAGTTTCTTTGATAATCGAATAATCTCAAAAGTTCTGTGCCCCCCTAGATCCCCTGACCTAACCTCACCGGATATTTTATTGTGGGGGTATCTAAACATAAGAGTGTACAAGAATATGCCACGGATAATTGATGCTCTCAAGGAATCCAATCCAACCGAATACTCTCCGTAAAACTTCAGAGAATATGGTGAGACGAGTGCAAACATGTGTAGATGCTGGTGGAGGACACTTCCAACATTTTCTCTGATATGTAAATAGTGTAACGTAATGTCCCAATTGTGTATTATAATCTCCCAAAGTTGCACGTGTGTTATATTATTGGTTGAAAAGTTATGACCTATTGAAGTAGTTCAGATTTATATGGATCGCGCTATAGAATCTTCCGAACCAACAGATTAATTAAGCCTTATGAAGTATAGGTACACCAGGCCACGAGTCTTAACAGGTAACTCAATCCCTAAGATGGGTTAAAGAAAAAGGTTGCAGAGTTTACTCAATATAAAATCGTTGAAGGTTTACACTACATGACATCTACTAATTAACTTACTCCATTGTGGAAAAAAATCAACAAAGAAACAAACGCTGACGCCTCCTAGTTACAACGCTTCCCGGAGGAATCATTTTAGTTTCAGGACTGCAAAGTGTTTTTTAAACCCAGTTATTTTACCTCTTATTTACGTGTGGATATCTAGAAAAACCAAGTGGAAGGGACGTTATTCAATTAATTTAAGCTAGTTACAGATTTCCTTAACCTGTTCATTTCTGCGAATCAATTTTTGGATGTTTCAAGAACATCAATTAGATAGGGTTGCAGGTTTTGCTAACCCATAATAGTGTGGATATGGCTTTTACTTTCAAAGCAATTGGCCGACAACACGTCAACACGTTTCATTTTGACTTTCTAAGGTAGCGTGTATCGCGAATGTAAACAAACCTATCCTCAAAATAAATATAGTATTAAAATTGATTGCATTTCTCTAAAAAATATAAAATTCCTAATAATAAAAAATCAGGTATTTATCAGTTTGTTTCGATTGTGATAGTTTATATTGGAAAGAAAACGTAATTTAGAAACTGGAATGAAAGAACATTTTCGTAACATTAAGTACAAACAAATTGATAAATCGGCCGTGGCAGATCATTTTTGGTCATTTAACCATGAAATAAGTCCAGAAGTTAAATTATTAAAACAATTAAATGGTCCGATAGATTTAATGGTTTGGGAAAAGATATTTATTTTAAAAAACAAACATCGCGTAATGAATTTTGAAATACCAGCAGTGGATTGTTTTTTTTTTTTTCAATTTATTTTATTTTCACATTTTGGTATTACTAACAAGAACATATTAACATCTAGAGTTCGTTATGATGGCGACAGATTTGTTGTTTACGGCTGAGGATGTGTAAAAGTTTTGCATGAAATCGCGATCATGGACAATTTAGAAGAAAAGTTATCATTTCTTATAAGATAAGTGAAGTTTTAAGTTAACATTTGTTATATTTGTATATACAGACCTATCCTATTCAATACTACCCAATAATTGCATCTGAATCTTCCAATGACGCATTTTGCAGCCTAAACTGTCACTCTACGAATATTTTAGCAGCTTTTTCAACTAATCTAACATATATTTTACAATTGATACTGCTGTTTTTCAAGCAAGTCCTCCAATTCGAATTTACCTTTCACATAGAACATTAAAATTTGTTTCTATTTTCTTAAAAGTGGGACTAATTATTTCTATTAAAGTATTATATGTAGGTGTAATATATTTTAATGAGAAATGAAATGCACATCTTGTACTTTCTGAAAGTAGCATTTAAACTCCTTTTTATTCTGGATCACTTTCAAATAATTATTGCACCAAACATGTATATCTATTTAAGCTTACAATTTCTGATATATTGGTGGTGCAAACCATTTCCAAGTTATTTGTTGTTATTGGTTTGAAGTTTCAGAACCTTTACACATTTTTCAAATAGGAAGATACATCACTTCATCTCTTAGCCATGCAAAGAGAACGGAATTTCAGCGGCTTCATATAGGGGCCAGCTCTTAAAAGATGACTATCGCTTAAAACCTACTTAAAACCTACAGCACAACTATCATCGCAATCTCACTCACAGAATGCACCAAATTACCAGTACTCTGTCGCATCAGAAAAGAAACTAATTAACTGACTGGAATTTTTCAGAAAGTTATAGAATATTCGGAAGGCGGGAAAAAGAGAATTTTAGAGAAGATCCAGGTTTTCTATGCCATAGGTGGATTTTGACTGTGACGAAATGTAACACAATATTTGAATTCGTTGAAATTTTCCGAATTCTAGAACTTTCTTCTGACATTATAACTGTCCAAATAGTTTCTTCTTTCCAGTACTTTTTGTCAGCCATTGTAAGGAAAACTGAAGTATTTTTCGACATCAGAAGCAGCATAGTAGAATACCATATTTGTTACATTCGTTCCAAAAGGTATGTATGATAAACTGCTTTAAGACAGTTTCGGTAACCGCGTTAAATCAATTTTAAGTAATCATTTTAATTTTTCAGAAATTGTCTTCATTTTTATTTTGTTAGAGGCTTTGTGGTTTAGGATTTCAGTGACTAATTATGTTCGTCAAAACTTTTTCAAATCGATTAGATAAAAATTCTTGCAAAAAAGTTCCGGTGAAGCCAACAAAATATAATGCGATGCTAGGATGTATGTTAATACAGCTTGTGTAACACGTCGTGAAACTCCCCATGCGCAAGAGGCGAAACTAAGGAATTGGTTAGAGTGGTGGGGAAGAAAGGAATTATCTATCACGGCGAGGATTTCAACGCTTCAGCGACAGTTTGTGCTTCAAATCCGAGGAGGAAGGATGATATGAAAAACATTAACCCCCAGTTCTTATTATGCAAGTTGATTGGTCAGTGCTATTGAGTATTTTTGCTTCAAGAGTGGAAGAACTCCACGACATTTTGAACTAGCTGTAGTGCGTCGTTGCTGTGGAACTTCTTTGTTTATAAACAGTCGTCCAGTTACTCCTGCATCCAATATTCCCTTGTGCTTTAGTGTTGTTTTTATCTTTGCAGATATTAAAGGAACCATGTTGATAAGTCTTTTTATGTCTACTGCTATATGTCTACTTATATATTTACTATATGTATATGCCAACTGCCTATATCAGAGTTAAACAGTGGAAAAACATTGTGATTCATGTATCTCAGGGACACCACAACAGTGATTAATGTCTGCTGTTATTTATATTTTGTGTATTGGCATAGTTCGATCTAGAGAACCTTGAAGCCAACTGCTGAAGAATTCCTGTGCTTCCTGATTCTGAGACGGTTTACTGAGACAAGAGGAATGATGAATACTGTAACCTACTTTAAATTTAGGGAACGGTACGTTTAACTTTTCTCTCTCAATGAGAAGTATGAACCTTTCCTTCGGATCATTCCGTCTCTTGCTGACTAAGTATTCCTCCTTTAGTATCTAAATGTAAAATCTCTCCGTGTCCCTTACCTAGGCTTCTCCGAGAAGCTAATACGTCACAGGTACGTAATTATGTTTGCGGATGCTGGATTGAGATCACACTACTAAGAGCATCATCTCACATTTCCAAACAAACGCAGGGGAATTACCTTGATCTTAATCTCACAAAAGGGGAACACTCCTAACACGCGGAAATATGCCACATCCTGTGTGGTTTTGAGGAAACGTCAAATTCAAAAGAAGTATTGCTGTAAACTGCAGTTATAGAGCTGCTTGTTCATGAACGAGCCTTATCTGCCAGCCATTTCCTGTTCTGTTTTGAGTGATGAGTTTTTAACAAGCAAAGCATTCAGTCGGCATGCTGGAAGGTAATTGTGACTTTACAATAGTAAACGCTTTCCGTTTTAACCATGCTCACATCTGTGACTTAAATGGAATATTATTTTATTTAACTCTTTTGGTTAAACTTGCTAAAGTTTTCCTCATAATTTATTTGAAGTGTTTAGAGGCAAACGACGGACGTTTCCCTGTAATATATAATAATCTCCATTAAGCAAACATACTTTCGCTATAAGATGTGAAATATATTTTATAGAATCATTCAAGACACACTTTTTAAGAACATTCTCTTAAATATTTCAATTGATAGAACATAACTTTTTCGCTTTATTGCTTTAGGCTTGGAAAATAAATTCAATATTCTTTAAATTCATCCTTGGACCTCAACAACATCCAATCTAAGGATTTTTGCTTGTGGAAATACGACTAGATTCAAATATCTTGGATCAGTACTACAAATTGACAGAAATAGAGAAGACAATAACAGATGGAAGAAAAGTAATTGGAATGCTTAACTCTTTGTTATGGGGCAAAAATATCCTTCTGGAAACCAAAACATTGATATATAATGCATTGGTACAGTGTGTCAGGTTATATGGATCAGAGACTTGGACGATTGGTAGACAGGAAGCGAATAAATTATTGTGAACTTAAATAGATTTCTGGAGGTGAGCATCCAGGAAATCAAGAATTGAGGAAATAAGAAACACCACAATTAGGGAAATGATGAAAGACGAAAAGAATGTTTTGGAAATAATTGAAGAGAGATGACTAAAATGGCATGGAAGTGTCATAAGAATACTGATGAAAGAATACCAAAGGAGATATTGGAATGGGACATAGAAGGGACACGAAGGAAGGGGCGACTTAGAGCGAAGTGGATGAATGCCGTTAAAAGGAGCATGGAAGAAAGGAGACTGACAGACAGGGATGCCGAGCACCGGGAAACTTGCAGACTAAACATTTCTTGTGTGACCGAAAACCACTGTAGTGTGCAACAATCTGAAATAAAATGAAATAAATGCTGGGCTGACATTTAAACATTCCCTTATTTTTTTTCCTTTCCCCATTCATTTCACTTCCATTAAGTTTCGACACCTAAATACTCTCCTTGTACCTGTAGACGGCAACGTTTCGAAGTATGGAACCGAAAATTTGAAGTTTTCCAGAGGGATAGCATATATGTTTGCATGGGTATCTTCAAGACATTTGTGGAGCAGCTGGATAATGTCGAATTGAGAGAAGGCTATTTCCAGCAAGATGGAGCAACGTGCCATACATCTAATGACTCCATGGAACTTGTAACCAGTTTCTTTGATAATCGAATAATTTCAAAAGGTTGGTGGCCTCCAGATCCCCTGACCTAACCTCATCGGATTTGTTTTTGTGGAGCTATCTAAAAATAGTGTACAAGAATAGGCCATGGACAATTGATGTTCTCAAGGAATCCGTTCGAATCGAAGTAAGTAATATAGGCGAGGATACTCTCAATAAAACTTCAGAGAATATGGTGAGATGAGTGCAAGAATGTATTGATGCTGGTGGAGAACACTTCCAACATTTTCTTTGAGAAAAAAAAAGTTGCATGTGCTTCCTATTATGGGTTCAAAGGTTATGGCCTGTTGAAATGGTTCAGGTTTATATTGTGACTTTGTGGGTTCGTAGAATCAAAAGTCCAAGTTGCAGAAATACAAATAGTTCTTTATTTCCACCGAATTACAGTTGGTACACTTACAAATCACAGCAGGATCACGTATCACACACAATTACGCAATACTCACAATTACGCGACACTCACAATTGCGTAGCACTCGCTACTCGGCAACTTGCCGTACAGCTCTCTCTAGAGCTGGCTAAAATCTCCTCTGATACACGTACGCAATCTTCCAGTTCGTTCACTAGCATTGCGCTCTTCATGGCTGCTCGCCAAGAACGGACTGACTCGTCCACTGCAGCCCTTATATAGGCAGATCGCTGCATCTCGAAGCTTCGCGGTTTTAACAATCATCCCGATTGTTCCAGACGTCAGGGGGAGGGGAAAGAGACGGTACAGTGGCTCGTGATCTTTTCTAACCATCCCCTTCACTGAGCGCTACACAGATAAATGGGTCGGCGTGTCCTAAATGCTTCCCATCTGGGCCCTACCTGCCAGCTGGTTCTCTCGGGAATTCCTATGTTCGGGTGACAATATGGATCGCACTATACATGAAAGTCAAGTCTTATTTTGGGCACTCAAACCTAGTAGAGCGAATTATTTTTGGGTGTCTTATCAAATTAGTTTTATTGGTTTTATTTTAAATACTTCTATAATCAGTGATTATTAAATATATCGTTAAATTTGTTAGTAGTACTAAATATCCGTACTTGAAATTTATAGAAAATAATGGGAAAATGCCATGTATCAGCTCTGACTTCTTCTATAATTTTGTACTAAGCATTAATCACAGAATTGCATATAAATGGAAGGCTGAAATGAATAACTTCTTATCAACACAGAAGTAGTTCCCATATAATAAAGGTAGATGGAGCTTATTAGATCAGAAGTCAATTGGTCTAGGTTGTATGATAATGACAGTGACATGGTAACCTGCTAAGAAACACACTGCACCTACTGATGTAGAGTTGTGTTCATTAGCTACCTGTTACCATACCTAACCTATCACTTCATTTGGAAACCACTACAGGTAATTTTTGGAGCTGTTCTTGACACCCCTATGCTAAACGGTTGGGATACTTTTAAATTTATGTTCCTTTGGGTTTAGACAGCATGATATGTGTGCAGTTTAGAGTAAACAAGCTGCTATGTCGAGTTGGACTTAAACAAATACCTATTACTTTTGGGACAATGCCCGAGGACCTAAAACTGTCTTCGTTATAATGGGTCTCGCCATTTCTCTATCTTAATACAGCATTCTCCTAAAAGTTTACGCGAAGATCCCATCCTCTCATTTGGGTGGGGGATGAATATTGTTAGTATTCAGTTTCTAGGCTACTATCTTATTTAGGGCTTGAATTCAAATTAATAAAAGGCTAACTCACTCAGGGCTGGTGCGGAACACAAGAGGAGATTCTGCCAACATTAAATACGTAAGAGTCCTATAGGAAACCAGAATAATCATGACGTTTCATTGCATTGGACTGTGCATTTTTATTAGTCTACAAAAATCTTACGTGTTAATCAAAATTCTTAAAGTTTTGTAAGTTTAACCACCTTTAATCCAATTAAAATCATTGTATTCATCCACGAATTAAATGACCCTAAAATAAGCCTGAGGTGCATTAAGGTTAAAGGATAAGAGGGAACTCTGAAAAAAGCTTATTCGGGCAACTGATTCCAACCGAGATTCGAACTCAGGATCTATTGAAAATGAGAAAACCACGCTACTTACACATTAGAGAGGTGGGCTTAATCAAAATTATTAGAGGCGGTTATTTTTTTTTTTCATTTAAAGGGTAATTTGATTGACAAAGAGGAGATTTATTTGTTTTCCCACTGGTATGCTTAAAGAATTCCTGCTTAAAATGTGAAATTTGGTATCGAAATTTTTTAACTTACGCTGTTTACAGTATTACCTCTGTCCACATATACAGGAAAATAGAAGAGAAAATGAAAGTGCATTTGTCATTTGTCTGTATTAGTTGCAAGAGGAATTCTGTAAATATTGCCCACTCTCGGTGTCGTTATACGAGGGGGATAAAATGCTCTGTAGGAGTAACGAAATTAGCATCGGGAACATGAGTTTGGGGTACACCATCGGACTTTTCTGTCAGCAAACAGAGTGCTGCCGGATCTTGAACTGGAGACCTCCCTTCACGAGTTCACTGTATATAAAGTGGCAATGAATCTCAAGGAATCAACTTTGTTCTTTAGGTTCTTTCATCTATATAAATACATAGACGCTTTATATATGTACTGCAAGAAGACTCAAATTTAAGAATATGATATAACAGTTTATGAAAGGTGAAGAAATACTTGACAGTATCTTCATGCTTATATTGGCTGGATAAATACTTCTCAATGCAATTATTGAGGATAAAACCATACTCTTTCCCACTTTATTTGTGTAATTATTCCTTTTATCCCAAAACTTGATATTCGTGTTTAAAATATTTATCCTTCATGGCAGTCATATTTCATAAGTGTTTCAGCGAAGTACAAATTTTCCTCTTATTGCGCAATAAGGAATACTTATTGCTTACTGAGGCTTTCAAGGACAAAGTTTAAGGCACATTATAAGCATAGGTGCATGCATATGTATTACGAATAGGGAAAGTGGGATAAGTACCAAATCAGCATCTTCCATGTATGTAGCAATTGAATATTTACAAGGAAATAAGCCCAATTTAAACTGCCTTTGTATGGATGACTATCGTTATTTCTTATTCTCTTAAAATCACTGGCCTTGCCAATAAAATATATCTTCTATTTCCTGCTGCAACAAACCCGCATACCAGTGTTAAATTGATTGGGTTCTAATTGGAGCTATGAGTTCTCTTATCCTCAGGTGAATGATTGCAGGAAATGGGTTTTGGTGGTTATTGGCTACTCAGTCGTATTAATAACACTTTGTTGCAGAATTAGTTGGTTTAATTCCTACTAAGTTTGCTTATCGACTTGGATTCGTGACCACGTGTTAGTAAAATCCCCAACATAAATTCAATTTTACTTAACCCTGTATAACTTGTTTAAAGTTACTTCCGCGCTGTTTCTATTTCTTCTTTATACGGCGACTACTTTGGTCTAATAAACTTCTAATGCTGCTTCCACTTACGCTGGTTGCGCTACTCTTAACTTCCCTACATTTCAGACTTATAAATCTTCGCTTCTCTTCTTAACGCGCATGAACACGTCCTTCCTGTCGTAGTATCACCTTTTAAGTAAGTTTTTCTTTCTTCACGATTCAGTTCGAACCTTATTCTGACCCCCTCTCTAACTTTATCACATGACCAAACTAGCTCACCCTTCTCAAATGTTACATTATCATTGGTTTCTCATTTATTTCGAATTTTCGTATTGGTTTGCAAAACTCGTCTAACTCATTGACGTTCAGCCCACCCTGAGTTGGGGAACGCCTACCCTGAGTTGTTTGTAACGGTATACATCGTTATCAAATCAGCGAAGTAAATCTCTTTAGCGTTCATGCTCAACTGCATTTCGAAAGCCCTTTGTCCCAAAACATTCCTGGCTGAAAGTATACAATAGTTCTCAGACATTGAACTTTTCCTAGCACAAAGAAGGTAACGGTCCTTCCTTCCTTCCTGTCTCTCCGACGTGTACAGAGTTTTACAAGAATGTTTTCTCTTCCTTGCCTGGATGCTAGTATATATGTTATATTAAATTATATTCTTCCCTTCTTATTCTTTAAGTCAACCGTTATTTTAATCATTACTCTATCCATTCTAATTTAATATTATAACAAGATTTTTATATTAGTTTAGCAAAGTATTTTTATTAATTTGTCTTCTCTTTTAATTATCTTATTTCGATTAATTCGCCGCCTCCTAATCGCTGCCTGATACTGCGGTTACACTGCGAATATTCTGAGAACTCGTCTTTATCCAGAATAAATGTTGTGCAATACTCTATATAGAGTGAGACCAATATAAACCTGGACCATTTCAATGGGTCATAACTTCTGAACAAATAATAGGACACTCGTGCAACTTTGGGAGAATATAATACACAATTGGGAGATCACGTTACACTATTTACATCTTACAGAAAATGTTGGAAGTGTCCTCCACTAGCATCTATACATGTTTGCACTCGTCTCACCGTATTCTCTGAAGTTTTACGGAACGTATCCTCGCCAATATTACTTATTTCGGTTCGAATGGATTCCTTGAGATCATCAATTGTTCGTGGCCTATTCTTGTACTCTATTTTTAAAATACCTCCACAAAAAACATCCGGTGAGATTAGGTCAGGAGATCTAGGGAGCCACAGACCCCTTGAGATTATTCGACTATCAAACTGTTTAGAAGTTCCATGGTGTCATTGAATGTATGGTACGTTGCTCCATCTTGCTGGAAGTAACCTTCTCTCAATTCGATTTTGTCTATAAGAGATAGACAAAAGCTAAGAGCAGATTTCAGTAAACACGTAGCTTAAGTCCAATAATTCTCTGTAGCGTTAACCATTTCCAACATACTTCACCTTCTTTGATCCCTTTGTATAGAGAGCACAAGCTAAACATCGAACTGTTTAGTGTTCCATGATTATATTTAGCGACATTCCGTCTGTTCAGTTGGCACCAGTACTAGCAACTATTTCTAAAATTCTTCCTATGGTTAAGATGTGGCCATGTTGTAGCTCTTAGGTTGGCGTCAGAAGAATCATCGTGCAGGTACAAAAACTACTGAATTGGTTGCGAAGAAGCTGTTGTTCGCGTGGACATTTGGAATTATGTCACTGCTTACAGAAGTGTTCCATACTTACTTAGTATTTAATAACAGAACATTTGGAAACCGGCCTGAAAATGGAAATCCGTCGGCTTAAGAAGCACAGATCAGTTACGTTTCTTTGACCTAATTAATTTTATACACTCACTCCATCTCCTGACCTGGCATTTAATTTACTGAAAATAGTCTACTGTTCAGTTATGCTAGTATTGATAGTGTTTTGTCTTTGTTGATATTTGTGTTATATCCAGTTGTACAATTTGTGGTAATAACATTTCTTAAAATATCCTGATGATGGGAGATCTACGCTCCCGAAACGTCGATTTCTAATCGTCTTTTCACCTGGCTTGTTTCCCGAAAAGATCTTGAACCTATTCATCGTCAGGAAAGCTTCAGGTCTTATTTTACAGAGCATTTGTTAAAAAGAAAAGTATGTTGTAAACTTGTTTAGAAATATTTTTTCTTATGAGCAGTTCATGTGTACAAGTACAGGAACTAAAACACTTATCACCACCTGGCGCGTTGTCCGCCTCGGTAGCGTAGATGATAGCATGTCTGCCTCACGTTCAAAGAGGTCCCGAGTTCGAATCTCGGACAGGGTGAGTTTCCTGGATAAGGTTTTTTCTGGGGTTTTACCTTATCCTGATAGATTAATTTCGGGGAACTCTGAACTCCATGGACCCCTGAATCATTTGAGCATCATTTCATTCACCGTCCGTTATGACTTAACGGTGGAGGATGTAAAAAAAAACGAAAAAACAAAAACAACAACACTTGGCGCTAAATATCACAAAGCAGAATTCTTTATGTATAGGACTGTGTTACAGCAGAGCACAAAATCAATATAATTTGAGAAGAACTAATATCTCAAGCTGTATTTATTAGTATTATTTATTTAGGACGCATTTCGTTAGCACCTTCCTAATATCAGTATATCGACTGTTGAGCTTTGGCTCAACGAACTCTCTGGCAACCATTGAAGGGTCTCTCTCATTGACATGATGAACTTGAAGAAGTAGTTGTCAAATGTGAAGAGAAACTCTGAAACTAGTTTTCGGCTCTTAATTCGCAGAAAATTTAACAGTACTGTGCATATAGGTGCTGTTCAAATTTATGAAAATAGCACAGCTAACTCAATACATTTCCAATGTATGTTCTGTCATAAGCTGGTGTGTGTGGGGAGGTTCCTTTCCTCAAATTTAATGTAATAGTTGAAGTGGGCCTGGGGTTTATAGAGCTAAAGTACCTATTTGCCTTTTCCAAACTGGGAAAACCCCGGAAAAATCTTATCTGGGTAACTCACCCTAACCAAGATTCGAATTGGTACCTCTTCAGTGTGAGGCAGACGACTACTTGCACATCAGAGGTAGTTTTTGTGTTATGAACCAACAACACGAGATAGACCAAATACAAACTTCTAGATGCTTCAAAAGACAAAAAGGCTCTTTCCGCATGCTTCAGCAGCTGTTCCACGTTCTGATTTCTAAGAATATCCTAAGAGACCCCTCTCGCCGCTGTTGAAGATTTAGCAGCAGTTGGAGGAAGCTGTCACATCTGTGCCTAGTTAACACTTTAAAGGCGCACCAAAGCATGGCGTGTATTGCCAAAGCAAGAATGGAAAACATTTATACCAGGCGAATGACGAGCTGCATAGAAAAAAATTTTTTCTTCACCTCTTACTAAACAAGAATTTGTATTTTAAAAATAAACCCAAATTTAAGATTCAGTGTAAATCGTTTACGAAGTATTTACCTGACTTAATTCAATCCCATGTTGACTCTTAAAAATCTTATGGGGTAATTCTGTTAAATATTTAATTCATGACTTCAAAGTACTCCAGAACCATGCTTTGAAAATAATTTATCTGCCTTAAACACAAAAAGACTCTACCATGTAAGTAGTATTTTACCATTACAAGTAAGCATAGAGTTGTCCTTGATAATAGAACTCCAATAATCTTTCAAAGTCTAATCTAACATATGAAAGTTCCTCACATATATGTAACACAATAAATAAAGGAAGCTTAATAAAACCAACTATGATCACTTCTACTTATGGCCTGAAAAACTTAACCTCACGTTATCAACTTCTAAAATGCTTTCCCACTGAAGCTGAAAAGCTGCAGGAATATATAAGGCTTTAAAATGAAACTTTTTGAAAATTTACTGAAGGCATATTTTGATGGCTGACAAATTGTCGCTCATTCACACGTGATTGATTAGCTGGCCTGGTTAAAAACCAATATGCATTAATATGTTATAGAGTATGCATTTTTGCCGTGTTCTCTGTTCTTGTTACCTCTTCAGTCAAAGTATATATAACAAAGATATAAACATTCAGTTATATATATTATATATATGTCACATATAACAAAGATGTAAACATTCACCTTAACCGAAGAGGTTTAGTGCGGTAATTAATTCCTACTGTTCACTAGCATGAGCTTTGGCTCTCAGAATAAATGATAAATGATAGGGATAAATGAATTAAAATTAATTAAATATGTTGATTATAAAATATGAAAGACAGGGTCACTATCAATTATGTTGTTTAATTATACTCTTAAGTGCCTATAACAAAATGTGTGCTGCAAACGTTTCATATATATATTCATAGAAGCTACTTAAAAATAAACGACGTATAGTAGGTAAAATCATGTAAATGCAATATATACGGTTTTTGAGAGATCAAGTTCCAAGTAGTGCCCGCCTCGGTATCGTGGTGGTAACATGTCTGCCTCACGCTCAAGAGGTCCCGAGTTCGAATCTCGGTCAGGGTGAGTTACCTGGATACGGTTTTTCCGGGGTTTTCCCTTATCCTGAAAGACGAATGTCGGGTAACTCTAAGCTCTCTGGACCCCGGTCTCATTTGAGCATCATTTCACCCATTCCATTCATCGTCCGATATGACAACGTTGGAGGACGTAAATTACAAAAAAAAAAAAAAAAAAAAAAAAAAAAGTTCCAAGTATATGAGAGAGAGAGAGGGGGGGAGGAGAACAGCATAATTTGAAAACAAAATGCTCGATAAATACCAAACTTGGGGTTAAGTTGAACACGAGATGTTAAAAAAAATCCCTCCATCACAAACTACCTTTTATACTGAAAGATTTAAATACTCGCATGTTGTGGTTTACCCTTATACAATGTTGCGTGAAATTCAGTCGAATAAAGGGGACTTCATTGTCTATTCGTAAAATTTTATATTTTATATTCATGTAGTTTATGTATCTGTAGTGCGTGTATATTGAATGTGTGGCAATTTTACCGAAGCCTTAGTCATTTGAAAAATATGGAAATTGTTCCCATGTAAATACTTAGTTTGGGTGCAGAGATTTTCTTGAAAAAGTTCTTGTCGAATCTAAGTAAGATACTGTATAGAAACACTTAACTTTTATATTTGCACAACGTACTGATTTACTGTTGATTTCTTCACCCATAAACCTGTTTATAGAAAGGGACATTTTTTATTAAAGCAACTCAAAAACTATTTTTGGCCAAATCTCGACGCGGAGTCTTTTTGGCTAAATACGAGTTTAAATGCTCCCTCTTATCTATAAGTGGTTGGCAGGCAGAGGAAATAAAAATCTGATTTAATGGAAACAGCTGAAGAATGATTTACGTTGCCAAGGTAAATTAATATTATGTTGGATTTAAGTTCGTGTAGTCGTGCTAATTTTAACGCATGCTTCCCTTAGAAGCTACGGCATACGATGAGTGGTGTGGCAGCATTGTTACGCAATTGGTAAGCCTGTTTTTTTTATACAAAATCTGTATGATAAAGTATATTTCTCTCTAATCTATTGACCCCAGGGGAAACCTATAAGCGCCGCAGACTCACCTTACGCGCATCATAACCTCAATGGTCTCCTATAATTAAAAACATAGCACTTCTTCCATTCTACAGCTTATGACACTTCATTTAAAAACACCATCTATCCACCGTCTATTATTATAAACGCATCATAGCGCCAGTAAGGGATTGAGTCCCGGAATGGGAAAAGGTCAAAGGCTACTTACTTCTCGATGAAGGATGACTTCAACGACACCTCTGTGTAGCTTGTTTCATCTCTAATCTTTAGGGCAGTAAAAGTACAGCATCCAGAACAAGTATTGCAGGCCTCCAAAGTGGTTCTGTCAGAAACATTGGATACAACATTCGTGTCCAGTATTGGTATGCTGCACATGTACAAAACCTCTTGTGTGTATGCACTGCATCACAGGTTATGATTTACCTCAGCTGTTTCAGGCTCACTCGTGATTGGTTACTGTGTCGTTGCAACTGTCATCGTGTTGAATTTAAGCTTAAGTTTTAAGTGGTTTGTTAATGCTTGATTTTCATTGTGAATGCTCCCTAATTGACACCTTATTCTCTCATTTCTTCTAGACATTAAGGGGAGCTAGAACGACATTCTGTGGTGAAATTTCACAAAATGACTTATTGCCAAAATAATTTTCCCTGATGTTTGTAGAAGCGAATAACGATATTTATTTTCCTGTCCCATAGTTTTAAAAATTCTAAATACTCATTTTGAAAAGGCTGCACAGTGTGCCACGCCCCTATTAGTCATTTGTAACTGTGTTCTCTCCTTGGTTGTCACCTTATTGAAGCTATATTTCAGAGCATACCCTTATTAGGAAAGGAAGTCCTTGTTTCTCCTATTAATATTAATCTATGCATCTGATGTTAATTCTTCCATGCTTTGTTTATGTACGTTTTGAATTACTCTGTTTTCAAGATGGGAAGAAGCAATAATTTTGGTGTAAGAAATCGGTTTGAGAACCAGTATAAACAATTTAAGTAAACCTGATTACATAATTAAAGAGTTACAACCCCTAAATTGGACAAACCTCAAACATTAGCGATGAATGTGAAGTGAAAATTGGTTCTTTAAGGGAAAAAATGGTTTCTTATTCTGTAATGGCAGTGATAATTTAACTAAAGTAAATAATGATATCAGATAAAGTTTTCAGTTAGTAGATATAGAAACTCCGTACAGTGTAAATTTTGTAAAAATGAAAAAAAAAAAAAAAAAATGTTTTCATATCAGAGGACACGAAGAAAAGAAATGTATTATTGGCTACATTATCACTCAGTTGCCAAAACTATAACAAAGAATATACATTTGAAACATCCAGAACTATTGAAAGTGGAGCAGAAGTAAATGTTAGGTTTGTTTATGGCTTGAGAAGCAATGGCAAGGGAATTGAGGCAGGTAAGACATTGGCTGCTTTTCCCAATATACCTACAAAATAATACCATAGAGCAAGTGACCATGGGGTCTAGGAAGGACAGAAGGAGTGACAAACAAAAGAGGAAGGATGCTGATGATGAAACAGATGCAGAATATGGATTTGGGGAAATTCTAAGGTGTAGTTGCAACATAGCACAATTTTAATGCTGTTTTTCTGTTTTTTAAAACTTTGGGTGCCTTCATCTATAAAACTACTGCAGCTATAAGTATGCATTTTCTCTGGAATTAAAGCAACACTTAAACTGTTTGTTAAGGGTACTTGTAGAAAGATATGTGAAAATTTGAAGTTTAAAAAAATAAATCTTGAATATTTTTAGAAGTGAATTCAAGACATTTATTTAAAAAATCACATATCCTTTATTAAAACTCCAAAATAATATCTATTATATTTAATGAATTGTGAAAGTATTCTAAAATAGGTAAGTTTCAAATTGATGCATTCAGTGGTTCTTGAGCTAAGCGCATCAGAAGACTCTCATTTTAAAATTGGTCAAATGGGCTGTTTCTTCTCCCCATGATCAATGATCACTCCCATGACTGAATAGCAAATCAAAATAATTCAATATCTAAAATCTCATTTTATATGTAATGCACTTGCACTTGTATTTTCAGTGGAAAGGAGACAAGAATTGGGAAAGCTGCTTTGTGACACGACAAAGAAATTCGCTTTCAGTTTCGCAAGATGTTATGTGCTTGTGTTTATTTTTACCAATATCTCTCTGTTTTGCCTTCGAAGGCCACCAGCTCGCCTTGCACTAATAGTTACGAAATGCACTTTGTGGCACCTGAGTAATTCACATTTATCGCAAAACTGTCCATGTGACTGTCACCTGTCTCCAGTTGGATTGATAGAAACAGCAAGTAAATAAAGTGATTTAAATTTTTTTAACTTTATTTGCACCAACTTGATATTTTCTCTACTCCTTGCCTTAACTACAAAAACCTTTTAGGGAATAATAAATGTAGACAGTTTTACAGTTTAGTACGTTTTCCAAAGCCAAGTACCACTCTTTTATCCATTTCTGAGAAAGCGCTGGGAAACTTCAAGAACATTAAGTGTTGCTTTTGTCTAATGTAATTTTTATAAAGTAACTTCAACCATAACGATATTTCTTGCATCTTTAGGGATGAGTGTTTCAATTATTGGAAACGTCTTCAGTAACCTTTAAACTAAAGGGTCCACGACGTTTCATTAGCCCCTCCCTTTGTTTTCCTTTTCTATGTTCCTAGTGGTTCTTCAATGTTTGATAACAATTATTTATGATTATTAGAGCTCGGATTTCTAAGCAAAATGCTTATAAATGCCTTTTTCTGAAATACGGCGTTTATTTGCTTATTTTATGCTTTTTAATTAAATTGCGTATTTTATTCAAATCATATTAATTTGAAAGTAAATTTTCACTCCTAGCCATCATCGTGTCGTAGAAAGTCAGGATTTTCTTGTCTCTAGCGTAAAGAAAGTGTACGCCGATTAGAGTTAAAAAATTACACGAAGTCCCTTCAAATTTGTCTTTGCATCCTCAGCCAGTCTTAACTCGATGGGGTTCTGGGTTAAAGGCTGTGTCATACTACGCAGAACATTTCAATGAAATAAAACAGTGTTCTCCTTATGTGCAGAAGATACAAGCAATATCGCCACAGAACAAGAATGTTTTGCTAATATTGGCATTCAAGATACGATAGAGTACATCCATAACCGTTTCTCCAAAATACCTGCTATTATAACACATTTGGAAACTCGAAATAATGCCTTGGAGCATTTACTTTCTTTTATATATAAAAATTCAGTAACGTTGTCTTCAGAGATTCACAATATTGCTAAAACTGCCTTTGAGAAACTCAGTAAGGCATCAATAAAAAGCCTGGTTACGAGACACTAAAATTTCTACAAAACTTTCTGATACAGACAAGTATATCTAAGGGAAATTCATTCAAAAAGAACTGTGGTACTTTTCGTACGTTCCAGTAACGTCATACGATATTGAGATATCCTTTTCACAGTATAACATTTTTTTTCACTAAAAACGCAGGAGCTTCCCACAAGAAAATCTCAATGGGGTCCCGGGTTTGATTCCCGGCTGTGGGGGTTTTTCTCCGACCAAGATAATTCCTCATCTTCCCAAGAGTCTGGAAGTATAACTGAGAGTGCGAATGTGTGCGTGATCTAATGATTAAAACCCAACGAATACGACTTAACACCTCCGATTTGTTCCAAAGGAAAACGGCCGTCGATATGACCATTGCAGTTAAAGGTGGGTTATAAATGGAACACAAAAATCTCAAGGTAATTTCTCGTGTACTGTAACAAGCTTGAGCAAGGTAAAAATTCTACCAAACAATACGTTTATGATTAAATTCTTTTATTTGCTAGTTTTAGTACTAATTTTTCTTTTTTCGTGCTTATTTGTTTGCTTATTTCACCATTTGATTGTGCTTACAAATCCGGGCTCTAATGATTATGTGTGCAATAATAATGATTACTTATGATTTAATTTATCGTGTCTTGAATCACTGAGGAAACACCTTATGTAGTAACTATACCGAGGCAACAAGTGTACTTTACAATGTTCGTATAAAAATAATTACTTTCAACTAACGTTAAGACAATAGGAAGGCCATTCCAGCCCTATTTGGCTGAATCATTGTACTCGAGCACTCGGCTGGACCGTGACGCCAATACGTTCCTGGGTCAAGGCTATAGTAAGAGTGCTTGCACTTTATTCAGCCATGACGATAGATTTCTCCCAATGCCGAGCTGTATTGCATACTGCGAGTAGACTCCGGAGTCGTGAGTAGTATGATGTTCTTTGGGACGTACCCAACCTGGAACAGCCTGCAGTCCGACGTTGGTTGTCTACAAAGTGCAAGAGCAATGCCCAGGTATACTTATTAACAGCTCATTTTTTGTTAGTAATGAATTCATGCAAAATGAGAAGGTATTTTTCATACATGTGACTGCAGCAAGATAAATCCCACTCTGAGAAAGCAATAAAGCAACGCTTTATTCTGGCTGTGCCACGTGGTTCATATTGGTTCAGTAAGAATAGATAGACGATAGCAAAAGTACGCCTTTATATGTAATTCCAAAAGCTCAAAAGTATGATATCTTAAACAAAACTGCCAAGACAAATTTTGACGAAGTTTTGATAACCTTCTGAAAATAACAGTTTATTTTTATATGTAAAGAAATTTATAATGAGTCAATTCTTGGAAACATTGGTCTGGATTTTCTAATTGTAAATATTAGACATTTTTGTTAAACTGTTTATTTACACTCAGTGGCAAACAAATGCAAGTTTTTTTCCTAAAAAACAAGCTTGTGTTTCAGACGATCGTCTGTACATGTAATTTATTTGGGGATAATTTCTACAAATTATTCTTTACCAAAGAATATTCTTCTGTGTAGTTAATTAAGTTCGTGTTAAAGATTTGAAAAAAAAAGTCTTGCACATTACGTAGTAAGTAAAAAGAAAGAGGAAATGAAACTGGTAGATGTTTAAATCCCGAGTCGTCAATGCTAACCTAAAATAGATTACTATTTCGTTAAATTTAAAAAAAAGTGAAAAACTTAAATAACTAACATTGCTTACCTTAGAAATAGCAAACGTCACAATAATTTAATTTGAAATAAACTCGTGTTTTAAAGATATATGAAATAATACAACATTCCTTCAGAATGAAACTGCTTTAAGACCTTCCAGAAAATTCAAGATATAGTATATTTTATTTGTTAATATAAATATTATAAACGGTGACATTTTAATCAAAACCTTAGAGAAATTTTTGAGAAAATCCAAAATATCAAAACATTTCTATAAAGAGTGGTTTGATAAGGAAGATTTTCTTTGTGTCGAATTTATTTTTCAAAGAAGTTGAACTTAAATACCAAGTTTGTTATTTATCGGGCATTTTGTATTTCTGGGTTATGGGCGTATATGTATATATTTTTAAATAATTTGTTGCTTTCAGGGGGCTTAAAGCATGTGTTTTGCTGAAATATCACCATCAGTTTTTTTGAATAGTATACACTGCTTCGTATTTCCTGCAGGTGATAGATGGTAAAGTAAAAATGGATTAAGGGTACCTCAAAAAGCGCATAACCATTAAATCTTATGGATCGAATGCAATGCTAAATGACAGATAAAATAAAAATAGAAAGCTATATTGTTTTCATCGCAATAGGAAGTCTGCACGGCGTGTGACTGAGAGGGGAGATGAAGTGTGTAATTGCTATAATTGTACAAAACCCTGTGGTCTCGTGAATGAGTATTTCCTGTATGACGAAACATAACTGCATTCTCTCGCACGTGCTTTGTTCTGACATTATCTCTCGGGATAATTTTATTTCGATATCTACCATCTTTGTTCAGAAATGTCTTAGCACCACCCATCTACCGCCTGTAGGTGCTTACTCTGAAGTGTATGTCAAGATTAACCTTAAAGGTTTGGATTCAAAGACCTCTAAATATATGAATTTGTCATGTGTAGTTTAAGTTGGAAAGGAATCAAACTGAACAATTCATTAACATGAGGTGAAACACAGATTTTCGGCTTTCGCTGTCGTTGTTCTGATTGCTTCCATGGTAAATGTCGGTAGAACATTAAATTACCCGACAGCCTAAAATACATAAATGTGGTAGAACAATTAATATTTGTGACGTATAGCTCTGTGTTAATTATTAAAAGTAACATAATTTTGTTAAGTTAAAAATTTTAAATGTAAATAATTGTCTGCTAGTGCCAATAGTTTTTAAGGAACATTTTCATAAATAAACTATTGTAATATGGAATTGATATGTTGCGTTGGAGCTGCGACAATCCGTGCCGGCATGCATGGACAGGAAAGAAAGAGAAAGATAGTGGCGCGCGAGCTGGCCGCTTGCCAAAAGAGAGAAAGAGACAGAGAAGTCTGGAATTTACCGCTACCAGCGCGATTGTTATCCAGAGGTGTACAGCATTCTAGAACAATGACTGGGAGGTATATATAGCGACAAAGTGGAGAGTCAGTCAGTTGTTAGTTGAGTTGTAATTGTGAGTTGTACCGCAGTATTCTTTTGTTTATTTACGTGAGACGGGGAACGAGAAGACTTTGAAGATTGCTGTTTGTGTATGTCACGTCCTTTTACTGCTGTGAGGGCTGTACAAAGTTACTGTTTACTGCAATAAAGTGTTTTAAATTTCTGCAAACAACACTTTTAATTCTACAAAACCAGCGAAGTCAGTATTTTATGTAGAAAGCTCCTAAAGATATACTTTTAACGGAATGATTATATTTAAAAATATCGCGCCTGTCTCCAAAATCAATACTATAAATTTATATACAGAAAACAACATTGGCAGGGAATCATTACTAAACTATGAAGAAGTATGGAAAATACTACGAGAAAATGTTCCCTAAAAATAGAAAGATCTAAATTTTAAAATTACTTCCAAAGTTTGCAAACACATGTCAAATTCTAAATTTTATTTAAAATACACAATTCTATCTTTAAAAAGCCAAATTAGCCAGAGTTGCTGCTTAAAAAGCTTGGCAGACCTGCTCACAGCCTTCTAATACAATACAAAGGAAGCCATTGCTACAGTTGTACTACATGGCAAAGCGAGAAGGCGTATCGGAAGAAATTCGCAACACGGAAATGTTTACCTCAGCTTATCGCACATACACGGCGAGTCCAGTGTATGTATACTCTGTTCAGATATAATCATGTCTTCTGGACAGCAACGTGTCATACATCAGCAGTTGTGAGAAATCATATATAGACACACGCAGCTTCCAATCGCTCTATTTGTGTTTCGTAACTTACTGTACGTCAACTTACTAATATTTCACTCTTCTAATCGACCAGATAAGACCTGATAAGGGCCAATCACAACGCTGCTCATCTGAAGGTCGATACTCCTCAACGCTCTGTCGAGTAATAAGTGCATAGTGGTTGGAAAACATTGCAATCAAAAGAGGCGTACAGTGCGCAGGCTGCAGTTCTTTAAACCTTAAAACCAATTTATACCAATAATGTGATTGCAAAAGTTAGTGGAGGTATTCCGAAAACGTTGTTTCCCTTTTAAAAATCATGAAATTTATGTTCTACAAGCTACATCTCCTCTTAGTTAAATTGCTCCCCCAAGTTAAATTGCTATTGGAATATACGGTAAGTTACTTCAAAGTGAATTTAGATCTTGTGGCTTACAGGAATAAATCCAAATCAGAGGAAATGTAATATCCTACCAATATGTTGTCATGGCAGCTCAGTTAGAACAACGGCGCGGATAGTTTAAGATAGTAGTTAACATCTCGGCTGTGCTATTAAACTTTTCAGCATGATTGTATATTTCCAACTCAAAACTACAGTTTTTGTGAAATCTGATACGTATTATAGGATAGTACATTAAGAATGTAATCATGCTCTGGGATTTTGGGAAAACGTTTCTTTTGCTGAATAAACTCGGGAAATTTTATGGCAAACGAAAATGTCTGGTCCAGTTTAAAGGATTCAAATGCATGTCATAATTATTATTGCCTTTGTCTTAAATGCCGAAGACATATTTATTTTTCACTGTAATATCAGTTAAAGAATAAATATTTCTTAATATTTCATTGCCCTATTTTGTGCAATGACTGGTAACTTAACACACCAATTTTAAACAGCCGAGCCGTTTATTTTTCGTCAGTGTTGGCAGTTGAACAAACACAATAAATCACTTCTTTTCACTTTGGTTTAGGTATATGATCAAATTAAATCGCCGAAGAGGACAAGGAAAACAAAGCAGGGAAACTGCTCGTTATTTGAAGTGGTGTTATGTAAGCGCCAGATTTACTACCCACTTCCAAAAATATTAACCTGCTGTTTGCATTTGGCCTTCGTGAGAGTCTACTGAAAGATTTATGTAAACTGCTGGTTTTCAGAACCCATAGGTATAAAGAACTGTTTATTTTAGCAACCGTAGTTATGTACTCTGTATATAACACAAAATATACAGTAAGACAGTTTTATGATTCGCTGACAACTTTCATAAGACGTTTAAAGTAATGGAATAGTTACAAAGGTGCACCTCTTGGAGGATATTCAGCTTTTCTGGATGGTTTTACCCTCATCTCTGAATGAGCAGCTCCAAAAACAAGTACCTACATTCCTCTAAGACAAATTCTACACACTCGTTCCTGGAGTCCTGTACACCACAGCTTTTGATTCCCAATTTCCAAATACAGTAATTATATATCTATGATCAAATATGTGAATGGTATAATCATCCTCGATAGCTGCCTGTGCAGGCTTCAAAACGTTAAAGGTTCACCTGGCATTTGCTTTGTACTATTTTCATTATTGTACAATTTAAGAGCATAGGCTTTTAAATGGGTTTACGCTGTATATACCATCGACATTCTATAAATATAATTTTTGGCAGCTGGCATGAAAGCAGAATCTTTATAAGAATAACTCATTATTTGAATTTGAAGAGTAGAATAAAATTTTATGCTCCATTATTACCTCCCTCGGTTGTTTTTTGCAATTGAAAACATTCCATTGGAATATGTGGGGAAAAAAATAGTACCACACTACCACAACAGTTTTCTTCTAAGGTACAAGTTAAAGCAGGTACTTTTTATATTTCATATTCGTAACTTGAACAATGGAGACAATTCACAACTATTTTCCTTTCTATGTGTTATAGAATGCTATGCCTGTGTAAGTGATTATGTTGTCAACCTTGCTGCTGGATACATCAAACAAAGAAGAAGATAAAATAACAGTACGCGATGTCATAATTTATACTATCCCCACACAAATTTAAGCTGGGTAATTTATTTCAATATCAGTGATGTCTAAAAGATATTGACAACACATGTTAGAGGCGAGTTTATTTTCTTCGTGTGATTATTACTAGAGCCCCGATATCTAAGCAAAATGCTTATAAATGCTTTTTTGCTGAAACACGGTTTTTGCTTGCTTATTTTATGCTTCTTAATTAAAATAGCTTATTTTATTCAAATCATATTAATCTAAAAGTAAATTTTCACTCCTAGCCATTATCGTCTCGCCGAAAGTCAGGAGTCGATATAAACACGTGGATCTTCTTGTCTCTAGAGTAAAGAAAGTGTACTGTCGCCGATTAGAGTTGAAAAATTACATGAAGTCCTTTCAAGTTTGTCTTTACCTCCTCAGCCAGTTTTAACTCGATCGGGTTCTTGGTTAAATGCTGTGTCATACTACACAGAATATTTCAATGAAATAAAACAGTGTTGTACTCCTTAGATGCAGAAGATGCAAGCAAAATCGCCACAGCACAACAATGTTTTGCTAATATTGGCATAGATTACATCCATAACCACTTCTCCAAAATACCTGCTATTATAACAGTTGGAAACTCGAAATAATGCCTTGGAGCATTCACTTTCTTTGATATATGAAAATTAAGTAACGTTGTCTTTAGATATTCACAGTATTGCTAAAACTGCCTTTGAGAAACTCAGTAAGGTATCAATTAAACATTCTGGTTACGAGAGAGTATAAAATTTCTACAATACTTTCTGGTACAGAAAAGTATATCTAAGGGAAATTCATTCAAAAAGAACTGTGGTACTTTTCCTATGTTCCAGTAACGTCATGCGACGTTGAGAAATCCTTTTCTCAGTATAAAACTTTTTCACTGAAAAACGCAGGAGCTTCCCACAATAAAATCTCAAAGGGGTACCGGGTTTGATTCCCGGCTGTGGAGGTGGGGTTTTTTCTCCGACCAAGATAATTCCTCATCTTCCCCAGAGTCTGGAAGTATGAATAAGAGTGCGAATGTGTGCGTGATGTAATGATTAAAACTCGACGAATACGAGTTAACATCTTCGAGATATTCCAAAGGAGAACAGCCGCTGATGTGACTATTGGAGTTTAAGGCGAGGTATAAATGGAACAAATAAAAATCTGAAGATAACTCTCTCGTGTACTGTAACAAGAGTGAGTAAGTTAAGAGCTGTACCAAACAATACGTTTATGATTCAATTTTTATTTTTATTTGCTTATTTTTTGTTATTTGTTTCATTTTTCGTGCTTATTCGCTTGCTTATTTCATCATTTGATTGTGCTTACAAATCCGGGCTCTAATTATTACAATCCAAATAAAATCAACTTTTAACACACATATCTAATTGCATGATAAACTGTTTACGGTCCTTTCTCAATGTTGACACATGATCAAGGAATACACTGGGCAACAAAAAAATAATTTTTGAATGTTTCAGCACTTCATGAGGCAATTCCTACTAATTTTGGGTTTAGAAAAACAAATATGACAATGAAAAATTTTTATTAACTCTAATTTCTATGATATACACAAGATGGAAGTATTACATATTAACGATTGTATTTTAATTACATACATGCTAACAACAATGAAAGTGCATTTGACTTTTTTAACTGGTAATTACATGCTAAGAGTTCTAAATTTCTGGAAAAATACTTCGCAGTTAGTCGTGTCTGAAGAGAATCATGTGGTGGTCTATTGACTTCGTCGTCTTTTAGCTTGCCTCTTTTGATGGAGTTCCGCAGAATCCCTATACAAAGACCAACAGTAATCCGCAAGCATTACTTTGTTCCATAACAGAAATTTCCTGATGGAATCTCTCCCCATGTCCATCACTAACAGCTCCACAACTAGGAGGGGAAAAGTCTAGGTGGGAGTGGAGAAAATGGATCTTAAGGAGCATGTTGCATCCAAGGTTACGGTATTTTTGCAGGAGCACTGTCACCAAATGCTTGTAGTTTTCATCTCTTTTGTTGCCTAAAAACCATGAACAACATCCTTGAAGGTTTCCCAAGCTTCCTTTTCTTTCCCCTCCAAAACTTGGTCAAATGCAGGATCCTTTGCAAGTTCTCTTATTTGTGGTCCGACAAAAATGCCTTCCTTAACTTTTGTATCACTTAATTTCCAAAATTTCTCTCTGATGTTATTTGACAGGTGTGCCAACTCCAAAAAAAAAAATCCCCCAAATTTAAAATCTTCTCTCTAGAAAATGAAATGTCACTTTATCTTCAAAACACAAGCTAATATATCATTTTATGGTGATTTTTTAATTCAGCAGATGCGAATACATGTAAATTCACTATTTTTAAGCCTGAAACATTTTCATTGTTGCCCAGCACTGTTTATGAGTACCTAAAAGCAATGTGTTCCACCAGCCCTTATAATGAGATATGCGCTACTGCAAAACTCTGCAGCCGTTTTCATTGTTTTGCGTAAATACAGTATGGTAGGCAGTAGATTCGTCTTCCCTTTAAAAGAAAGTAGATCTTTCCTACTGTAATATGCACATTAAAACTCGTGAGGCTTTCTCCTGATATTGTATTGCATCTGCTGTACTAATAGTAGACTAAAAGTAGTTTGTTGTTACGATTATCTATACCTGAAAACCTATTGACTTAATATAGGTAATTTAGTTTTGTACGGCTATTTCGAATCTAGTACTTTTTGAAACCGGAACGTGAGAACTGTTACTGAAGTGGTGAAGCCTGCTCCTCTCACTAGGCAGATGGCGACGGGCCCTTCTGCGCTAGCCGGTTGTTTAGTTAAGGAGGCAGAGATGAGAAGCGCTCTCGGCTGACGTAAATACCAGATACACCTTACAGATGCAAGGATATATTTAAGGATATTTCCTTATCATGAAGAAAAGATCAAACATTAATACTAAAATTCACGATGTTGTTTATCTGACCCAAATGCAATTACGGATTTCGTTTTGATTTTGTCGATATTATTTCAGAACAAGGGACTTAAATACACAGGAATAAGATAATAAATAACCTAACTATGTACTTTTCTAATTAAGTCAAAGTTCCTGTTTCTTCATTGCATGAATAAAATACAAAACCCGCCAGAGGAAAAGTATTTACTCGTATATGAACATAACCTTTAGAATGTTTTAAAAATGTCATTCTTTATTTATTACACTGTCCTGCAGTACTTACCCTGTTTTGACGAAAATAGGCTATGCATATGGAAGTAAACGTGCTGATTTGGAAAATAAGTTTCGCGTAACACGAAATTTGATAATTTTCATATATTGTACACTATATAATTGGCAGCAATTTCAACATTTGTTTTGTGATTTATGAGAAAACATTACGCGATAGAAAAAAAATGGAAAGCGCCATTCAATTTAGCACATTGATACAATAATAATGGTGGAGAGCAAGGCTTACCAATCTCTGTTTAGAATTACTGACGGCAGAATATTTATTACTCGATAAACTTTATTCGTTCCTCATATATATATATATATATATATATACATACATGAACCGACGAATATTCAAGAGAGAACCAGAGGACTGCCCTAATAGGCTTCACGCCTCAGACCTCTCTAATCGGCCTCACGGCGAAGACTGTTCTGATCGGCCTCACGCCGAAGACTGTTTTAATGGTTTTCAAGCCACGGAGAGCTCTCCTCGGCTCCACGCCGAAGACCCTTGTCCACAGCTGCGCGTAGGTGTATCACTTTCACTTACTGAAAGCCCTCTTCATTCAACCAAAAATCTCTTTGTGGCTGTTTTGTCAGGCCATTTTGAATTATCCAAAGAATACTGTATTCATATAAGTCAAGTGAGCCCCTTTAGAACACTGCTAAGGACACTGCTTCTTACATTGCTTTTGTTATAACAACTTTCCCCACAACTCAGCTGGCCTTGCCCTTGTCGTAACAAAGAATCAACATTCCTTTGACATCCATCATGATTCTTTACTTCTGGCAAACCTTAATTTCGGTATCAACATCCAAGTGAGTTTATATGGTCTCTCAATCGTAAACCGGTGAACAAAAACTTTATTTTGCAGGACAGTGTTATCTATGTTAGACTAGGTCATGGATTCGGAAGAGAAGCTGGTGATTCCGTGTCGTACATTTACGGCACCTAAAAGAACCTCAATTGCGATGGAGATCTCTTAGTGTTCCATTCTACGAGGATGGTCTAAAAAGTTTCCCTGTTCACCATGAAGATGGCAGCACTCGTAAATAAAATCTAGTAAATTTCGTTGTCCATCTGTTTGACAGTTACCAACGTTTCAGCCATTTTGGACGTTCAGTTTTTATGTGACAGTCGTTTGAGTGAGCTGATGTGAGTATTTTTATGAAAATGGACAAAATCGAGTTTCGAGCTGTCATTAAATATATTGTTTTTGAAAGGTAATACGCCTACGTGAATCAAAGATGAGTTGGATTCTTTGTATTGGGACTGTGCACCATCATTTACCACAGTTAAATTTTGAGTAGCTGAATTTAAACGTGGCCGTAAGAGCTTGGGAGACCATGAACGTTCGGGACGTCCAAAAACTGCAACTACCGAACAAAACATCGCCAAAGTCCACCAAATGGCACTAGACGACCGCCGAATTAAAGTTACAGAGATAGCAGAGGCTATGAATATGTCAAAATAACGTGTTTGTCACATGTTACATCAACATTTAGGCATGAGAAAGCTGTCCGCGCGCTGGGTACCGCGTTTGCTCATGTTAGACCAAAAATGTGTTGGAATGAACATTTCCAACGCTTGGCTGGCGCAGTTTAGACGCAATAAATCCAAGTTTTGGCACCACTTAATTACTGTAGATGAAACTTGGATATACCATCATACGCCCGAAACAAAAATACAGTCCAAGCAGTGGACTGCAAAGGAAAAGCTGCCAAGAAAAGCATAATTTTCTTTTTTCGGCTGGGAAAGTGATGGCGACTGTTTTTTTTGGGGGGGGGGGGAGGACAGTCATAGTTATTTTAATCGATTATATTCAAAAATGAAAAATCATTACATCATCATACGCATCATTACTTGACAAGCTGAAGGCAGAACTTGCGGAAAAACGGCCACATTTGCAGAAAAAGAAAATCCTTATTCACCAAGATAACGCAGCGTTTCACACCTCAGCGGCTGCAGTGGCGAACATCCACGAATTACTATTTGAACTGCTTGACCATCCGCCTTATTCAGCAGATCCAGCCCCAAGAGACTTATTTTTGTTCCCTCATCTGAAAATTGTGCACGGAGGACAGATTTTCGTCAGATGAATAGGCCATTACCTTCGTGAACAATTACATATTTTGCCGAGAAAAACTGCGAGTACTATTTGGACGGGTTCCAGAGATGGGAGCATCGCTGGGAGAAGTGTGTAGAGTTACAAGGAGACTATGTTGCAAAAAATCTGGACAAATGTCTTGTATCTTTATTAGGTTGGGAACTTTTCAGACCACTCTCGTATATTGGGTGTGAAAGATCAGTTAATTGTTCGCTAAGGTAGCAGTTAATGATCGTTCATAAATTCTAAGGTAGAGTAGGCCCGTAATAGAGGTTTCATAAGGCCTTGACACGCTTAAGAATTGCATAGGCAGAACTGCTACTGTCACATTTTCATTCCTATGTTAACTAAAGCAAGAATAGCTCTTTTATGGAGGCTTCACAGACCTGAACCATTTGGCAGTAAGGTTAAGTAGGTCTGCTCTCTTCACATTTCATTCTTTAGTTATGTTAATTCAAGGCAGAGTAGACTTATGGATATGTTTAGATATGTTTAGTAGTTCAATAGGCAGGTTAAGGAGATCTGCCCTGATAACATTTTCACTTATTTATTTCAAGTCAGAACATATAAATGTTTACAAGTGCTCTGGTCAATACGGCCTTTGTTAATTTTTGTATTGGGTGTGTTCGTTTAGCATTAGAACTGTTATTCAGAAAAACGGGAATAAAATACATAAAGGCAAAAATGTGCAATATAACTTGATCTGAGCACAGCCACGTGAGGCCCTCCTGGAACTAATTAGTTACATATTCTCCTGTAGCAGACGATTTTTGACCTGGAGAACTGCATCAGATCTTCGTCCAAGATGTACCTGGCGTCAGATACTAAATGAAGATGCTGAAGAAATTATGTGAGCTTAAATCCAATGTGTGCAGAGATGGTTCGGAGTCGAAGTTCACGATGTACTAGTTGTTCTGACATAAGTTGCGTTCAGTATAATAATTGAAACTTTATTTTGAAATACCTGCAGAAGACTAACTTTGCTTGCGACTGCATCTCCCCAAATTGGACAAACATGTATGAGTAAAGCATGAAGTAAAGGCTTGTCCAAAAAGAAATTTTGAATTGCTGTGCGAGTTACAGGTCAGTTGACGTTTGTAAAGTAGTAGCAGGAGGAAAAATGGGACAATGCGATGTAAAAACCATAAATTAACATTTCTTATGACTCACTTCTTCAGTTCTCAATCCAAGATGCCATAATAATAACAGTAGCGGTATACAATTCATGGTGTGTAATAAAAATGGCAGTAGTCATTTGACATCTGCTCTCTTCACACTTGAAGAGTCAGCATTGGTCTATCATGCATGTCATATCTTCCGCAGAAGAATTAAGGAGCGAAGCTAAGTAGCTTTTACCGCAGTCCAAGTTCTTGGTCACGCATGGACAAGTTAAGATGTACGTAACGTGACACCAGCCAAAGCATTATCCAGATCTACGTACGTACAGTTTAGCACGTGCTCTTATTGTACAATACTGACACGAATATCTAGCCTCCGGCAAGTTACGGGCTTGCTGCACTAGGAAGGCTTCTCTCTCTTGCATCTTCTGGGTTTCTTGTCTATGATTATGAAATATCTGACGGCTGACCGAGTTTGATGAAATGTGATCATTCATTCTTAACGCAACATGTTTCTGTCTATGTCCCAGGGCAATATTCACTTTGATAACGCCTGCTGTTTAACACTGAAGTGTTAAAAAATATAGTTTTGCAGCATTTGAAATGTAAATATTACAATATGACATACAAAATAAAAGGTTTAACAATATACCAGGGCCCTTTGAGGATTTAATTCTTTGTTAAAGTTGAAACAGAGTTGGAAATTAAAAAATAATTATTAATTTTAAATCATATACTACTTTACTCTTTGAAATTAATTGTTCTTTCACACTAGCCGTGTATAGGCTAAAGTATAGAAAGATTAATTTCCATTAATTGACCTAATAGTGGTTAATTATAAAGCCCGGGCCTTAAAATACTTACAGTATAGTAAGTCGCCATTAAGGTAGTTGTCTCATGTGTTTATGAGAACTCCTAAGTGGTTTACCGGGAAAAACACGAATCAGTTGAAGAATTTAATGTCATATCGGCACGTTGGCCATAGTAGCTCCGGGGTTAGAGTGGCTGGACGGCAACCAGAAGATCCGTGGTTCAGATCCCGTCTATGGCATTGAATTTTTCAGTCTTGACTCAATCTTTCCATACTTTACTCTTATTAATATGACATAATTGTGTATTTCCTTACAAATGAAATTTAGATCTCTTCCTTCATTCTCTTTTTCTATCTCTAACAATTGTTTTGGTTTAGGCCCCGAGAGTTGAAAAATATTTAAATATTTTTAAATGTGTGGTTTAAAAATCGACATGGACATGTTAAAAATGAATAAGAAGGGAAATTGTTAAAATTCAGTAGGTCATGAGATGACGCAACATGTAAGTGAATGTTTTATGATTGGTAGTATATGTAATGTGTGACGTGGACCAGTCAAAATTAATTTTGACTGGTAGTGATGGCTACGAGGGAAGGAAAAATCAATAATTTTGGTAAAACAGCTGGGAAAGAAAGCGTCTTTTGATTGTGTAATGTCGAAGTGAACGGACTTAAATATTAAACGTAATTAAAACTGATTTTCAGAAAAATTTATCGAAGAAATATTCTTATGTAAAGTGTTGTATAAAAATAAATAGAGTATCGTAATTGAATTACAAGTTTGGATGTTAATAAATTCAACAAAATTTACTTATTTCTAAGTTTATTTAACAAAATGATTCTATCGCTTACAACCACGCTTGAGAAAAGGGTTCTCATGTAACAACTGGTTCAGATCCGGAGATTACTTTTTGTATACATCAATACATCTGAGTGCCGGATCTGAACCAGAGATTCAGATCGGGAAGACGTAGCAGCTCTTGGCTTCATCGTCACCATCCAGACATACCACGACCCTCGTAGCAACATGGCACCACATCTTAAACGTACGTAAAGGGAATTCCGGCTACAAAATGGTTTCCCAATCTGGTGCTTCGAGATAGTCATCACCATAATCCCGCTACATCTCTGAAGAAATATTTGTATTGTTCAATTTTATTTCTTCAGAAGTTCACATGTCAAGTGCGTTAGGTATTTGAATTCCCAAAGAATTTACCTGTACCGATTAGTTTACAAATGCGCCAAAAAGCCATTTGTTATGTTGGTTAAAAGAAAAGGCATTTGAGCAACAGTTTTGCAGAGCTTTGTAAGCCCAACTTTTCGAAAAGTGATCTCTTTCACAGAAAGTTCCAAAAGGGTGGTAGCTAAGGGTATAAAGCTGGAAATTATTTCTCCAGAGTTTATATTTAAAGCTTTTAAAACAGTTTAGAATTGTCATATTTGTTATCACAGAGATGCTTCAACTTAATCCAATAAATGTAATGAAACATGTTGAATAAAGGTTCTAATAAAGTAAATAAATTAATGCTTAAGGACATGTTATGTGCCCTTCTCTAGCCGAGTGAACGCTTCAATGAAATTAGTAATTTTATACTATGCACTTTCAAGCATAGCACAAGTTTTGTTAATAATTCAAGATATTCCTACATTGAATAAAATCTTCAAAACGTTTCTCTTGTTTTCTTTTTCGTTAAAAACGGCATGAACATAGCATATTCATAATCTATTTGCATTTTCGTATAATGAAGTATTTAAATTTATCTTCAGCGTTATTTAAGTTCTCAAAAGTTTGATAGGTTAATAGGAATTTCGTGGGTTTTTTTTTTGGCAAACATTTCTTCGACTTGTGCATTGTTATAGGTCATGAGGTTCTTATCCAATTTTTTGAAATTATCTACATATTCTGTATTTTAAAACTCAACAGAGATGCAAAGATGTCATTCTATATGTTTAAAATAATTGCCTAGTTTTGACTAGTTTTGTGTGTATGTATGAGAACAACATATCTCCAAAAATAAGAGATGGTGACTTCGTGCTTTGGTAGAAACAAAAGTCTTGTTTACAGAAATTTAAAACAGTGTTTATCGCAGTAAAATTATGGTTTGTACAACCCTGGCAGTAGCAAAATGACGAAACATTGACAATCAGCAGTGTTCAAGGTCGTCTCGTTCGCTCTCAACACGTAAAGAAACGAAAGATTCCACTGCGGTTCATCACACAACTCGCACAACTGCAACTCACTGCTTCTCACACTTTGCCGCTTATTTATACCTCCCAGTCATTGTTCTAGAATGCAGTAGACCTCCAGAGAAATATCGCGATGGCAAGAGAAAGACTGAACTTTCCAGACATCTCTGTCCCTTCCTCTATCTCTCGGCAAGCGTTCAGCTTTGCGCGCCGCTATCTGTCTCTTTCTTTCCTGCCCACGCGCGGCTATTACTGGTTTATCGCAGCTCCACAACAATGCGATAGGTGACAATAGCAAATTTTCAAAAATATCTCTCCACCTAAACTACCGTATAGGTATCTGTCAATTTTTTCTTCAAAAATGTTTATTAAAATAGAGATATTTTATAATAAATAGAATATATATCTCAAAATGTCTTGGAATGGCCTCTGAAGGCATATTCTTTCTGGATGACTTTTGGGTAACTGGTATACCTACCTTAAGAAATAAAGTCTTACTAAACCACAAATTTAGATTTCGTAAAATCACAATTTGTCAATTACATGTTTTTGTGAAATTGACCATTTCTACAATAAACCTTGTATTTTCTTTGTTTTCTTTTTCTTTTTTAATTTTTCAATACCCGTACTCTTCTAAAATGTTAAGTCATTACTCATTACTCATTTTTCTTTTTCCCACCCTTTGTAAGCGTATAAAGATGACATTTCAATAACATCGCATAGCATCAGCTCATGAAACATTTGAACATCACTTGAGCTTACTGTGATCTCCTATTGCCCTTGTACCTGCTAGGAAACAACAATATTTTTTTTCTGTAATATGAACCTTTAAAAGGACGCTTTTACTTTTGAAACTATTCGGTTTATAAGTAGCCCTTCTCTTGGTCTCATTTGATGTTTTGACGTAAATCTAAGTTGGTAGAGTTTATCATTGAAAAAACATCAACATTTTTACAAATATTTGATAATTTGAAACGATCCACTTCATTAATGAGAGTATATGATCATCAACTTGATGATCTAGGCAGTTGTTAATATTTCAGAAAGAGTGAAACACGCTTATTATTCTTAAAATATGATAATGTTAATTTATTTGTTGTACTTAGGACCACTGCTGCTTGTATCGAAAATACCTAGTAGCTTTCCGTTTGGCCTCAAGATTTGTTTAGGTAGAAAGAACTAAACCGAATGGAGGAAGGACATAAATCTGGTTACGCCATCCGGTTGAGCGGACTGCACTTTCCGTTTTGTTGTTCTTGTCTGCATAGCAAGGATGAACAAGGTTGCAGCATTTATTCTCTTTTATTATCTTTTTTACATAGCTCTCACAACCAGTCCCCCTCTTCTCACGACTATGTTAACAGGACTGTACAAAACAACGTAGCGGAATGAACAGTCATTTTAAAACAAATTTTAAAGTATATGTGATGTTTTACATTCAAGTGGTTTTCTGTACTAACTCTCATATTATATTTGTCGTGAAAATAGCTTAAACATAAGTTATTTTAATCAAAACATTAGGAACATTTTTGAAAAAAAAATGTTGAAAAATGTTCTATCTAAAGAATAGTGGGGTGGAGGATTTCCTTCAAATCTCCATTTTGTATCCTTGGAAGGATGTGAACTTTAACACCAAGTTCTGTATTTAACCAAGTTTTCTTTTTCTTTTTTTCACTCACTCGCTCACTCACTCACTCACTCACTCACTCACTCACTCACTCACTCACTCACTCACTCACTCACTCACCCACCCACCTCGGTAGCCTAGATGGTAGCATGTCTGCCTCACGTTCAAAAGGTCCCGAGTTCGAATCTCGGTCAGGGTGAGTTACCTGGATAAGGTTTTTCCGGGGTTTTCCCTTATCCTTCAAGACCACTCACTCACATTTTCTTAAACGAGTCATGGTGAAATTTCGAATCAAATAGGAAGATTATAATGCTCTCTCTTTACTGTGAGTACATAATAGGAAAAATAATATAATTAGTTTCAAAACAATATTTTTACAGATTAGTAAAACATTTTACATAATCATAAGAAAATGATTCATGATTAGTAATGATTAAATAATTGTACGGACTCCACAACAGAAAAAATTACCGTTTCAGATGATGGACCTCTATAAGCAGTAGAAACATTGCAAAAATAATAAATGATTGTGAATAAAAATCGAGATATGAGTACCATCTCTGGATTTAAATTGTAAATCCTGGATTGCTCATAATTGGGTGAGAAATCTTAAGTTTCATAAAGTTAAGTGTTAAATGGGATCGTTGAAAGCAATCAAAAACATAACCACAACAAAGAGAACAAGTATTAATGAACAGATAAAATGTCAATAATAACCTTAAAAGGAAAACTATTCAAAATTTATGAGAAAGACACATTACAGAAAGCTGAACTTAAAATCAGTGACTCGGTGTCTTAAATGACTAGTGATGCAATATTAGCAAAACAAAGTATTCAACTTACACTACGAGCATTGCTTCTACAGTTAGCCCAGAATATTTCTGAGCGATTGATTGAGAATCACCTAGTAATGAAAGCAATAGTGCGGTTTTCCACGGAAAGTGTTGTCACTTAAGGTGTGGAAAATGTATAGATAAGTGGATTTTCAAAACTGTTCCCATTATTGTTAGATGTACTTGTAGTTTAATAATTTATATACTTCGCAATCAATTTCTGAATTGGACAGTTTTTTAAATTGTTTTGTTTGCTCTTTTTGGGCTCTACAGTTATCGAAGACGACGTATTTACAGACGACTTAATTTGCCTTCTCAGCCACAAGACCACCGTGTTGTACAGATTTTGATTACATCTGTGAAACGTAAATAACTCACAATTTCACTTTTCCTCCAACAGTGTGGGCAGCATGTGCAGCAATGCTGCGAGTAATTTCATTCAAAACTTGACTGTTACTTCTCGTCCCATTTAACATTTTATAAAAGTTTTCAAAGAAATACAAAGCGAAATACTTAAAACTTCGTGTTAATAGAGCTCTGCTATTTAAACTGGAAAGAAGGAAAAAGTTAACGTTTATTTGTAAACACATGATAATATTACTGCAAGGTTGTACAGTAAGATTTTATATTGTCTGGAATCTTATCTAGATTTCAATGTATTTTTAAGACAGAATTTTAAACTGACTGTATTTTATGGTGAAAATGCCACAGAACATTTTTAACCTAACTGTAATGTTTTAGCCATACAGATGCTTTGCTTTTTACAAACTCTTATTCAGTTCTTTTATTTTTATGCATAACATAATGTAATCTAACAAAATATAACAAAATTTAATCCATTTGTGCACATTATACTGACAACTTTATATCGTAAGTCTGCAAAATGGGAAGCGCAATGCTGTTTTTGTCTAAGAGTTAAAAATACTGGAAGTAATAATTTAAATCTTTCAGAGATGCGACTGACGTACGAACCAAGAAATCCAGGGACGTAACTGATGTACAAAACTGACTGGTCGCCGAACTTTGTTACGTAGCTATAAGAACCGAAACACATCGGTGGAACAATTATCAAGAGAAAAGACTACTAATGAGACGTATTTGTCATTTTCATTAAATACTTTTGTTTACAACCATTTAGAATACCGCTATTACATTCTATTAATCCAAAATAGACCATTACCATTAAATTTATTATCATGAACAACTTTACGACGCAAGAGTTTAGACAATCCACCAGCTATCTGATCCTCTGCCCAGCTTTCAGGGTTGAGCTAACGAATTTATCAAGCAGCTAGAACTATGCAGGAGGGCTGGAAGAAGCGTTGCATTCGGCAGGGCAGTGCTATTTTACATTTTCCACCTAAATCGGCTTTCCCTACTGGGCCGCCTTTTTTGTACGGAATGTACATAAGTTTCATGAAAAAAATACATTATAATACAAAACTGATACAATGCAATAATATATAGAGTAAATACACAGTAAAGATTACAGGCAGCCTCTGTATTAAGGCAGTTTTTTTTATGTATTTGGTGGTTCTGTAAATCATTAACTTTTGTAAATCGGTTAAGGGTTTGTGCAGTTAATGTTAACTTGCACCATATATGTGAGGTGAAATGATGCATAAAGGTTCCGTCCTAATATAAACTTTTAGATTTGTTACATGAAATTGTTTGCAATGCACTCATGTTTATCAGTAAGAAATCCTAAGCAGTTGTCACTTCGTAAGTGTAAATCACTTTTGAGGAAAAACATAGTAGGTGTCAGAATCTTACTAATTGTTTAGTTACAAAAATAGTTTTTAAGTGACAACATGATCGAAAACATCGGCATCAACTTCATGGAGAAAATACACTATTCTGGTCAATAAGGAAGGAACTGCCAGTCGTGAGGTAAGGAACGTATTCTGCATACACTCCATGCTCGCTGTTTAAACACTTGAAAGGATTGGAGAGCTTACAAGCAGCTCCTTTGTGAGAAATATTTCCCCCTGTAGTTGGCCTGAATCCAGGAAATCGATTTTTAACAGCTGATAGAAGATGTATGACAGGTGAGGCATTCATCAGGTATTTAATTTGTCTTCGAAATTAATGTTTCAGTTTAGGAAGAGTTAATCTTGTGTTGCTATCCCAGAACTGCATCGATTGCAGATCAAGAAATAAGTAAATATAGTTAGGCCACACTACCTCCTACTCCTCCCCCTTCTTTTCCTCTCCTTCATGGTTTGCGCCACGGAGGACTCCGTAGAGTCTGCGGTGTATGACCACAATGCCCGTTTTGTCTGACAGTTCTTCCATCCCTTCTTGAAAGGCCACCATATCTCTCTTTTGGTTGATGTTAAATGCAACCTTAGGCAATCCACACATCCACATTTGTTAGTTTTATTGTTCTAAATGTAACAATGGATTTTGTTAGACAAGATTATATACAAATTAATATAAAATATGTATATGGGATGCTACCTAGCGGTAGTCCAAAGATGGCTGTACATACTGTGATTAATTCGATATCAGACCTCTTACGCCTTTTGAATGTTTAGCAAAGGGTAATAAAAATAAAATAAAATAAAATCTGGATATCTAATAGCTCGGCTTCTGGAATCTATACCAGGCCTTATTATGCAAACTTCATTTTTAACTTTATTCATTTTTAAATCAAATTACACAAAAAATTTACAAATTTTGTAGATATAACTTGCTACCTTAATGAACTAGCTAAACCTACAGATTACTGGATTCCAGTAACCTCACAACTATATTTATCTATTTAAAATAGTATTTCTTCTACTTTAGTTCTACACCAACAATATAAATAAAATCTACATTTCTACTACAGCTTCACTTGCTATAACAAACTACGAAAGACTGTTTACTACAATTTTAAAATTTCCTCTTCTACAACTGATATCCAAAGCTTCCTCCTACTGGAATCCATCTTCTAATGGGACTAACATCAGTAGATGGAGCTGGTTCATCAGTTTCAGATATCCGGGTTGTGTTCTTTCCTCTTCTGCATAATCAGTTGTGTCCGCTCTGGTACTCTCCATACATCTCTGGCTCTCCTGGGATTCTTCTTCTTTCCGATATCCATAACTGGCGTCTTCTATTTATCCGTTGTGCGTGTTAAATTAGGTCTTCAAGTCTGGTAATCTCTATCTTCAGTTTCTCTTGATCCTATTTCCCTCCGACGATCTCTTAAGTAATATTCTTCTCTCGTAGTAGATTGAAATGTTCCTACATTTCTTCCTTGAGGTATTTTGTCGCGGGTCATATATTCCTCTAACGCCTTAGCAGATATTTTCTAAATGTGCATAATCTTCTGCTTCTCTTAAGATGTTCCATAAAAATGTTCCTTGAAGTTTCCTTCGATCGTCTTTTAATTCACTATATTTACTGCACTCAAAAATAACATGTTCAGGCGAATCTAAACAGTTACATTGCTCACATAAATCTTGAGTTCTTCTTTGCTATTCTTTTAACATATACATTAAATGAGCTATGCCCCGTAACAAAGTGAAAAATCCTTTTCTTGGTTTTATATGTTCCAATTTTAGCCTCTCTTTAATGTCCGGAAATAAATTATGTACTCTTCTTTCTAAGTGTGCATTATCCCACTCTTTTTGCCATTCCTGTAATAAATACTTTTTCACATCTTTCTTAGCATTGCATCTTTTTGCCATAAGTTTAGAAACATTCCCATATTCTTCCTTCTTTAGCCAGTAAGTTGCACCCCTTAATCTAATGATATAGTCAATAGATCAAATCCCGCTACTATTAGTGGGGCCAAAGTAGATGTCGTTTTTGTAGCTCCGCTGCTGCGAAGTAATATTTGCCTCTGAGTTTTCGGGATTAAATTTGCACAGGAGCTAAGGATAATAGAAGAAAAGTTTTTTTTTATAACGGAGTAGTGGACTATGGTGTTCAATGCAGGATCTGAACTGCTATGGACGACTGCCAGAACCTCCTCACATCAGCATGCGGCGTGTATAGCAAACGTAACACAGTGCTCCAATAGCTAAGCGTAAATATGTTTTGGATTCACTGAGTCTGGTTATCTGGAAAGGTAGGAAAATCCAGATAAACCAATAGTACTGCCATCTGACTCAAATATGGACTCCATTCGTAAAAACAGGATGGTGAGTGAAGTTTGTTTTGATCTGAACACTACTGTTGTGGATTTTGAGGGATTCATCAGGCAGTCTTGAATCTGACATTCCTTTGAACACGTTTGTATACATTAAACTCCAATTACTTTTTCAATATTAAGAAATTATTATATATATTATATAATACAAGTTTGTTTCTGCTTCTTGCGTCTTCTAGAATTTGCCAGAATCAAACTTTAAAATATATTGTGGGGAAGGAATCATTAAAAATAAAACTTGAATAAATCAGAGCCATTGCTCCGATGTTCTTTGACTTATACAATGTCAACTGTCATTGAATAACAAGAAATAATATATTAATGTAAATATTGACACTAACAACACTTTTTCGTCCAGGAGCAAGTTTTAATTACATAATTTAAGAGCTAACAGCAATCCAGAAACCTGGATTAATTTAATACACAATTGATGTGTACATCTAAAAGAATATTAGCTTTCAAAAATAATAAAACGAAGGAGCTTTATTTGTCGTCATCCTTTTTATGCACATCCTTTTCCATGCTTGTCCTATGCATGGTTAGTGGAAAAACATACGTAATTACCACCAATTGACCTTAATAGTGTCCTATTTTTTTTTAATTTTACGTCCTCCAACGTTAAGTCATATCGGATGGTGAATGAAATGGGTGAAATGATGCTCAAATGTGTCCAGGGCCCATGGAGCTTAGAGCTACCCGACATTCGTCTGTAAGGATAAGGGAAAACCCCGGAAAAAACCTTATCCAGGTAACTCACCCTGACCGAGATTCGAACTCGGGACCTCTTGAACGTGAGGCAGACATGCTACCATCTACGCTACCGAGGCGGGCCCCTAAACTAAAAGCTTTAAACTAACAACGAATGCAGTTTACCAGCTCTGGCGTTTTTCCCAAGATGTTTGATGTAGTATTAGACTGTGATAACAGCAACAGCATCAAACCAGACTAAAAGCACATCACCATATTCCTTTTCGCCTCCTTTGTATGTTAATTTTGGCCATTCCTTTGCTCTTCTTTTTCTTATGATTTCTTAGTATTATGTACGTTGGTTACCAAGAATACACCAGTGAGAAGACAGCACAAATGTGACGAAGTGGAAGTCATTCAGTTTCATTCACGAAAAATCATTACAAACTTTGCTTTTGCATACATTTTATAATTTTTTTTCTCTAAACCGAGAATTCCCTTATGTCACATCGGGCGTTTCAGCACGTTAAACAAAACAGATATAGAAAAAACATCTAAGTTCATTTATACAATGTGCATTTGTTTAACGTAACAGTTACAAGGACGTTGTTTAGAAGACAAAAGCGGTGCGTTTTTGAACGCACCTGAAATGTTGCCTTCCTGTGCCCATTACAAGGTGTATTATAATCGGGGCAAGGTCACTGCTCAAAGAAACCAGATTTAACCACAGAGGTCATTATCAAAAGTGCCTTTTACTCATTTTGCCAGCCATTGTAGTAATTGAAGGCAGTAAATGGCTTTTATGGGCCAGTGACTGCAACATTTTATGTGAATTTTTATCACCGAGATATTTTAAGACAGTTACTCGCAAGACCTGACATTTTATATTTAGTACAAGTTCTATTGCGAATTTCAATGACGTCATATTAATTTTCTTCAGTGCTACATTTAATATAGCATTTTAATTTCCTATTTATTTTAATCGCGGAGATACCGGGTTGTCAGTACAAATATTATTGGGTATATAATTAATTTCCTCCATCTGTTGCTTTTAGGATAATAAGCCACCTATGCTTCAACCATCGCTTTGCTGGATGACTAATAGATCTTATACCAGAGGTAGAAGTTGTCTTCAAGTTATCTATGCTGTATTACTCGACAGAGCGATGAGGCGTATTGACCTACAGGTGACCAGCAGCTCTTATCTGGTCGATTAGAAGAGTGAAATATTAGTAAGTTGACGTACAGTAAGCTACGAAACACAAATTTCCGTAGACAGACACCTGAACAACTCTGAAATCAGCAGAATGACGTAAAACATACGTATGCAATCTTCAAGTTCGTCTGCCATACGTCCATACTGCACAATTGCAACTCACTGACTGCTTCTCTGCCCTCCCGTTCGCACCCTCCGAACTCTTATTTATACATGAGCAGCTGTTCTCGAGGTTTCTAGAAACCTGACGAAGCCACACGAAAGTTACCGATCTCTCATAAAGAGGCGCGAACACCAGGGAACTGTCTCTCTCTTTCTCCCTCTATTGCTCTCTCTCTCTCTGGGCGTGGCTTGGGCGCTGTCTCTTTCACTCCGCGCTTCACTCTCTCTCGGCGTTCGTTTACGAGCGACCTCGTGACAATATGTTTTCTCGCGCCTGAGGGGAGGGGATCCGTCCCCTTCAGCTGCCATGGTGTGGGCGCTGCGGACCCTTAGCACTCGTGGTACCTCTGACGTTACTAGAGGAACCTCGGGCCGAACATTCGAGCCCCTCCCTGAATGGGAGTTCGGATTAGGTTGGACTCGAGGGGGCCTGTATGTTCCCGAAACCCACGGGAAATGGGGTACCTCCGGCCAGGCTGCGGCCGCCCGGAGGGGATAGAGGGTTGCCTCATAAGTCCCGGGTACTAACCTGCAGAGGTAATAGGTGTGCTAGATCACCAGGTGACCCCACCTAGGTTTTCGGTAGTCTTCCCTGCGGGTTTGACGCGCGTAAGTGGCGTATCCACTTCCATCCCGTCTTGACGTTGTTGCCGATGGGGAGGGATTTTTAAGAAATCAGGTATTGCCCTATGGAAAGACCCCCGGAGTTACCCATCGCTCCCAGGTAGGAGTAGGTCAGGTTCCTTGGACTTTTGGGTAGATCCTCTGCACTTAACTGCCGATATGACCAGTCGCTGTCCAGAAGACATGATTACATCTGATCAGAATATACAAACACTCGACTCGCCGTGTATGTGCGATAAGCTGAGGTTAAACATGTGTTGCGAATTTTTTGCGATACGTCTTCTCACTTTGCCATGTTATAAATATGTATCAACACTAAAAAATTAAACAGCGGCCAATGCCACTGACTGCAGGTAAACAGTTTAGTGAGTACTCTCTACAGCTGCTAATAGACTGTACTAGCATATAGGTGATAAGTTATATGCGACGTGTCCATTAAACTTAGTTATTTGATCACAAACATCAATTTTTAAACTAAAATATAGATATTATATACCAGAAAATATAAATAAATAACATATGCTTATATAATTATCCAATACTATCCTACAGCTAATTCATGCCCCATGTCCTATTAAAATCCATCGCCTTAATTTTCTGTTTCCTACTTAAGGTTTGTTTCTTAAAGTGCTATACGGTCCTTATTGCAGGTAGTTTCGTTATTTTAATTGCCGCATCGTAAGTTGGTGATTGGCGTTTTGCTTCCACGTGCTATTCAGCTGCGAAAACAAGGAGAGGGAATAAATACGTCACTGACACGTCATTGCGGTCGCCTAGCAACCAACAATCCACCAATCAAAAGTAAACCGTTGCCATAGCAACCCGGCACGCTTATCCTACGTTGCCAACTCTATCGCACTGCACCACGTGCTTTATGCATGACGCTAGTCTATCGGCATGTTGAGGTTTGCAATAAGCAGACACTGCTACTATTGCTGCTTCGCGTATGAATCAGCGGTATCACAATACCGTCGTCGTTCTTTGCCCTTTAGTATGAGACGGTATGCGTTGTTGGAAGGGAACAGGTGTGGATTTAGTTTCAAGGAATTTCTTATGAGGTTTTCTGGGTGAATGACCAACCTTTTCAGTTTAATGACCAACCCTTCTAACCTGCCTTTGTCCGGTCCAGTTCTAACATGAATAACCCTTACGGTACTTAGGGTATTTCTCCCTGTCATCACTGCCAAACTAAGAGTGTACTGCTTCAAGTAGTGAATGTTTCACAGGGTGTAAACATCTTCACATTTTCGCAACATAATTCGTGTGTTTCGGTGATCAACTTTAGTGTTTCAGTGTAACTTTAATATTTAGCTAATTATCGTTACTAATGGCTGTCACAAACACTTGTGCTACAGAAACAGACAGAAAGAAATTATCTGTGAAGATCACAAAAATGTTTTTGGGCACGGAATCCCAATTAAAGGACAAGTAAGGGAAATTATATGTCCGTGTTCAAGCCCAAAGTACGAATTGCTTGAACTGGTAAGAGCAAACTGCAATTCCCAAAATATATAATTAATGAAATTGCTACAGAAAAAGGCCACAAAATTATTAGACTCCCTCCCTACCATTGTCATTTTAATGCAATAGAGTTGATTTGGGCCCAAATAAAGGGATATGTAGCGCGCAACAATACAGATTTCACTATAACATCTGTTATAAAACTAACAGAAGCAATAGCAAAAATAAGTGCTAAAAATTGGGAAGATGCTGTTTGTCACACAAAAAAAGTTATAGTATCAGCATGGGAAAACGACGGTTTTTGGAAGAAAGTGGAAGAACTCATGATTTCCGTGGGAGATTGCAGCAGCTCTGACGGCGACGACGACGGCGACAACGATAACGATCAGAAAAGCAGTACCAATGACAGCAGCGACTATGAGATAAGCGGCATATTCCCGTTAGAATAGAATACATAATTCTGTGCTGGTAATGGCACTTTTGTTTCTCTAAATCTTAACTGTAACTAACCATCTATTTTTTGTTCATTTCGAAGTTTTCGTATGCTGTAATTAGGTAACTGCTCACTTAAACGTGTAGACAGTCTTACGGCAGTCTTATGATTAATACTGCAATACGCAAATTTCTAGGAATATGTGCGTGTACATTACCGCAGTCGAACTTCCTCCTCCCCTCTACTGGCCATCTTCGTTGTCTAGCACGTGGCGAGGAACGGTACAGTGGCAACGGCGCTATCCCCTCTCCTTCCCCACTCCTTCAACCGTCAATCACCAACTTATAATGCACCCATAATAGCTAAATTAATTTGGTTTTAAAGATCGGAAATTAACTTCTTTCACATTAGCCGTGTGTAGGCCGAAGTATGCAAAGGTAGTCAGACTGTTTATTGCACAGGTTCCACTCCCATTAGTCCTGGACCCGGGCCTCCTTCAACTCTGGAGCAATTGTTACCCCGGGGGTTTTTCCATGGGGCAATACCTTGAGCCTAAAAAGCGCCCCCCCCCCATCGACTACTACGTCAAGACAGGTGGAAGTGGATACGCCACTTATACGCGTCAACCCCGCAGGGAAGACTACCGAAAAACCTCGGTGGGGCCACCTGGTGATCTAGCACACCTACTAGCTCTGCAGGCTAGTACCCGGGACTTATAGGGCAACCCTCTACCCCCTCTGGGCGGCCGTAGCCTGGCTGGAGGTACCCAATTCCCCGTGGGTGTCGGGAACACACTGCCCCCTCGAATCTAACCCTATCCGAACAACTCCCCGACGGGAGGGGCTCGGCAGTTCGGCCCGAGGTTCCTCCGGTAACGTCAGAGGTACCACGAGTGCTAAGGGTCCGCAGCGCCCGCACCTCGGCAGCTGAAGGGGACGGATCCCCTCCCCTACGGGAGGTAGAGTCAGACTGAACAAAATTCAATGTCATAGCCGGGATTTCAACCACGGATCTTCCGGTCTCCTTCCGACTGCTCTTAACCACTGAGCTACCACGGCCAACATGCCAAACTGACTATTACTCGACAGAGCGTTGCGACGTATTGACCTTCAGGTGACCAGCGCTGCCATCGTCTCTTATCAGGTCTTATCTGGTCGATTAGAAGAGTGAAATATTAGTAAGTGATGTATAGTAAGTTACGAAACACAAATAGAGCGATTGGAAGCTGCGTGTGCCTACAGTCTGACTTTTAAAAGAAAATACCTGAAGGTCATCAAACAAGGGACGCGAAGGGTAAGAGGGGAAGGTCGTTGCTATGGTAACGTAAACAAAGGTTGCCAGATTGGTTACACTGGTGAATCACATACTCAGATAGCTCGAACCTTTTTTATGTTTCGAGTGTTGAGAGGATAAAGAAGGGGATATATGCATTACTTCCTGTCTGCCGTTGGGCAACATTGCGGAAACTCACGTGGAGAAACATGACCTTCACGTATCTTCTTTTAAAATTAGGACAGTATATATTGTGACTTTGTGGGTTCGTGAAATTAAAAGTCCAATTGCACAAACTCAAAATGTTCTTTATTTCCACCGAATTACAGTTGAACACTTGCCAATTACATAGAATTACGTAGCGCACACAATTACAATTCACCAGTTCGTCTGTCACAGGTCCACTTTGCGCTCGCAATTACGAACAACTCCTCCGATGCACGTACACAGTCTTCCAGTCCGTTCCCTCACTCGGCGCTCTTCACGGATGCTCGCCAAGAACTGAACTGAACTCACTCGCCAACTGCAGCCCCTTTTTATAGGAAGTTCACTGTTTCTGGAAGTCTCGCGGTTCAGTCCCCGTAGGGAAAGGGATCCGTCCCTTTCAGCTGCCAAAGTGCGGGCGCTGCGGACCCTTAGCACTCGTGGTACCTCTGACGTTACTAGAGGAACCTCGGGCAGAACAGCCGAGCCCCTCCTTCGGGAGTTGTTCGGATTGGGATGGTCTCGAGGGGGCAGTGTGTTCCCGATACCCGTGGGAGATTGGGTACGTCTTCGGACGGGGTTGAGGGAAGCCATTAAGTTTCCGGGTACTAGCCTGCTTAGCTAGTAGAAGGTGTGCTAGATCACCAGGCGGCCCCACCGAGGTCATATCGGTAGTCTTCACCTTGAGTGTTGACGCGCGTAAGTGGCGTATCCACTTCCGTCCCTTCTTGTGTCCCTAGGACCAGATGGGGGGGGCTTGTTAGGAAACTAGGTCTTGCCCTAATGGAAAGCCCCACGGAGGATGCCGGGCGCCCTTTAAGGGACAGCTCGGATAACTCCCTGGTTGAAAGAGGCCCGGGTCTTGTTCCTACGGGTTCAAGGCTAATGGGAGTAGAACCTCTGGACTCAAGTCTCGCGGTTCAGTGAATCATCCTGAAGGTTCCAGACGTCAGGGAGGGGAAAGGGATGGCTAGTAATGTTTTTCCAACCATCCCCTCGTTAACGCTACAAGATAAATGGGTAGGCGTGAATGAATGCTTCCCATCTGGTCCCTACCTGCCAGCTGGTTCTATCGGGAATCCCGATGTTCGGGTGACAATATGATTTCTCGCGCATGCCGATGTATGACAGAAGACATGATTACATCTGAATAGATTATACATACACTGGACTCGCTCTGTATGTGCCATAACTTGAGGTAAACATCTCTATATAGCAAATTTTCCCGATACACTTGCTCGCTTTGCCATGCAGTACCTATTAGTTTGGTAAACACAGAAGAAATATTTCCCAAATAATATCTAAGGATGAACCTTCCATAGAATAATAATACATTCGTCCCCGCTTGTTTTGTTATAGAAGTGTGAAATATGTTCATTGTTGGTCTTAACCATTCGATCAAACGTATGAGCTGCAACTCTTCAAGCGTTATTCCTTGATTCCATTATTATTGGTTGTTGAATGCTGTTATTGCCACACAAGTCTTCAAGTGCATGCGTCGCGTGAGAAAAAGAATGTGTGGGAGCACATTGTCTCTGTTCTTGCAGCTGACTTACGTAAGTCATAGAATACATAACTTCCAAAAGGTTCATTCAACATTTCAAGGTTACACATACTGCGTGTGTGATATGCATGTTTAGTAAAATGCTATAAACATCTTAGGTGACGCAAACTTTTTCGTAACACGTTATCAGTTAGAGTTTCGGGTATTGTTCCCAAAAGTTATATAACTTCTAAGGTGTGTCTGGACCTTGGAATTTTATATTCGAGATGGTGGTAACAGATACGACCTTCGATTCTGTGACACTTGGTCACCAAAGAAGAGGTTTTGAAGATGGCTGTAATCTGAAATAAGTATTTGTGAAGTACTTAGCTAAGCATAGTACATCCGTGTCTATCTTCCAAGCTGAATGGTCCGAATTTTAATTTCTTTTAGACGACATTTGTGAGTTTCTCTTATTCACATAACACAGTTGTCGAATTATTCTCAAATCTATGGACGCCAGGCTAATTTGAACAATTAATTTCCTAAAAGCTTAATTGAATTCAAATATCCTAAACATCTGCAGTAACATTTTAAGGCTCACGATTTATTCAAAACTTTTGGTTTTCTTTCTCTTTTCCTTATCTTAATTTATTGTAGATATATTGTAATTATATTCAAAGGGAATGTCTGTTTACAACTTTGCTAATAAATAATGCATACTTAATTATTTCTAATATGCATAATCTATTAACGTTCTACATGTAAAATATATAGGAAGGGTTGAAATAAAATACCTAAACTCTTCCCAATTTTTATATAAGTAAATCAGCAGTAATGTTTGGAAAATAAATTATAGTTTAATTCAAAGTTGATTTTTGTTGTAAGAGTACGTTGTTGTAGTATAAACTGTGTTAAAAAGAATTAGAGAAAAAAGCTCAAACCTACAAAAATAAATATTTTTTTTAAAAAAATGTGTTAATATTTTGAATATTTTGATTACTTCGTTTATAAAGTGAGTTTTTATGAATATGACTATTGAAAGATCTGCTATAAATATTTCTGTAAACATAAATATATTAAAATAAGATCTGAAGCTTTCTTGGCGACGAATATGCTCAAGTTGTTCTTGGGAAGCTAGCCAGGTGTAAAGACGATTAGAAAGCGACGTTTCGGGAGTGTGCATCCCTCCCCATATTAGGATATTTATTAAATGTTATAACCACAAATGAATCACTGGACAAAACACTATCAAAATTCGCATTACTGAACAAAAGACTGTTTTCAGTAAATTAAATGCCAGGTCAGGAGATGGCGTGAGCATAGAAAATTAATTGGATCACTACTTAACTTGATGATCAAGCTGTATTGATATGTGCTTCTTAAGTCGACGGATTTCCATTTTTAAGGCTGGTTTCCAAGAGAAACTGAACTGAAATCCAGCATCTTATTCAAATATAAATACGATTTTATGCTGGTTTCAGGTGTAGACGTCCTCAATTTTCAGAAATGAAAATATAACGATTATATATTATTCATACCAAGTTGTCCACTGGTTTTAGTAAAACCACCTCATTATGAGCTCAGAGCAATAGATGCGTTAATTTTGCATTTGCCGCACGACCATGCAATCAATTCATTTTCCTCTGGAATACGTTGCGATCCAAAGCCTTGCATGCTAGCTATCGTACACTGACCTCTCACACATTTAGCAGGCTGTGGATACAAATGCTGTTGGTCAAAAAAACCAGTCCTGAGAGCTCCGGGTACTCGGTCACTTTACGAGCAAACTGTGACGCAGGTTGCATCCTTGCACCTGTAAGTGATTGAGAGAGGTCATTACGGTTATATGACATTTCGACATGACTTCAAGAAGATATAAAAAAGTTGCAGAAAGCTGGCAAAGAAGAGGTGTCGCAACAGTTTCTGGTAAACATTACAGCTAGTTATGAGGTCGACGAGTGCAACTAAAGCGATTCAGTGTGTTGATAGCTTTAAACTCACACTGGTGTTTCAGGGTATCACATAATAATACTATAAATTTAAACATAAAATGTTTTAGAAAATCTACTCTTCAGAAGAAAAATTATACTTTAATATGTCGCTCTGTAAAGATCATAAATGATATGCGGATACTCGGAAGATTTTCTAAAACGTATCTTTCTGTTTGACGAAATTTGATTAAATTTTTGGGGATATATTCAAAGTGAATGTTTTAGAATGTAACATATACTGCAAAATTTAACCCTATTTTCACAGTTAATAACAGAAGTACTGGTTTTTCAAATTATCAATTGGAGCTAGATAGTTTAAATTTATGTTGTGAGAAATATCTGATATCTAAAATGTAACATCTAAAATTACATAATTTTGTCTCTTGTCAAGTATTTAAAAATTATACTTTAATTCGCATGTATGAGTTAAATATACTATAAAACTTGGATAATATTTGATATAAAATGTAGGACAAAACTTTGGAAAAATAAAACTTCGGGGAATTAGCTTTCACTCGAGCCACGCCCCCTTCCTGGTTTGATGTAGGCACTTCAGTATCCTAAGTTTAATATGTATTCTTTACTTTATGTCGCTGATATTATTACGACAGATCTGTTACGTGGTACCCTGTGGAAGTGTGGCAGATAGTCATCTTTCTAGATCTTATCGCTGTATCATACCATCTTGCATCGTCAGCTGTGCACAGAGGCCTTCGTAACCTAGGCAACCGTATCTCTGTTTTTCATTTTGACTGACATTAAGGTGCCTCCCACTCTAATTATCTTTATGATTTGTGAATATATAGTAGAGCATTCGCTACTTCCAAATATTTTAATTTTCACCGTTGTTTTAGATAGAAGTTGGCAACTGAGAAGAAAATACTGAGAAGCCCCAGTCAGATTGGACCATCTACAAGATTTGAACCCTGATCTTCCGAATACGGGCTATAGATATTTCTCTATTAGTCAACATAATAGGTTCTATCACATTTAGATGCAGGTTTCAGGCAAATCCTTTGATCGGTTAGTTGAAGATATATCAAGTAAAAAGTGATTTTTGTACTGTCGCCAATCGAGATATAATTCTTGTATCTTAGAGGTAAAATCATCGCAAGTGATTATTCTTCTCTATTTTAAGGCTAGATGGACCGAAATTTTTGTCTTCTAATTTTAATCCTAATTTCTAGAAAGTTTGACCCATTTTCCAAACTTTACAATAATAATTCTACCAATTTTGAACCTTCTAGTTTATAATGAATTAAAGGTCATTTAATTGGTTTAATGCTGTATATGCCTAAATTATTTTTCAGACGTTTCCGGAGAAAAAGAAAGAATTGCATGTGAAGTAGCTTCAATATTTCAGCGTTTAAAATGACAGTTTTTTTTTTAATTCCTGGGGAAACTTTATAATGCAGTTGAAATGCTAAATAGATTGTTATGAATGATTTATAAACATTTAGAAGGCTTAAATCAGTTTACACTGTGTTTAACAAACGTCAGGTCAATGTTTTCCTTCCCAAATCAAAATTCTAAATTTATATTTCGATTCCAGGTTTCAGAAGAGAAATATCAGCAATATTGGTGACTATAAATACTGCAATTGATCTGAATACTTGCAGGATGTGAGAGTTATTCAGGCTCACAGATGTTTGTTTCTTTCGAGTTGAGGGGATTAATCTTGTACATACAAAAGAATAGAATAGAAGTGTATGCTACAGTGCTCCCATTAATTGACATCATGAACTGATGTCAGTGGGAGTAAAACGGAGGCAGCAGAGGCCAAAGCTCCACTCCTCATGAGATTTTAAGCTGTTCCCCTTGGCCTCTCATGCTTGTTCATTTGAATACACTTTCTCTTTGTTCACAATGGAATCGGCTTCATACAATCAAAGGCCTCTCTAGCATTAATGTCATAAACAGGAGAGCACATTCGCAATTACACCGAGCATCAAAATGCATCTGGTAATTATGGAAAACGCCAGTACCATACTTTTTGTATCCTGTCCTGTTCATTTTGCTTCATTCAACTTGGATATGTATATATTTGATGTCTTTCACTGTCTAAGCATTTATACCTGTATGTATCTTAAATTCACAACAGTTCTGCTAAATAAAAACTAATTTTTCTGTTAATTACGGTAAATAATGCATACAGATTCACATCTACTTTGGTAATACAACTTTATTTACACGTAGCAGGTTTGAGTAAGCTCACATATTCCATAAATAATAAAAAAATGCCTCCAAGAACTCCCAATGTAGTTATTCCAACTGAAAATATTTACGTAAACTTACTGCAGTGAATATTTCTTAAATATCCAACCTACAAACCAAACTATACATTTTTACGCAGCATTCGTCTGTTTTTATATTTTAATCAGTCATTTTAGAAAATACTTTATTCCAAAATCTTCATTTTTCTGGAATCAATAAAAGCGTTTTATCTTGGCTGTGTAATAATTTGAACAATTTATAAAATCACCAAAAACAAATTGATAGGAAGATAAATCATAGATAATATCTGATCTTAGTCCTCGTGCATTTGATAGCTGAAAATAGGGTTTTACAACTTAGAATAAAGTCCTTTCTTCAAAGAAAAAGAATAATAAAAGGTATATGTGACTTGAGCTGCTTTCATCACATATGGTTTATTACTGTTTTCCTTGAATTTAAATAGAGAACAGAAATATATACTGACAAGGAAGTCCACCCACTTATTAAACGATTTGTTTCATACATGCTGGCAATATAAACAAAATCAAACATTATTGCCGTTTTCTTTTCCAGAAACAGTCCAAGAGTATTTCTTCAAGAAATATTTAAATTCTTCAGTAAATGACGTATATCATTTATTTCCAAAGATTTATAGGGACTTGGTCGTGATATGCCATTGTTAACAGCTGAACTTGAGTTGCATGAAGTCGCATATCAAAATTATGCCTTGTAATTTCTTCTATGTAAGGAGATGCTATAATTTGATTGTTCGTGGAACAGTGCTCAAAATACATGAAAACTATTGGCTGGTAGGACATTTTAGCTTCTGGCGGAACAGCTCTACCTCTTGATTCAAGAGGCACTCCACCTCCCATATAGTATTTTGGACACCATATAGTATTTCGGTCTGTTCCAACAAGTTTCGCTGTAAACTGACAGCGTTTTGCAGCATTACAATGAGCTCACAGTATTCTTTCACGCTTTATTCCAAGAATAAACCTTTCTAAATTGAAGTAAGAATTTTTATGAGCACCAGGCCTACATGGATCACTGCAATAAAATTCTTTCTAAAGATAAATGTGCAGAAACGTTACAGAAGCTTTTCTATAGTGAAAACTTATTTTTGGCAGTTTTTAATAATGCCCTTTTGAAATGACTGATTCGTTTATCAGTAATATTAAATCACTTAGCGTGTGTACAGCGTACAAGAGTTCAAGTTATTACTTTTAAATCTAACTAATTTACATTTTAATAAAAAATAACCGTACACTCCAACCTAAGCAAATCATGCCAATGGTCCAATCTAAGCAAAGCCTCTGTTGTTTAGGGTAGCATGTCTGCTTCACAAAAGTCCCGAATTACTTTGGTAGGTTTTGGGGGATTTCCCTTAACCTTAAATATGAATGTTGAATAACTAAGCTCTATGGACCCCGGGCTCATTTTAGCATCATTTTACCCATTCCATTCATGTATGATATGATCTAACAGGTTAAATGACACATTCCATACTATTCTAGATTTGTTGATTTATCTTTTAATTTCGGTTTTGCATCATCTTTGCGGTGTGTATTAGCACCCTGCGTTGTTTAAGAAGACTGAAAGTGACAACACTAGTGAAAGTTGCCGTTTTCATGTCGTTACATATTGTTCAGAGTCATCATCCTTGTTAAACAACAGGAGATCTAGTTCCTCAACTCTTGCGTAGAGTTCCTGTGCGTGTAGGTTTATCAGACACAAAGAAATGGAAAGTAAGATGACAGACAATAGCCGGCACTACGGTCCTTCTCTGCGTAGAACTACTTTCCTTCAAGATGTTTACTTAAGTAATAAAGTTGTCGTAAAAACATCAAGATGGCCTACTTGTTGAATTCATAAAATATACATTTACACAGTTTAAATTGAAGTTACTAGATTTTTAACGTGCGCTGACGTAAAGGTTATGTACCTGAAAAATGGAATGAAGCATGTGTTTCCCCAGTGTACATGCAATTATAGAAGAATAACTATTAAACTAATGTGATTAGAGCTCTGCTATATAAAATATTGAGATTGATACTTAAAAGCAACATTTTGGAAGCAAAATTTGATTTAGGAAATGAAGTAGACTGTATATTCAATGTAAAGACAATACTTCTATGATTAATATGGAATACAAAAGGAGTAAAATAATAATTAAGTCTTGTGGGCCATATTGCTATACTTAAACATATGTTTTGCCAAGTTTCATCGCAATTGGTTCAGCTACTCAAGTGAAAAGAACACGTTCTCTCTCTTAAAAGGCTATTTTGACTGCAGAATAGCTCATTATTTAAATTAAGAATACAGAGTTCCCCAAAATAATGACTTTTGTTACTGTTCGACATCTGTGGTTATTACACAAAACAATAACTGACCATTAAAACTGTTCCAGGGGTTTACTATATTGGCATGAGATATTCCCTGGTGGAAATGCATGAATCACATGCAATCTTCCCATAGGAGCTCGTTAACTTTGAGTGATTTAACAGACGCTCTAGCTGAGCTAAAAATGAAACTAACCAAGAAGGACATCGCACTTGTATCACAAATATCTCGCCGTAGCTACGAGGAGGCATAAATATAAATTGTTTTCATGTAGCTTGCACTATTTCTTCTGTTGGGACGTTCGCCAGTCGTGGGTCTTTGGCTTCAGTTGGAAATGTCCTAATGGGAACTAAAAGCACATCGTTATAGACATACTTTAAGTGCAATAATTTATAATTTGCAGCTTTCCATTTTGATTTTCATTATAAAAATACTTATGATAATCTGGTATTTTTATACTTCGTTTGTTTTATTTTGTTTTTATCTAGTATTTTTCCATAGTCAAAACCTTTAAGCTTAACACATTTCACCCAAAATTCAATATAAAATGCCTTTGCAAATGTACGTTTTCTGCCCCTGAAAACAAAAACACAACGAAATGAAAGAAAACAGATTAAAAACAAGTCCTTGTGTACAATCGAAATAAGTATAAATTTTTATATGATTTCCTACATCACTTTCACTACTTATAAATCCAGCATTTCCTACAGGCATTTCCTATTTCACAATCAACTGGCCTCCATCTATCCACGACTAACTCACACATTCCTTTATGCAACGTTTATTTGTTTCTGCTTGTGAATTGTTTCAAATTAAGAAATACGTGTTTAGTTTGAGAAGACCTATTCTATCGAGTTCATAAAATAGCATTCAAATGTTTAGCTATGGTAAAGAGCTCTGTTGATGTGGAAAAAGGATAACAATCACAGAATTTTAAGTATCTAATCATATTAAATATTTGGAGAAAATGTAAACATGCATGCAAAATTAACACTTCAAGAGTGCTCAATGCTGTGAAAAAATTACTTAGCATAAGTTGTGTGTTCCAATAGTTTCTACAGTTTTCTTCAAATAAGATTCTGTTCATTTTCTTCGATTATCTATTTATACAACATTGTATAACATTAAATCAGTTATGGCACCGCATAAAATATATTAATTTTGATCAAACTCTTATATTCAATAAAAATATGTAATAATTTACCATTGAAATATTAGTTTTGTACGGGAACTTTTATAAAAATTGTCATTAACGTTATTATTTATTAAGCATATGTGCAATAACAATTCAGGAGTCTTTACAGGCACAGCTTTCTATTGTGCACAGATATGTCTGTGAGGAAAACGGGGATAGTATCATTCATCGTATGGATATTATGTACCTACTTCATAAAGAAAGATAGGAAAACAGTAGAATTTATATCGATATGACAAAGACAACTTAGCAATGTTCAACATTCCCAGAAAAATGACGGTGTAAATGTTACAGTGAAAGCTTGGAAGTTGACTCGTGCAAGAGCTACAACAGAAATTATTAATAAATTACATGTTTTGGCAACGTCGTCGAATGAAGATGCAACTTTAAGATCTGGTCGTCCTGGGGAATGTGGAGTTTAATAATTTAATACATTGTCAAATTTTATAAAAATTAAATTCGACATAATTTGCTTTTTCACGAAAATTTGACATTTCACAATATAAATTTCTGACTGTACATAGCTGCATCTAAAAATAATGTTAAGAACAGCTTTTAAATTTTTAAAACCATCATGGAATATATGACTTAATTTTTTTAAAAAAATTTATTTACTTGGAAATTTAGAAATTATAACTATGTGGAACTAGTCCGTAATAAAAATACAAACTGAATAGGCTGAAATTTTTAGAAATTTGTTATTTAGTAACCAATATGTTGCTGAAAAATTTCTAATTTATTGTGGCAGTTAATTATATACTTTAGATATGTTTCTAATCTAGATAATCCTGTTCATTAATCCCTAATGTTTAACAGGCAGTTTGAGCTTTAGGCAAGACTGATAAGAAACACCTAGCAGAAGCAGGCCAGAATTTGTAGTACTGTATCTGGGTGAGAGAGGGGCCGTTTCAAAACCGGTACCTCTGTGAGATAAGTAGAGCCGAGAGATTGCATAAAGTTTATCCCGTGAAGTATGAAGGTCAGTTAGCACTGTTGCGGAAACTGGCCAAATCATGCATGACCAACTGCGATAAGCTACACAGGTTCTGGACACACCAGGACAAGGCCACATACAATGTATCGTTTTGCTCCAGTTCTTCACAGATTTTTGGTCCCCATATTTTAGTGCTCGATTCAAAAGTGCTGAAGTATCAAGTGTGCAAAGTGAAATGTTAATGGCTGGAACCAAATATCTTCCAAATGAAATAGGAGAATGGCTCTGCTAATGGTTGCTAAAATATTTTCCATTAATGGCTCTCTAAATCATTTGGGGAATTTAAAGTTATTTTGCCCGCCTTGGTAGCGTGGTGGTAGAGTGTCTGCCTCACGTTCCAAGAGGTCCCGAGTTCGAATCTCGGTCAGGGTGAGTTACCTGGATAAGGGTTTTCCGGGGTTTTCCCTGAAAGACGAATGTCGGGTAACCCTAAGCTCTATGGACCCTGGGCTCATTTGAGCATCATTTCACCCATTCCATTCATCGTCCGATATGATTTAACGTTGGAGGACGTTGGGACAGGAATTTGTGACCATTCGTCGTTAATTTGTCTCCATCTTCATCAGCCACACGTTCGGGCGCAATTTGGGACAGGATTTCTATGTTGGACGCACAATTCTTTCTTTTCTCGTGTGAGTTTTTGCGGCTATCTATTTCCTCTGGTCACCAGTTGTATCATTTTATTCTAAATAAGAGTCATGAGATATCTGTTTTTCAGTCGTGGTTCGGAATAAAGTTTCGGAGAAGTCAAATTCTGTAACTATTTAATTGTATTATTTAGATTACATTTTGCTTGAACTTCCTTTCCCAGTCACTTCCAACATGTCGATAAATTCTTACTTTGTTACATTTATACAAATTCAAACTATTACTTAAATGTTCTTGATCCCTCACTACTATTCATCACACTCACCATTACAACAAAAATCTCTCTACCAAGAAAATTGATTTTTCGTAACTATCGTTACTTCTCTCTTAATTTTGTGATTGGCCGATTTAATACCACGTCACAAGATTACGTCATATTACGTCATACAATTATTACTTCGACCAATCACACAATTACATACATTTTTACATATTTAAATTATTAAATATATTTACATAATCAGTCTTTATAAATTTATAAACTTTTCATACTTCAAACATAACCCAAAAGTACTGTTACAACGTAAATTACCAAAAAAATTATTTTAAACATTAAATATGTTATAGTGAATAAGCATTTCTAATTGTTTTTTTTTTCAATTCGTGCATTTAAAATGAAGGTTCCTTTAGCAATGTTTCTATGCAACCACTTTGGGAATTCACTAATATTCCATAAAATGTTGGCAACGTATGCAGACTAAGTGCTTAAGGTTAAATTTCCAAATTCAGGTGTGCGTGTGTGCGTGCGTGCGTGCGTGTCTGAGAGAGAGAACAGAAATGTGGTGTCTTGGCGGTTAAATGGTTCTTGATAACCAAAGAAAAACAGTAAAAAATGTTGCACGCTGTTTAAAATATAGAAAGCAACTGTTTGTCCTAGTAGATTCTATTTCGAGGATTTCTTGTACTATTATGTTTTTATACATATGATATGGACCAACGGAATTTAAGTATAACTTCCCTTTCAACCAATGATATCCTCGAATTCTGTAAAACTCTCGAAATGCCATTATTCACATCTGGTGAGCAACTTCCTTCACTAATGCGAGGAATATTACAAGTTCTCCAGAAATTGAATCGGATAAGCGAATATTTACGAGTTGCTGTCCTTGAATTTTACTTGATAACTTCATTGCATGATCAAATTTATCTAAATCATTAATATTTTAGTTTATAACAACAGATTAAAGGCAAATGCCTGTTTTAGACCTTGTAATTGAATCAAAGTTACGGTGGGAAGAAAGATATGAATCTAAGAGGAAAATGTATTATTAATTAGTTTCAAGCAGAATGTAATTGATTTAACTAATTAATTCGATTATCTAAGGTTAATCCAGGAGGAAAAGACGTCTTGATGCAACCATTTATGAAGCTTTCGAATAGAATTTTAATTGCCTATGTACGAACTGGTAGACAAACCAGTAGTGTATTCAGTTGGATATGCAAGTGCGTTAAACTTTATAATAATAGAAAGGAAGCATTAATAATTTTATAAATTCTTTTCCCGAAATAAGATTAGCGAATACTACTCGAAGTTTCAACTCAGTCGATAATTTTGCGCTTAATAGACAGCATGAAAATTATTCAAAGCATTAGCTATTTACCCAAAAAAAAAGACAATCCAATATTTGGAAATTAATTGTTCTTTCCATTAGCCGCGTCTAGGACGCACTATGAAACAGTAGAGCCAGACTGAAAAATTCAATGTTATAGCCGGGATTTGAACCACGGATCTGCTGGTTGCCGTCCAGCCGCTCTAACTCTTGAGCTACTATGGTCAACGTGCCGACATGACATTAAATTCTCCACCTGACTCGTGTTTTTCTCGGTAAACCACTAGGAGTTCTCATAAACACATGATACAACTACCTTAATGGCGCCTTACTATGCTGTAAGTACTTTTAAGGCCCGGGCTTTATAGTTCGGACCACTATTAGGTAAAATTAATGGAAATTAATTGTCCTTTCACACTAGCCGTGTGTAGGACGCACTATAAAACAGAAGAGTCAGACTGAAAAAATGAATGCCATAGCCGGGATTTGAACCACGGATCTTCTGGTTGCCGTCCAGCAGCTCTAACCCTTGAGCTACTATGGTCAACGTGCCGACATGACATTAAATTCTCCAACTGACTCGTGTTTTTCCCGGTAAACCACTAGGAGTTCTCATAAACACATGAGACAACTACCTTAATGGTGACTTACTATGCTGTAAGTACTTTAAGGCTCGGACTTTATAGTTCGGACCACTATTAGGTACAATTAATGGAAATTAATTGTTATTTCACACTAGCCGTGTGTAGAACGCACTATGAAACAGTAGAGCCAGACTGAAAAATTCAATGCCATAGCCGGGATTTGAACCACAGATCTGTAATTTAAATCACAATCCTATATTTCTTCACAAGAAACGTTAATTTTATCACTGGGAAGCCAGAATACAAACGTTTTGTAGAAAAACTTCTGACATTTACCTAAATACACCTTATATCAAATAACTAGATCCACATACTTAAAAGCATTGCCTGAAACAACTGCAAAAACTTAACAATGATATCTGCAGTAGCTCCAGAGAAAAGTGCACGTCAGGTTAGCAATTTTAGCATTGGCGGTAAAGGACTTTTAATCTTCCCCTAAATACCAATTTTGTTATTTAACTGACTTTTCCTTTTTGAATTGTTGTACACACACAGGTCTTTTGCTAAGTGCTTAGTAGGGGTAGTAATAAGTTGTTGGTAAAAATAATTTGTAGCAGTCATAAAAATAAATTATGGTGGGTAGAGAATGTCATATCAAGCAATATATATATATATATATATATATTAATATATGTTGTATTATGAAACCATACAACGTTAAGATTCATTACAAGGCTCGCAATATTCCTATTTGTAAGGAAGCACTAAACACGAAGTGTTGTTGCATCTCTAATGGTGTCATGTAAACTATGACCCATTTATAAAATAAGAGCATATAGTTACCACTTACTTGCGTTCTTTCCTTCCTAACTTTAAAGTAATTACGCAATGTATAACTTGCCCGTGAGGAAGGTTTTGTCTCGATTTTGCAAACTGGTTTAGTGGTTTTTCATGTTGCTCAAATACTTGCACTCTTACAGTCACACAGATAAAGGATTATCTTAGAAGGTACATACATACACGCTTATCGATTTTCCTCGACAGGTTTCTTTGGAAACCTTACTCGTACATCTCGAACATAGGAAAGTCCAGGGTTCTCCAGCCATTCCTTCACCTCTTTCTATTGGCAATCAAGGCTGATTACTCATTGGTTTGCTCCGAAATTAATGGCACAGAGGCTTTGGCCTGTCGCAGTTATTAATTGAGGTTGTTCGAATATTATATCTTATTTATATCAGAAAGATAAGCAGAAAATGAATGGAAACTGACGACCGGCAAGGCGCGAACTGTGACGATTCCTTCTAACTTGGTATCATTGGTTCGTTAAGTAGTTCAAGGTTTAATGAATCATGCGGTTAAATTAAAACAATGTAAGAAGCCCTTCCCCAGAACATTTGGAAATCAGTTATTTTTTCATTTGGTTGTAATGAGTTCAAAAAGAAAACTGCAAACGACACTAAGCGCTGGGTATTATAGTATATGAAATGAAACAATTATATGTTCAAAAAGCAAGATTTGAGAAATACCTGCTATTTGACCATTAGGAGGATTTGGGAAAACCTAGAGAAAAGCTGTCAGAGAACGGTCTTGGCTAAATTTGAACCGCGCCCTTCCCACTTTTAACCCAGGCTTGGGGAACCTTACTCCCTCCGCGGGGCAAAGTACTCATTCCCCTCCTTAGTCAGTCTGGGTAGCTCAGTTGTTGGTTAGGCACTGGCCTAATGATCACGAGGTCAAGTTCAGCTAAATGCATTTAAAAGGACACTCCCATGTTAATAGATGTACTTGCGTGTAAAAGAGCTGCAGGACAAACTTCCTTCACACCGACGGCACTGATACGATCCTTGTAACCGACAGCATCATTATCATACAAAATTATAAATAGCAACCTTCCCTTATCACTTTAACACACGTACATACACACGTTGTAAAATGGGTCTTCCCTATCTCTTTTTTTTTTCGTTTTAGCGGTTGTAAATTGTGGGGAAATAGGGCAATGTCTTGGCACCTTATGTACACAATTTCTTTTCTTGCTCCTTCCTAATCGCTATGTTCTAGCAATGTGATTGAGGGAAATGCTACTGCGCAATCTGCACCCAGTTGCCTTGGTGTATGCTCTGGACTGTATGGTATGAAGCACTTTTATTGTGGGTGACACACAATTCCATGTTGTGGACGCCAATTTGAAGCAACAATATATGTGGCGAACAATGTTCCACTTGACAATATAGTTTGAAGCACTTTTGTTTAGCTCAGGGTAAAACAATGAGGTTTCTGACAGGGTATGCGTGGGTGTGTGTGAGAAGGATATTTTAATAACACTGGAATGCCCGTTTCGAACTTATTTATTTACTGCTTCTTCTTTTTTTGAACATCGAAATTGAAGTTGCCGACCAAGGGTTACCAATACCCCTGTTTAGAGTTACTGACGGCAGAATGTTTATTACTCGATAAACTTTATTCGTTCCTCACGTATATATGAACCGACAAATATCCAAGACAGAACAAGAGGACTGCCCTAATCGCCCTCACGCTTAGGACCGCTCTAATCGGCTCCACGCCGAAGACTGTCTCAATGGCTTGCTAGCCACGAAGTGCTCTAATCGGCTCCACGCCGCAGACTCTTTGAATGACCACAGATGCGCGTGGGTGCATCACTTTCACTTTCTGAAAACTCCTTTTCAACCAAAGATCCCTTTGTAGCTATTTTGTCGCCATTATGAATGATCCAAAGAATACCCTATTCAACAAGTCAAGTGAGCCCCTTTAGAAATCTGCTAAGGACACTGTTTCTTACATTGCTTTTGTTATAACAACTTTCCCCCAACTGCTATTCGACTCCAATGGCCTGCACGTTTTGTAATAAAGAACCAACATTCCTTTGACATCCATCATGATTCTTTACTTATGGCAAACCTTAATAGTAAAATAATGCTGTATAAACACATTTCCTTCACACAAATTCTGAACAGTTCAAATATAGTGACAAAAGTTCACTAGAAACGAATAGAAAACCGAATATTTGTTTATCCTAGCAACTCAAATACTATGACGTACTATTACAAGCCAGTCTAATAGATCTTTTTTTTTTTTTTTTTTTTTTTTTTTTTTAAATTTACGTTCTCCAACGTTATCATGTTGTTACTAGACATTCATCTTTCAGGATAAGGGTAAATCCCGGAAAAAGTTTTAACCAGGTATTATAGTGCTGCTGGAACGGTTACCATGGATTTATCTTTGTTAATAGAAACCTCTCAGATAACGCACTGATTATTCTTGTAAGAGGGTTTTTTTTTTTTTTTTTTTTTTTTTACGTCCTCCAACATTTAGTTATATCGGAAATGAATATGAATGAAATGGGTGAAATGATGCTCAATGCGTCCGGAATCCATGTAGTTTAGAGTTACCCGAAATTCGTCTTTCAGGATTAGGGAAAAACCTGGAAAAACCTTATCCAGGTAACTCACTCTGACCGAGATTCGAACTCGGGACCTCTTGAACGTGAGGCAGACATGCTACCATCTACGCTACAGAGGCGGGTTCTTGTAAGAGTGAGAGGGGTACTGACGGGCCTCCCGGTCGTGAGCTAAACACCAATGAACGCATCACTTCAACCAGTGGAATTCGCAGAAATCACAAATGACAGACGTATGTCCACTCCACGTGGAGTAATTAGTGCGTTATCTGAGAGGTATCTATTACCAGAGATAAATCCATGGTAACCGTTCGAACAGCGCCAAAATAACTTACTCTGACCGAGATTCGGGACCTCTTGAACGTGAGGCAGACATGCTACCATCTACGCTACAGAGGCGGGTTCTTGTAAGAGTGAGAGGGGTACTGACGGGCCTCCCGGTCGTGAGCTAAACACCAATGAACGCATCACTTCAATCAGTGCAATTCGCAGAAATCACAAATGACAGATACATGTTTACTCCACGTGGAGTAATCAGTGCGTTATCTGAGAGGTATCTATTACCAGAGATAAATCCATGGTAACCGTTCGATCAGCGCCAAAATAACTTACTCTGACCGAGATTCGGGAAACCTTGAACGTGAGGCAGGCACGCTACCATCAACGTTTTCGAGGCGGGCAATAGATCAATGATGAGTTTAGTCATAAAAGCCAATTCGTTCAGGCGAACAGTTTTGTTATCAATGCAGTTTTATGGATTAATTCCGATCCCAGTTAAGTCATTGATAGTAACGCTTGCGATTAGAAGAGAAAACTCTAATCCATAAATCATAGCTTATCCTCTTGACAAATGTTTGCAGTGCTTAAAGAGATAAGAACTGATACCAGCCGAATAGTTTATTTATTCAAAACTCGTAATAAGACGTATCCTCCAACTTAAGCAAAATCATATCAAATTATATAAAGGTGAACTTTTGGTTATTAGAAAAAACACGTTTTAATTATATTTCCGCAGATCTCGTCTACAGAAATAATTACAGAACTTAGATCCTACTAAAATAATTAATAATAATGATCTTTTTTTTCTTTTTTGTACTTTTACGCCCTCCAACGCTGTCATATCGGACGATGAATGGAATGGGTGAAATGATGCTCAAATGAGCCCAGGGTCCTTAGAGCTTAGTTACCCGACATTCGTCTTTCAGGATAAGGGGAAACCCCGGATAAAACCTTATCCAAATAACTCACCCTTACCGAAATTCGAACTCGGGATCTCTTGAACGTGAGGCACACACGCTACCACCACGATACCGAGGCAATGATGATGATATAAAATTAACATGAAGGAAAATAATAGATCGGTGTGACAATGTCATAGCAGGTCACACCAAGAACTTTGAAATGTTGGTGTATAAATTGAAAACTGATGTACTGATTCATATGGGTATCTAATCTCATTCTTCTATAAACATTCCTGCACCTTACTTCCTCTATATACTTGTTAATCAAGATAAACGTTCATTGCAGTATAAATAACAAATGAAAGTAACTGAAAAACAAAATCATGTACAATTACACAATTTTCTGTATACATTACAAAGTCGCAGAGACACTGCATATTATTTCTCCAGAAGTATTTACGTTATGTCATTCATAATGAATTATTCTTAAAAGTTATTTCAGTTAAGCAATTAATATTTTGTTACAATGTTTAATTTGACATAAAAGCCCTATAAAATATATTGTTTTAATAAAACACTTGCAAATCATTACTAATAGAACGAAATAACTTATTTTTTCCAATTAAAAAAAAAGGTTGGGAGGAGGGAATTTCCTTATCTTTGTCTAACATGTTTAATTTCTTACTTGAATATAAAATTTCATTTTGAGTTGTATTTACACACACACACACACACACACACACACACACACACACACACACACACACACACACACACACACTATGGCAATAGCAAAAGAGGCTGCTGGGGAAGATCATGAAATACAATATAATAAAACACCTAAAGAAGTCCTGATAAGCATGGAGAGAGACACTGGACTGAATGCATGGCAACTACAATGGACAGCATCAAGGAAAGGAGCCATCGCCAAAGAATTCTTCCCATCCGTGAGAAATAGACTAAAACAAGAACTGCCCATATGCCAAGAGTTTACAGCAATTGTCACAGGACATGGAAAGCTCCGTTCATACCGCCACCGATTTGCTTTACTAGATAGCCAAGTATGCAAATGTCAAGAAGAGGAACAAACAGTAGACCACATAATACTCCGATGTCCAGTCATAAACAAACAAAGAACCGAAATGATCAGAAAAATAAAAAGCAGACAATGCGCGTGGCCCATTACCAAAGAGGAACTTATTAACACACATCTAAAATATTTCGTTAAATTTATTAAATCAATAAACTTCACAGATATAGAGTAGGCAAATGAAGCATAAAAATTCAATAAAAACTGCTAATTAATTGCAACTATTTTAATAAAAATATTGTAAAATATTGTAAACATTTCAATACAAATACAAGATATGTAAAATCATTGTAAAATTATTGTAAAAGTTGTATATAATGTAAATAAAATAAGGCATGTAGTATTCCTAAGGAATGGGGCATGCCAGGTTTTAAAAAAAAACACGAGGGACTTTATTTCGTTTCATTTTTCCGCAAAAAAAGTGCACTTCGGATTAAATATGAATATAGAACGTTTATTTATAATTAATAATCTACCTACTTAGGTAGTCCAGAAAGTGATGTTTTATTATCTAACTTTGGGGTAAAGAGGAAAAGTTAAAGCTCTCAATTTTTCCTTGAAGTGATATAAATGTTGCTTATTTTTTGTGACATTACGCAAACGGAAAACTGGTTTCTGTAACAACCAGGTTATTCCTTTTATATTATACACAAGGAATAAAGGGCGACGTTTAGACCATGTGAATACTAAAAGCAAAGATAATACTAATTCTGTTTCTCTTAGCAACCGTTGTCACTAGATACAATAGGTTTATTAATAAAATTTAAATATTATGTGTTACCAGGGTTAAAAAAATTGAAACTCTATATATTTCTTATAAAGAATTATAAAAATACCTAAACACATCCCAAACAGGACCTAATATCTGAAAGAAAGAATTTAAACTGTGATGTATATTAATATTTTAACAATTTGTTTTAATTACATATTTAAGTAATGCATGTGTAACGGGAATTGGATAAAAGAAAAATAGATGTATAGGAGATTTCTTATATAGGATAAGAGATAAGTGGATTAGGGTAAAAGAAGCGAAGATCAGGAAGAAATGACATCAACCTGATCAGGAAAACCAAAGGCTTATAGCCAGGGGACCTGAGTCAGTAAGTAAATCTTAGGTTCAGAAATTTCATGTATTTATTTGTACAGGATGTGTAATACAGCATGTTCTATGTTAAATTTTATTGTACTGAAATTGTAATGGAAACTATACAAATATCAAATAAACATGTAATGCATTTAATGCTTACCATTAGGCATCAACGTATTACAGCTATTGCTAAAAGGGAATATGTATAATTTCATCCAAAGTTGTGTTATTTATCGACTCTTGACATTTCGCAAAGAGATTTATGTATCGTAACTAATTCATCATGTAACACTTAAACGTTATTCTCTGGAATAGGCGTAAACAGTTTTTGTTAAAAACGCAACGTTCTATAAGTGTGACATACAGAGAGAAAATCTTTATGAATAAGTGCTTCTTCTTTCAGAAATATTCAATATTGTGTTAATATAAACCTGTCTTTTCGAACTGAGAGAGGGCAGTGAACTATAGTCAAAGGAAGTTGAAGTATCCCCCATAAAGATGAAAAAGGATTAATAAGCCAAAATAATAGATAGAGTCAACATGAAAAATTCAATGCCATGGCCGGGAATTGATCAACGGATCTCCTGGTTTCCGTCCAGTCGCTCTAATCCATTGAGCTACCATGGCCAACGTGCCGTCCTGACATAAAATTCTTCATTTGACTCGTATATATCCGCGGTAGACCACTAGGGGCTCTCGCATCCGAGATACACCGTTTGTGGCGACTTACTATTGTAAGTACTTGAGTCCCAGGCTTCATCATTTAATTCTTGTTATTTTAGTTAATTGATGGAAATTAATCATTTCTCCACACTAGCCATATATAGGCTAAGGTTTTTGATAGATAGAGTAAACTTGAAAAATTCAATGACATGGCCGGGATTTGAGCCACGGATCTCCTGGTTTCCGTCCAGTCGCTCCAACCCTTGAGCTACCATGGCCAACGTGCTGTCCTGACGTTAAATTCTCCATATGACTCATATTTCCCCGGCATTGAATTTTTCATGTTGACTACCTATCAAAAACCTCAGCTTATCAATGGCTAGTGTGGAGAAATGATTAATTTCCATCAATTAACTAAAATAATGAGAGTTAAATGAAGCCTGGGACTCAAGTACTTAAGATAGTAAGTCGCCACAAACGGTGTATCTCGGATGTGAGAGCCCCTAGTGGTTTACTGGGAAATATATATATACATACATATATATGTATATATGTATATATATGAGTCAAATGGAGAATTTAATGTTAAGACGGCACGTTGGCCATGGTAGCTCAAGGGTTAGAGCAACTGGACGGAAACCAGGAGATCCGTGGTTCAAATCCCGGCCATGGCATTAAATTTTTCATGTTGACTCTGTCTATCAAACACCTTAGCCTATATAGTGTGGAGAAATAATTTCCATCAATTAACTTAAAAAATGGCAGAAAAGTATAAGAGCCTATATTGTATAGCTATATTGACCCAATATATAAAATGGAATATAAAATGATTTGTCCTCGATTTCCTAGCTGTAGTAATATAACTGAATGTTTTCGTAATTTTCCTGATTCATGTTCTTTTTCACCCACTCCCCAAAACAAGACCAAAAAGCTTTTTATTCCTAGCTGTGTTTTCTAGCCATTAGAAAATATATTCAAAAATAATTATGCAACACATGTCATTTTTATTTCGTATCTTATTAGCAATTATTCCTAAGCACTAAGGCTGTGGTCCACCTCTGGATGAGAAACAGTGGCCCTTTAGCTGGCCAGCGATCCCTAAAACATACAATGACCAAGTCTTTAGAAGAATGCCTCGAAGGTTTAAAATAGAATACTTTAACGCTATTTTCAGCCATGTTTATAAATATAAAACCCGTGCCAACGTAGCATCAATTTACAGTTTAGCCTCCATTCAGCATGTTTAAAATCAATCTCAATATTTGAGAGTTGAAAGCTGAAATATTGAAATGTAACTAGTTTTTCTTATACATAAATGTTTCGTCGTCCAGGTCAGTGCGAGTTTGTTTTCTTGCTATGATGCTTCGATAGAACCTGTTATTGAATGATCAGGTCCCTCCACATCTCTGTTTCTATGTGTACCAGTTGTTTACCATGTAGTATAAATAGTTTGTGTTCAAAATGATTTTGACTAGATAATATTTTTGGGCAAGGAGTTTTTACTATGTTAAATAATCACCAACGCCTGAACAATGCAGAAACTGGCTTAGATTGGCATTTGGCGAAGAGGCCCCATTTATAATTGGTACAACGAATTACAAAGAGACCGGTTTTTTGTTAATGGTCAACTTCGTGAAGGTGAAGGACGCTCAAGAACTACTGTTACTGATGAAAACATTGCTGCTTTTCGGGCAATGCATGATAAAGATCAACAGATACCTTATGAATTTATTGTACTACGTTGAATACTGCTATGAGTCAAATCCAAATATTTTACAGCAATACTCACACGTGATAAGACTTGACAGTCGATGGATTCCCCACAAATTGACTCCCGATCGAAAACAACAACGGATTGACTGCTACGGAGAAATTTCAAGGTGGCATTTCTATTTGGTTTCCTGAAAAGAAAATGCTAGGTTCAAAGGATTTTTCATTCAGAATCTAAATCTACAACCGTCCGATGAATAGGCAGTGTTGATAAAAATATGCTTGATAAGGTGTTTATTTTTCTAAAACGGGCCATACTGTTACTATAGATTAGAAGAATAATGTAGAAATATCTGTAGGTACCACACATTTTTAAAAACATTTGTGACAAAAGGAAAAACAATTTTGCGTTATGACAACGTGCTGTCGCGTACAAACAAAACAGTTGAGTATCTACAGGCCTTAAAGATCAACATCATAGAACCTCCACCATACAGTTCTGATCTGGCAACTTAAAATTCTTTATTGTTTACAAAAATTAAGGACAATGTGTGGAATCACTTTTTCGTCACAGATGAAACCGTGGAACATTACAAAAAAGCCTGATTTCTGAAGTGCCTTAAGAACTGAATTGAGTGCAAAAACCTATTCATATTAAAGGGAAATATGTTATGAATAACGTAAGCAATTCTTTAGAAACTAATACTGAATCAAGCTGTACATAACTACGTTTTAATACTGATTAATCTTGAATAAACTAAGAAAGAATACAAGCTGATGGAAAACCCAAATTTTCACTTTATAGAATGTAGGTGAAGCTTCAAATAATAATCAAAAGCTTTTGAAGCCGAAGAAATTGTATAAATATTTTTAATTCATTGCAAAGCTGTTTCCTAACCTGACAAACGATTATGTCCATTATCAAATTTTACAGGTGCAGAAATATAGTGATGAGTTAGTTTCTTAAACTTTTTAACCATGAATTTCCGCAGTAGTTTTCATTAATTTCTTTCACCTATCTGTTTCGAGACTTAAGACCAACTGGCGGTGCTTGGTGTGTAGCTCTGTTTCTCCCTGGCTTGACGGGACCCAGGCTGCTGGTGACTCAGGCAGTGTCACGATGTCTTGATGGAATCGTTCCTTGCTAGTGCACATCGTTGTCTGTATCTGGACCCTTTCGGTCTCTCCATCGCTTTCTGTATGGATCACTTTGTAAGCACAAAAGGTGAGGTGCCCCTAGGTGAAGCACCCCCTTCTAATTGCTTTTAAACTTTCGTTCTATACAAATGATTTGAGTAGTATAAATATAAACTTCACTTGCGCCAGTCTCAAAAAACTGATTCACAATAGCTATACGTATAGAGTTGCTGGATTGTCCCCCTTTATTAAATTTCCTTGTGGGGGGGGGGGGATTAAAATGCTATACACACTGTTTTAGGTGGCATCTATCTTAGGTTATGAAAGTTTCGTGGCATTCGGACTAATCCTTCTTTGGTAAAAGTGACGCACGCATGCGCCTCAAAACGTACATTTCTCTTGCCATTTCGATATAAAATATTTTGGTAGAATAAAATTTGTCTTCTACCTACCATATATAAGGACAGAAAAGTGATATTGATACAAAAATATGCTAGTTCGGCGTCACCAGATTGTTTTCATATTGTTGATACTTTCATTTGGCAGTGATGCATTGACAAATGCACAGCTCAACTGCATCAATTCATAGGTCGGCTGACATTGTCATAAACTCTTAATAGGTGCAAACTCTTATCATAAGTAGTTGCTTTTAATATCCTCATTAACAGAGGCAATTTTATTTTCAGAGCGAAAGCAGGCTTTTTCAGACGGTACCCTGTTTACACTTGAATAAACAAGTCTTTTGTGATCTGGTGCAAGTCAGTGTGTTTATTTGGCACCCGGCCACGTGTAAACAGCTCAATTCCAAAATTGCAGTTTAATTGAATTTCAGCCAAGTGTGTGTTGCATATAATGAAGTGTGCGGTTCAAACAAAACTCCTCATGATCAAATTTTGATAATGTTCTCTATGGATATCCACATTTCTGGAGGTTTAGGTAAGAAAGATGCGAACGCAATTAAAGAAATAAGTTTTTAAAAAAGAAAGCGCTATGCGATTGCTTTGAAATTGCTGTCTATTTGCATGAGCACAGGAACAGACGAGTTGCGACTTACCACCTGCAAAAAGTATAAGTAATTTTAAATTAATAAACAAGATTTTTTATAAAAATTTTACTCGTATCCACGATACCTCACAACGTGTATTTAATTTGATTTTGTGGATTGCAATGTTTCGTTTACTTACTGGAAGTGAGTAGGAGAGACGGTATCATTTCCACCCTACTCATATGTTAATGAATATATGTAAATTTGTAAATAATTATATAGTAATATGTATTATATAGGCTTAAAGGTGAAATAATTTGTAATCTATATTTGAATCTCGGAATACATGCCATGGCGATGTCGAGTATACTCGTGGATCTTAGGAATGTACCAGACCTGGTACATTCCTAAGAGGATAAAGAACCCCAGGTACCGTTGGAAAGCTAACTATAAATATTTTCAACCCTCGTAAAGAAACGTCTTTCAGTTCAGTTCTGCCTCAGACACAGCCGGTGAAACACAACTGAGCTGCCCGCTTCGGTAGCGTAGATGGTAGCGTGTCTGTCTCACGTTCAAGAGGTTCCGAGTTCGAATCTCGGTCAGGGTGGGCTACCTAGATAAGGTTTTTCCGGGGTCTTCCGTTATCCTGAAAGACGAATGTCGGATAACTCTAAGCTCCATGGACCCCGGACTCATTTGAGCATTATTTCACCAATTTCATTTATCGTCCGATATGACTCAACGTTGATGACGTAAATTAAAAAAGAACTGTGCTTAACACCTATGCAACAGTATACTTGACCAGCTAGATATTGCAGAATTAATATAAATAGTAAAGGGGGCGCCGGGGTAGCGCGGTGGTTTCGTTCGCGGCTCCCGTTCTAAGGGTCCCGAGTTCGATTCCCGGCTCTGGGGTTGGCGATTTTAAGTCGGCCCTATCCACGCCTTCACCTCTGTCTAGCACACGTGAAGTATCCCCTATGCCCAACGTGGCTCGGAGTCCACGGTAAAAACTGTAGGTCCTCTCACCTCACCGCCATCTTCACTATCACCCTATCATTGGAGGTAATGGACACCGCCCTCTGGGTGCCTCCACCTGAGAAATGGGTCCGGTCATCACTTGGTGGGGTGAGATTACCCCGAAGGCCAAGGCTGCCATGTGGGGAGTGTTAGTAACTAACTATATAAATAGTAAAGTGTTTTTATTAATTAAAGAACTATTTACAAGCTTAAATATATTTATTGTTGGAATTGTGCACGTCCTGGCTAAGGGCAAAGTGCTCCAACTAAAGCTAGCCGAGGCAACACCATTTCTACCACCTCAGCCACACCGTGGCCTAAGAGATCTTCTTCCCGAGGTACGAGATCCTCACAAGACGTCATCGTCATTGTAATAGTCTGAGGACTGTTATTCAGGAGTGAAATTAATTGTTTAGCTAGATGGTTTTTCAATTACATCGTAACATAAATTGGTTGGTAATTCTAGAAAAAAATTCCGGACTGATCTAACGTGATGTGACGTAATGAGATTCTTCTAGAATTACCAACTCCGGCCGCGAAAGCCTACGCTTACTCTTGACAAATTGTTTGCTTCTTAAGTTAGTTCCTTAGTGAAATTGTTAGCTTGATACAAACAAAAGCGGCGAATACGTCAGTCCAAACATAACGACGATAGCAATAAGTATCAACGTGTATTCTTTTACAAACAAAGGACTAAAATGTGTTATCAGTTCCGTGGATTGACTTATAAAAATCTAAATTATCTCTTGTTTTCTTAACATTTATGATATCGTCAATTAACTTGCTTGACAACAGAATTTCAGTCATGAGTGTCTTGTTATCTGGGTGACACGCAACAATAGTTGACTGCAGTAAATTACACAAACTGTTCGTTCTTGTACTTGCAAGTACGTGCAGAGGAAAGTAACAAGGGAATAGACAGTAATGGAGATACCAGTGCTTCTGAGATATGGACGCTGACAAGAAGACAGGAAACTGCAGTACAAGCAGTCGAAATGGGTTCATAAGTTGTTTAGAGATGAGTATACTAGTGGAATGAATAAGAAAAGAAACAAAGAAATTAAAGAAGAACTAAATATTTACAGTTAAAATGTAGAAAAAATGGAGGGAATATTTGAGAATGGAGTCCTCAAGAATAACAAGAAAGATAGACTATAACCCAAGATAAAACAAGAGTTGGACGTCCATATCAGAAATTGAGAGACCAAGCTCATTTTCTAGAAGGTAGAAGAATTCGTGATGAAATTGTGTGACGTTGATGTTGATGTACCGATGTATGAGCTACTTGAAGTACTGTACTTAATTTGTATTAGACACACTTAGTAAATTATTTTTGTATGATGCCTTATATTGTGATCAAAATGGATTTGATCTAAACTGGGAAGAAACGTCAATTAGTACGTAATTATATACGGTTTCACAAAACTACGTCATTCATTTCACGAATGTATGTTTCCGTTTGTTTAAATTAAGTCTGTCATTGTAGGTATTAACCTAACATTAGAAATACTCAATTGAATATTTTAAAACACTGGCAATAAAAATGTTCAAAAATTAAATCAGTAAAATGAAAAAATCTGGATATTTACCAGAACATGTAAATTGTAATATTGCGCGTTTTTATGCATTCTAAAATAATTTTTCTCTGAGCCAATTTAGTGTTATAAAATTAAAACGAAAGGAATCTCTTTTAAAGTCATTGAATTCCCCTGCATAAGAACCTTATAGAACGCCAAATGCTATACAAAGGCTTAAGAGTCACATGCACTATAAAATTCACCTCATTCAAATTCAGAGTAAACATCCTATTGTTCTAAACAATTAAAAGCAAAATAGCATTTGGTTAAGACAAAAATCCATCTTTGCAGGAGAATACATAGGGTAGGTCTAAATCAAACGTTTGTCCAAGCTAGCCACACAGTAAACTGAATTGGAAATGAGGACCTCAGAGTATGATGGACGTGTAAAAGTCTCTGTCTCCAGAAACTTAATCAAGTAATGCGATGTCACTTTCATCAGGAACAAATAGGATAGCTATCACTTTGGGTTTCCTTTCTTGACGTTGACATAAAACCAAGGAATACTTCTTCCTATAAGAGAAACTGACAGCTTGTTTAATCAAAGAATAATCAATTTTATCCTTCTCTCTGAATGCATTGCGATAGGTCATTGCAGGATTAATATATGCGCATAAGTTTTGTAGTTTATAACTTTGAAATACATCTTAATTTCTTGTTTGTTGTCATTTTTAATTTCAAATATTCAGTTGACTAGTAAATTACAATGCATTCCATTTTGTATATACAAGTTGGAATTGAAATGAAGTCTCAGCTTAAACTCGCAAAACAAGACGTCGTGGTAAATATAGTTGATAATCATGGTTCATCAATCTCTTAAGTGCAATTTTGTTAAGAGAATAACTTATGTTTAGTTTGAAAATTGTGGTGGAACAATTACTCGAAGAGCAGCTGATGTTCTTTTGGGTGTAACGTCACAATGTAGTAGTTTTCAAAATGTTTTATTTCATAATCTTTTTAAAATTATATCGGTTTCCACTGTTTCTTATGTAATGTCTAAAAGAAACGTGTGTTTTACATGCATTAAGCGAAACCTGATACTGTGGTGAAAATGCGTTAACTTATATAACATCTAATTGCAGTTCAATAAAAAAACATTTAAGTATGATTTCTTCATCTTCTTTAAAACCTTCGAGAGTGCTACTCGACAAAATGTTTATCAGAAATACCTATTCCATCCAGAGGCTTCATTGTATGTCTATTTGAAAGTACTAATTTTGTGAAATGCCACTTCTATCTGCTTCTAAAGTTTTTTTATCAGAAATATTTAGGCACCTAAGAGAAAACAATTGACAGTTTAAACTGAGCATGAAAAATGTTCTCCTGTACAATTGGATCTTCTCTTTGAAAATTTAAATCGCGGCGTAAAAATTTATTGTATCGATGTAGTTACGAATCGTTAATTTAACATAAGGACTTCTGAAAGGATCTTAAATTCTACATAAGGTGACTCCACAAAACATTCGTCCATCTTCAATAAGTTCCAGCAGCTAAATTAAGAAGAGCAAGACAATATTCCAATTTACATGTTTGGGTTTTAACGCCTCTTTAATGTGTTGATTAAAATGATTTTATAGGATTTTAAGTGAACCGTTTCAGTGTTTGAGAAATACAACAGTTCAGTCAGCTAAACTTGCAACCTGAACGAGTGCAGTTTTTGTTAGCCTAAGACCATTAAGTGCAATAAGCACTATGGAAGCTTCATGTAGTTAATTCCAAAGATCAGGTAAGACTTGTTGAAAAAGCGTCATCAGCATCTTTCGAGTGGTGCACGCCCAAGAGGGCTGATCGATTTATCTCTTTACTTATCAGTCTATTAACTTAAGGACTGCACCCACGTTAACTGAGATAAACGAGCAAGCCATGAAGACATTTACTGAAGTTGTGTGTTTCCAAGAGAAGAAAATTGTTAAACCAAATGTAGTCTCTTATACAAATGGTTATTGAGAGAAGTTATATCGTTTACAGCAGCGGAGGAGCCACCTGGAGAATTTCGTTGCTTAAAAATAATCGATTATTAACACTAACCTATCCTTCAGCCACTCTATCGGATAATTGGATATTGGAAGGTAGAGTCAGACTGAAAAATTCAACGCCATAGCCGGGATTTGAACCATGTATCTTCCGGTGTCCGTCCGGTTGCTCTTAACCATTGAGCTACTATGGCCAACATGACAGCATGACATGCAATTCTTCAACTGACCCGTATTTTTTCCCGTAAACCACTAGGAGTTCTCAAACACATGAGACAACTACATTAATGGCGACTTACTATGCTGTAAGTACTTTAATACCCGGGCTTTATAGTTCGGACCACTATTAGGTACAATTAATGGAAATTAATTGTTTTTTCACACTGGCCGTGTGTAGGCCAAAGTATAGAAAGATAGACTGAACAATTCAATGCCATAGCCTAGATTTGAACCACGGATCTTCCAGTCTCAATCCAGCAGCTCTTAACCATTGAACTGCCATGGCCAACTTGTCAGCATGACATTAAATTCTCCACGAGTCAGCTGGTGAAATAACAATTAATTTCCATAAATGGATATTATTCTATATTTGAAAATAATTCTTAATGTGATATTGTAATTAGTTTTCCAATAAGAACCTCCTCTTAGATGTCCAATTCTACAACTACAATTCTATAACTTTTCTTCACTTAGCCCAGTTTGAAAAAATAACTGGTAAATACGTAAAATATGAAGCTATTAACTGTCAAGCAAACAAATACATACAAGTATAATAATTTGTAACTTGAGCTCAAGCTGATGAGGCGAACTAAATATTCACGAAATCGCGATCCTAATCAATTTATAAGAAAACATCCATAATTTCTTATAAGATAAGTGAAGTTATTAAGTTCTAATTATTATATTTGTAAAAAAAAAACTGGTAATTTTTCAGGAAGAAAGTGCGTAGTGGAAATTCTGTCGTACCTGACTATTTTCTTGAGTACTTTAATCTTGCAGCGATAGTGTAACCATTTCTGCATCAAGTGATAATGTAAAAGAACATTTTCGTCCATTAGGCAGGTAAAAGGGTTCTTATGAATTGTGAGTGTATATGAGGGAGGGGGGGGGGGAAGGGAGCTACTACTTCAAGTGACCTGCTAGAACTTTTTGTCCTATTCCTTTACCCATCACAAGAACTCATGTTCTGTATCTTTAGATTGCTCCAGAACATCTTTGTATGGCAGAACCTTGAATACTGTGACTTATTTCAATTGTTATTGACATTTCATGTTTCTTTTCATTGCGTGTAGCAGTCTAATAACTCTCACACAAGGAAATTCCTCCCTCCTACTTCACTCACTGGAGTATCGAACATAGAACTTCTTTATTCAGGTGCTCAATAGCTCTTGAAAAAGTTGTCTCCCGCTCGTTCGCTTACTGTCTTTTCCCTTCCAATCTCTCACTAACAAACACAGCTTGCTAACGTTCACAAAGTAGCGCAACAGTAGTCCGTCACACACCACAACATCTCGCCGACTCGCAAAGAGCTCTCTGAAAAGTCCTGGAGTTGGGGAAGAAATATCCAGAAATATATCCTTGCATCTTGATTACGCTTCTGGAAGTTGCATCGTCTGTGAAGCAGCTACTACTGAAGGTCAAACCTCGGCCCACGGAAGTTACGTCACAATACTGTGTGATGTAGAGACACCAAAGATATATAATCTCTTCTTCCCCAGTGTCACACATCCAAACTGTTTTGAAATTGCAGTTTCCCACATAATCTAAAGATAGGGTTTCCTTTAGGTAACCCTATCGCGTGTATGTCTTTTCTAAAGTGACTATGCCCAGTAGTTAGCCTAACTACCTTCTTAAGTATTTCTCTGTTTACTTTGGCAATTAATTTGCCAAGAGATTGGACCGTACCTACCAATATTCTCTCCTTATCATTCTAATGCTATATTTATGGCATATAGTTGGCTGATTCCACTAACAGTTCAGGGATTATGAATGGAGTGTTAGCTCTTTTTTTTTTTTTTTTTTTTGGTCAATTTATCAACTTGTTTTCCATTCCCTTCAAAATAGTCTTCCAGAGGGTCATTGAAGTTCTAAAATATAGATAATAAACTCATGCAAGAATTTAAAAACTGGACGTTCCAAAATTTCCTCTAAATGGGATTATGTTGAAAGATAATGGAGTTCCAGGTGGTAAGATTATGGGGCACTATGAGAACTTCTAGTGGTTTACCGAGAAAAACACGAGTCAGTTGGAGAATTTAATGGCATGTTGGCACGTTGGCCACAGTAGCTCAATGGTTTAGAGCGGCTGGACGGAGACCAGAAGATCCGTGGTTCAAATCCCGGCTATGGCATTGAATTTTTCAGTTTGGCTCTACCCTTTCATGTTATAGGACCTTTCACCGCTTAATAAACGTGTACTTCCATTAGTAAGACTCCGACGTCTGCTCTTTAAACAGACCATCCTCTTCAAATAAAGCTTAACACCAGACGCAGTTTGTTCATTTCAAAACTTAATCAAAAGGATTTTTGTTTTCATTTCCGTTACAGACAAGAAAGCATGAAGGCCACGGTGCTAGGAAGTAGTTGCATAAAATGTCATGATAGTTATCTGTCTCACAGATGATGTGCAAGGCCATAACTTTGTTACGTTCATACGCTGGCAGTAAACACTGTACCTAGCCCTTCAGGCGGAAAATTGACAGAGTTCTGAAAAGCATGTTATGTAAATGTAAACGTCAATTCACGTTGCACACTACGCCTGACCGCGTCACCAAGGTTAACAATGAATGAGCATGCCATTACGTTTTACAATACCTATCTATGCAAAGGAAAAAAGTCTAATGTGTCATACGTGACTTTCCCTGTCCATTACTGCTTCACATGTGCCTTTATATAACGAGTATTCATACAAAAGTGATTATTCTATTTCTGTATTACTCAAGATGCTTTAACCAGAAATAACCTCAAATTGAGCAATGTGCACTTGGTAGCTTGCTTGATAAGGAAAACTACACACACCTGTATCGAGCTTACTCGGGAGGGGGAGCGCGCGTCTTATCTGTTACTGTTCTGACTGCCCAGCGTTGACCTCCTAATAAACTTGTGCCATACCCGCTGCGTCACAGTATTAAAGAAAAATCTCCTATAAAATGACGTTGGATGACTTATAGGTTTTCTGATTGATCACATCTAATTTTAAATTGTGTATTGTACATTAAGTACAGCTAGTGCTTTCGCAGTTAGGCCATTTGGTAGTATTACTTGGACAGAGCGTTGAGGCGTTTTGACCTTCAGGTGACCAGCGCTGCGGTCGTTCCTTATCAGGTCTTATCTGGTCGATTAGAAGAGTGAAATATTAGTAAGTTGATGTACAGTACGTTACGAAACACAAATAGAGCGATTGGAAGCTGCGTGTGTCTATATGATATGATTTCTCGAGCCTGTCGATGTATAACACATTGCTGTCCAGAAATCATGATTATATCTTAACAGAGTATACATACAGTGGACTTGCTGTGTATATGCAATAAACTCAGGTCAACATTTCTGTGTTGCGATTTTTTTCCGATATGCCTTCTCGCTTTGCCATGCAATAAGTATCCAGTATAGATGTACATTCTTTAGGACAGTAATATGCGCCACAGCACTGGCCTTTTTCCCTCTTTGAGGTCTCTAACTGCTATTATTCTACCATTTTTTTTTTCGAAAATGACCCTAAATATATGCTGCCTTTAAAGTTACATATAGTCTATAATACACAATTTGTATAAAACCATGGTGGAACAGTTCTCGTTGATTCAACTAGTCATTTCTCATTTCTTTAAATGGTTTGATAAAACTCCTAATGGTTTGCTTGTATATTGCCTTTTATGGGCCCTTGACACAGCAGGAAGTCAGTCGCCAGAATGCTCCTTGCATCCCAAAATAGGAGTTTTAATACAACATACGTGGTTTTACGTTACGTGCAGCCTTTTATGGACCAAAGAGATTGAATCCTAGGAGGAAGACGACATGTCCCAGGGATGCAACATTAGTTTATGCTCTCGAGACTTCATTACCCTTTTCTGAGTATAATCTGCAGGTATCTCTTTCTTATCTTTTCAACATAAAGACTGCCTAGATTAAGTTTATAAAACCACCTTAACACTCTCATACATCGGACTTGAAGTCCGGCCCAGCCAATGATTCTTAAGTGTGTCTAAAAACGACAGCAATGTGTCAGAAGATTACTTACATGTAAAAGATATTCTACGGGACCAAATTTCGGCACACCGACACCACTGACTTAATCACTCCATGTTTAAATTGTCACCTGAATGTTCTGTATTCCAGTCGGAGCTCTTAGCAATTAAATAAGCTATAAAATGGTGTACTGTTAATGGGAACAGTGCCCGTATTCTTAGTGATTCACAAACAGCTCTACTCGCTATTAATGATAAATACAATTTAAATCCATTAGCACATGAAATCAGAACCTTGCTTCAAAACCATCCAGGACATATTTGCATGGGATGGCTTAAAGGACACAGTGGAATTTTAGGTAAAGAGAGAGCTGATTGCTTGGCTAAGAAGGCTGCAGAATCCAATCTTCCTGTGACATACTCTTTATGTCCTATTTCTACTGTAAGGAGGGTAATACATCAACATATTCTTGAAGAATGGAACCAACAATGGCTAATAACTCCAAATGGAAGTTTAACAAAAACATTATTTTTCCCTAGTGTATATGACAGAGGAAAATGTGAAACTCTTGTACCAAATTGTGTTTTGACACAATTTTTAAGTGGACATTGTAAATTTGGTGAATACTTATCACACTTTCACTTAACATCCAACCCCGAGTGCATGTGAGGTGAAGAATTTCAAACTGTGGTTCATCTCCTTTTCTGTTGTCCCATTTTCTGGAGAGAAAGACAAGAATTAATATTCAAGCTAGACTCTCTAGGAACTGAATGTTCTGCTCCGCTCACATCTTTGCTGATGAAGCCACAACAGTATAAGTACTTCATGATGTTTATAAACTCAGTGTTTAAACGTCTGAAATAGTTTAAATTAATATGCATCAGAATAAAACAAAATTTATTCCTTCTAGTATTTAAAATATTTTTGTTAAAATTGTATATTTTTATGTATCAACTCTAACCCTAATATACCACTGTGTAAAATAGGGTTCAATAAATCTGGATAAATAAAAAAATCTGAGATTAACAGCGTCGTTAAAAGAAGGCTTCCTCCTTCGTTACTTTCTGAACTATTAAATTTTCTCTGATTAACAGTGTCATCTAATTCGGATACTAAAACATCTTTTCCCCTATGAGACCTACATAGAGAATATTTCCCTGTCCCTTAATTAATATTTTCCCTGTTACTTTATTTTTCTTTGTGACGTACTGGCATGACAAACGAAGCATCCTGTTCTTCTATTCGTTTAACCCTCTGCGGAGTTGAACAAAGACTTCTCTAATTTCTCGCAGTAGCAGCACTCGCTGTACATCATAACTATCATCGTAACCTCACTAGAAGGCATTGAATATCCGCCACTTAATGCTGGATTAAGAACAATTCTCAAGCTCACTATTTAGGTCACCCACAAGGATTTATTTTTTAATTTGCGTCTTCCAACGTTAAGTCACATAGGAGCGTGAATGAAATTGATGAAACGATCCTCAAATGAGTCCAGGGTCCATTGAGCTTAGAAACACTCGATATTCATCTTTCAAAATGAGGGAAACCCCCGGAAAACATCTTGTTCAGCTAACTCATCCTGACTTGAGATTCGAACTTGGACCTCTTGAACATGAGGCAGACACGCTAGTACCTACGCTACAGAGGTAGCATACAACCGCTGGAGTTTTCGAGATAGTTCTAGAATGTTCCGAGGCGGGGAGGAATAAACTTCCGGGACAATCCTGTTATCTCTCGATAGCGCTTCTGTGTTTGTATTGGATGAGAGCACTACCCCGTCGACTTATCTCTTCATTTACCCATCTGTACGTGGATTTGTCATGGATAAAAGTAGTTTAAACTTTGGGTAGCGTAACTAGCATTTTTAGCTACTGTGCTTTCAAACATGGCCATCGCACCTTATCTAGTTTCTGTTGCAATAAATCTACTGCTTTCCTTTCTGTTTCTGTGATTTCTACTCTTTACTTATTTTAATTCTGAAGATTTATCTCAGCCATTCTGAAAGGTGAACTGTTATGCTGAGCAGGATGAAATGTTTATCCATTTGCACCTGACTGCACCGTGCCCAAACCAAAGTTGTCTGGTCTCTGACATTTACCACAGGGAACGATATGGCTTTTACAGAGGCATCAAGCGGTGTACGATAGAACTAAGGACAGAGAAGTGAACAATTGCAAGGAAACGCTTCGTTTGCTCAATTACACCTATTAACTGTTAATGTGTACCGCCTTTCGTCGTGTTCCTTCATTATCAGAAAATTACAGGCAATTGTGTCCAAGTACGCGGACATTGCACCAAAGACCTGCGAAATTCCCTTGTGTATAGTTTGTCGTGACTCGGGTTATTTTTGTAGGTTCCTTAGAGGTACAAAGGAAATGAATACAAAATAAAACAAGAAGTATTTAAACTCAAAACTTTTTAATGTGACATTATATCTTTGATTACAGCAATAAGCATTAAAATGTTATATATTTCTGTATTATTAATTTTCGAATCACATTATATATACTTGTAAGTTCGTAATTATTTCCTCCATGTATTTTGAGTTAAAATTGATGTTCTGTGTTAGTAATTCATAGAAAACTATGTGCCCATGTAATATATTTGTGTATGCATATATTGACTACCACGTAAGGAAAGATAAATAATTCATGTACACAACACATTGCAAGTGCTGATAGTCAAGTTCTTAATCATAATAATGAAAGTGATGTACAGAAAATAATGTGTGTATATATAATTTACAAGATTTTTTTAAGAACAAGGTGGTGACATTTAAAGAAAAATAACCAGGCAGAAATACATTTTTTATAGATAATCATGTCATTTTAAGATGAAAGCACGCGATAGAAACCAAAACTGTATAAAAGTAATGGCAATTCCAGTTCTGTTTTACGACTTATAAACTTTGTTATCCATAAATGTAGACGCTAGTAAGATGGAGTCGCCAAAAATAAATCTTCTAAGGTATGCCGAATATCGTGCCTTAACACATCACGTAAGGAATTTTGACATCTTATTAATTTATATTTTGTTTCTCTAATGAATAAAGTAGAGGATTATGTAAATAATTGGAAATACCACAAGGAAAATGCGAATAAAACTGCAATGGCTAAGCAAATACTTAATTACAACGTGTCCATAGAATTATGGATGGAAGAAATCTAAAAATACACCGAATAGGGAAGATAATTGTGGATTTGTGACAGGCTGCGTTGAGATACTGTCGTTAGAGAAATTTATAGAAAGGTATACCAACAAATAGAAGAAAGAGGAGATAATAAACCTGATTATTACTACATGACCTTATGGACCCATTTTCAACAAACTTCTACAAAACGAAAAGCAGTTTTCTACTTGAGAAAAGCATAGCTGCTGAAAATTCAACCATAACAATATCTGGGGAATGATTAAAGCTACTAACGATTATTTAGCATTAATTGTGTGCTTTAAAGAGATCTACATTTTTGTATAGTGCTACAGGATGTCTTTGTAAGTGTCAGATACTTTGGGGAAGATTTTCTAACACCAAAACGTAAAAACGTTGTAACCGGATTCCTCCGTTGTTGTGGGTTTCGATGCCCCGAAGTTGCGGCAACATATGTAGCAAGATTCGTGCTGGTATCTCGTTTCCCGTCGTTGGTCTTACTTTGTCGATCTTACCTTCATCCAAAATATTATGACTTGATGAAGAAGATGTTCCCCGAAGTTATCAGGAAAATGCTTAATTATGCCTCGGTTACCTTTTAATATTCTTTTGTTATATTCTTACTTACGAATATAAACTCTTAAGTTACAAGGGTGGTAACGAGTGAAGGAATCATTAAGATTTTTAATTTGAATTTCTATAAGAAATAAATCTTTTGTTTATTTCTTTTAACACCAAATCCATTACAATTCTTATCAAAAAAACTTTATACTGTGATCGGAATCAATCTAATACTTCAAACTGAACTAACACTTAAATATTTTCGAACAATTTAATATCCGTCCGATCTCTTAGGTGTTCCAGAAAGAAAGATGAATTTTCTTTCGGTTTCTACACCAAGATTATTTAATCCTTCGTTACTATCCCTACCCATATATTACTTTTATATGATTGGCGGATTTACTACTACGTCACCACATTATTACGTAATACAATTATTACTATGGCCAATCACAAAATTACATATATTTTTACACAATTTTGTTTGTTTTTCTTTTATAAATGTATACATTTTTCAAACCCTTTCTAAATATAAATCGAAACAACTGTTACAACTGTCCGATTGTTTGGCAGTTTGGCAGTTTTATTAAGTTGGGGTGTTTGCTATAGAACACAAGAGACAGAAGAAAATGTGTTCTGTTAGTAAACACAATGATATGCACTACATGGGGAATGTATCACGAGCACGTGAGCTTTATGCAAGAACTTTCACTGAGAGACAATTACCTGTTCGTGAACATTCTCACGAATTCATCAACGGTTTAAAGTGGCTCATTTGAGAGAAGTTTTGGAATGTTTGGGACACCAAGAAAGGCACCAAGCGTGACTGTGGAACGAATTCCTCGTGATGTGGACACAGACCCATCAAATAGTACAAGTCCAACTGCAGTAAGGGAAGGGGTTAGTCACTAAACTGTAGAATTTTGTCTGAAGCTTATCACCTTCAATGGGTGCAAGGATTAAATGTAATGGACTTCGAGACAAGAACATCCAGCAAATGTTACAGAATTGTATTAATTCATACATCTTGTTCGCTGACTAAGCTTGGTTTATTTACTGCGTTATCTTCAGTTTTTATAGCCGAATCTATGAAATACAATGGACAACAGATGTCCTGGTAAATTATGATATAATCATTCATGATCACTTAATGATTTGTTTCCTCCATGTCTGAATATAGACGTGCATCTACAACTTTTCAGAAATAAGTTGCACATTTAACTCATGTGCCTCTGGATATCATCCAACAAATGTAATTTTACGCGATGTTTCACCTGCTTATTTTAATCGGATAGTACATAGCTTCTTGAATATTATATTTTCGTTTAGATGGATTGGTATAGGGGCCTGCTCCATCTCCTGTTTAAATTCTTTGGATTTCTTCGTCTGAGGACATTTAAAGCCTTGATTTGTGGGATGCTTGTAGCGGATGCTGAGAGAGCGTATGCACACTGGATTTGACCAAATACAGACACTTCAGGAATTTTCAAAGGAAATAACGCGGATAGTGTGGATCGCAGGAAGAAATCACTTGAAACAAGTTTTGTAGCCTTCAATTTTGTTCTGTAACTCAAATTATTTTCTCCCATATTCCCAGTACCTTTTTTTCTCCTTTAATGTTGGAAGGGTGATGAAGAGGACTTTAAAAGATGTTCCAAAAAATGAGGACTTACATTTTAATAAAAATATCTAAAAAATGTGGGATTTAGTCAAAGTTGTTAATCAGTTTTGAGAAAATCAAATACAATGAAACATTTTCCTGCATAAGATAGTTGAGGTGGTGATGGTTTCTTGAAAATCGTTGTCTTAACGTCGAAAGAAGCTGAACTTATATATAAAGTGTCGTATTTTATGTTCGTTTTTGGATAAAGAGTTTTCGGATAGAGTACAATACTTCCCCTTCTTACTCGAAGGTACAAGGAAACCCTGACAACAAGGGGGAAAAGTCAATACTAAATAAACAAATATACATAAATAAGTTGTAGAAAACTAATAACGTGCCATTCTCTTATCCCTTCAAAGTGTATTTCAAAAATTAAGTTAGCCCTATGAAAGAAAACAATGTCAAGGTTTGTTCCAGATAACTTATCACAAACAAACATGCTGCAAACGATGATACCCTGTTATCTTCCTCTTTCAATATTGTATCCGTGTAGAGTTTGACAGCTTGGTTTTCCCTTCTTATCTGTAGAATGAACCAAGCAAGATAGTTCCATGCAATGTGTCCTGGGTTCGATGTCCATTAAGACGGTCTGACCATGATTATTTTTTGTGGTTACCCTGGTCGGTAAGTGAATCTGATGGTTCCTCTTCTACCATGCATTTCCTTTCTATTCTCTTTCAACTGTTTCAAGGTTGAAGTACCAATGGCGTTCGATGTATTGAATGATGACGATTGGTTTTGTGTGTGATCTCACCTCGGATAGAAATGAACTATTATGCGCTAGTATGTGCCATCTGATAACGTTAGAGAGTCCGTCTGAATCTGGTCGCTCTTTGGTCTCCCTTTGTCATCTCTCTTCAAGGGGTGATTCAGATATATTTGAAATTCAGTTTAAGAAATCACTAGTAGAAGTTCGTTCAATTACAATTGTTATAAATCTATGATTTGCACCACAAATTTCTGAACATTGTCCATAAAATACTCCAGGACGATTAAACCAGAAAGTTGCTTGAGAGCTCAAACAAAAAATCCTAAAAAAGCAATTGCTGATATGGCTCAAATTATCCCATAATTTCCAAAGGCTTCCTTTTTACTGCTTTCATGTGAAATAACATGTGAAATTATACCAAATCCTGGTAAAATTAAAATGTAAACTTCAGGATGACCAAAGAATCAAAATGTTGATATAGAATTGGATCCTCCGATCTGTAGAATGAGGTTAGGAAGTCTGTGTTGGATGTTGGAGGTATATTGGAATGTAAAGATCAAGCTACACACTTACCTATTTATATTAACCCGAAAAATTAAAAGTAATAATTTATTATCAGAGTTTTATCGATGAAAAGGATCTTAATCTAATAATTCTAATATGCATACTTCTAAACCTTCCTTTCAAACTTTTCTAATCATTTAACCGCCAATGAAGTGCTTCTTCTAACTGTATTTTATGTTGGTAATAGCTTTTTCGATATTTCTTGCTTGTTTCAATCATTGAGTTTATTTTAAGCTAACTGACTGTGAACTACAACAAGTTACACACAATCACACACATGATGAAAGCTCTATCTTGAATTATGTATATGTATAGGACTGCTGTACAAGGTTTGCATTTTTATATTGCAGATTTCAATCTTAAGTCACTAAGAATGTGTACCAAGAATTTACATTTTGCATTGTTAAAAGCATTTTAAGTGCTGGTATCGGATCCAAATGATCTAGCTGTCGAAGGACCCTTAAACCTCACTCACTCACTCACTCACTCACTCACTCACTCACTCACTCACTCACTCACTCACTCACTCACTCACTCACTCACTCACTCACTCACTCACTCACTCACTCACTCTTAACTGCTGATAGACTTCTAAGAATATGCTCCTCGCTCACAATCCGTAGCAAGTGGCATACAAAACTAGCTATGGCATTTACTTCTCGTGACGTTAGTAACAAGATTGGGTTCCGCCATATTCGTCTCGTCCCACAAGGAGTTTTGTGCCCAGTTACTATCTGTTCTTTGAAGATTTTTCGGTAAATGTCTCCGGAGTCTGTTTGTTAAACATATGAATTAATTTCACACCGACTGCGAACTACATATCTACTATAGCTATGTCAAATTTGGAACGAATATTAAGATACAATTCTTAACTTTAATCGTAGTTTGTGGATCAAATTACTTCTTCACTCCAAGGGCTAGGCAATGCTGCCTGTTCCGGCTTAAAACATGCCTGACCATCGTTTTCGTGGTCTTCCCGGATGTCTCTTTCCTTTGTTTATAGTTTATAACTCTTCTTGGGATCCTATCTGTCGGCATTCTCTCAATATGCTCTCTCCATTCATTTCTATAATTTATTATTTTTTCTTCTAAAGAACTTATTTCTAAATCTTCCCTTATTTTTTCATTTGGGATTTTATCTAAAAGATTACATTCCTTTACTGCTCTTAAAAATCTCATTTCGGTGGCCTGTATCTTGTTTTTGTCTGCTTTTGTTAATGTCCATGTTTCAGAACCAAAAAGAAAAGCAGGCACAGCCATTACTTTATAAAATTTCATCCGTGTTTCTTTTCTGGTTTTAGTTTTTGGGCTTCTATTTATTATGCCGCATATTTGTTGAAACATTGGTAATTTATTTTTAAAATCATTTTTATATTTATAACTGGCATATGTTCCCAAATATTTAAAACCCGTAACTTGCTCTAAGATAATATCACCAATTACTATTTTGGTTCTAACAGTGTCTTTACCTCGAAACGCCATTGTTTTTGTTTTATTTGTGGAAAGTTTGAAATTATAATTCTTGCATAACTTCTGTAAAATATATACTGATCTTTGCAGCTCGTCTTCAGTTTTACTTATAATTATATGGTCATCCGCAAATAGCATCGTCTTAAGAATAAAATTTGGTGCAAGATGAATGCCTCCGTTAATCTTAAACATCCACTCTCTAATCAGATCTATATAAATTATGAATAAGATAGGAGACAAACTGCAACCCTGTCTTACACCTTGATTTGTATGTATCCATTTACTATACATTCCATTTCCAATATGTATGCTGATTGTTGTATCCTTATATATAGATTTTAGAACTTTAATGAGATGATTTGGGTAGCCTCTTCGAGTCATGATGGATCAAACTAACACTGGATAATACCCCTAAAACCACTTGTCAGAAAACGATACAACGATTTCCACAAGCTCAGTTGACCAACTAGATACATCATTCAGCTGTACTGTAAGCCATAACTGTATTTCCTTCAGTTTCTGTACGTTTTCTACACAATGTCAGAGTTCAGAATGATTTAAAATAAATACTAACTGATCACACAGTGTAAAACGTCTGTTTTCAACGACTGCTGTTAACCTTCCCATCCTTCTCCAATGTTGAGCTATCTAGAAGCCTGGAATGTTTAAAGACTAATGTGGGAGCTGCAGCCCAAGCTCAATTCCTATTTTAGAAAAAGTGTTACCCAAGGAAGTAATATTTCCTCATTTGACATTGGAAAATAACCCAGCAGCTCCTTTAAAATTATTAGGAGAAATTGGTTTATTTAATAGTTAAGTTGAATATAAAATGTTTCCTAACTTATTCGCCAAGTTTTGTCACATTTTACGTACTGTACCACTAAGATGCTGTTTAGTATAGGCTCGCAATAGCGCTTAATATTGACATGGTGAGGTAAAAACGTCCAAAAATTGAAATAGTTCAACTACAGTATTTTCGATGTTTTTCGATTTCATGGTCGTGCATTAGTGTCTAAGCTTGATCTTACCGTTCTTGCATCCCATCGTTTGTGAGACTGAGAATAATTCAAGGTTGATTTTGGCACGATTTCATTGTTGTTAGGAAAGAATACATTGCACGTTTGTGCAGTTTCACTGTTACGCAGTGGTTGTTTACCTCGATTTTACTTTTTATTTTTACTTAGAATGCTTTACGTTGCGAGATAGCTAATGGCTTCTTAAGTTGTGGGAAATTCTACACTGATATGCCACTTGTATCTTTATGTCGCTAATAGTAAAGTACCAACTTTCTATGGACTATAGTTTGGCATTTTGGCTTTCATTCTGTCTACATATTTCAGTAAATTTAAAATGCTATCATACGAGGGCTGTTCAATAAAGAATTATCACATCTTTTTGACAACGTACCTTTACTCATCCTCATAATTTTGATGTTCCTCATCAAAATAGTCTCCCCTGAATGCGATGCACTTGTCCCAGTGTTTCTGCCAGTCATCAAAGACATGCTGGGAACCATTTTTGAGAGATCCTTCAAAATAGCCTCCGCAGCCTTCACACTGATGAATAATGCCTCCCACGAAGGCGTTTCTTCAAGTTAGGGAATAGAAAAACGTCACATGGTGCTAAATCCGGACTATAGGGAGGGTGAGGGATGTACTTCACGTTGATGTTTGCAAGATATTCAGCAACAACATTGGCAATATGTGGCCGCGCATTATCGTGGTGCAGCATCCAGCCTGTTTCATGGAAATGTGGTCTTTTGCGCCTGATATGGACTTGCAATGTTTTCAGGACATCCCTGTAGTATTGTCCAGTTACTGATGTGTGTGCAGGTACAACATGCTGATAAATCATTCCATGAATATCAAAGAATGAGATGACCATAATTTTCCCAGCAGAAGCAACCACTTTGCTTGTTTGGGGGGTTGGTAATGAAGGAGATTTCCACATTGAGCTTTGCTGTTTGTTCTCAGGATCAAAATGATGTAGCCAAGTTTCATCAGCAGTGATTACATTTGAAAGAAACTCCGGATCTTCCTCTAATATTAACTTTAACTGCATGTTAGCTCCATTGCAGCGGTAGGCGATACTGAACATGTCTGAACTTGCCTGGTTCTCATAGGCGGGAACCAGAAGTACCAACAATGAAACTACTACGGCGTGTTTGTTTCACTTAAGCTAACAGAATATAATAAGATTGAAATTTAGTGCGAAAAATTATGACCGTAAAAATTATGACCATTCTTTATTGAACAGCCCTCGTATATTGTGACAAGCACTAATTATACCAGGGATTCATATCGAAATCTATACATCATGCCCACATACGTGGGGTATTACAGTTAGACAAACTGTATGCCGCAGTGTTCAAGTTGTACTGGAACCCACAGCTGATCTATCTTCAAGCACTACACTGTACATTTTCTATACAGTCCCACAGTTCAAACTGACATTACGATATAAATCTCTTTCGAATTGTGAAGTATGTAACAAAGGGTGCAGTAAAATAAGACATGAAGCTTTCCCGACAATATTTCGAACACAGTGCTACGTTAAGTAAGCTAATTTAAATCTGTGACCCATCTATTGTGTGGAGTTATACTGTATACATCTAGAAAGCATTTTTCACTGCTTTTGAGCTTTATGAATTTATTAGCACAAGATAATTTACTGGGGATCAGTTACGGAATTTATTGTTATGTCTGCTTTCAAGGATGGTTGCAGTCTTGATGATCCGGCATTACAATTTTAGCTTCCCAAATGCCATGGGAACGTGGTCATGCTTCTGTGACCAGGTTTCTGTAAAATGACTACTGCTATTCCGGATAGAGCTTGATAACAGAGCATGGAAGGTACAATAAAATTTAAGAAAGGTTATATGACATTTCGTAAGCGTAGGTGAAGAAGAAAAAAATAAGGAAAGAATAGAGTTAAGTTATGTAGCAGGCACTCCTCTATCGTTCCATGAGGGATAATTAAAGAAAGTTTCAACCGCCACGTTTCTTTCTTATTACTCTGTGTTTTCATAAATATCTTATGTTGTTTCTAATGGTCTATCCTAAAGTATAAAAAATAGCTTTAAAGTGTATTTATTATCCAATTGGCTAAGAAAGACTGTATTGATTGCTATGAAATATGGCATCATTATGCATAAATGTGATGCAATCTTCTAGGTTACAATTGTTTTTGCCTCTAAGGTTTCCACCTTCAGTTAAACAATCTTTGACTACATCCAGTCTGCTATCAGTTTCTATGTCTCAGGACTAAAAACGAACCAATTAACTATTTTATAACCGATGTGAAATGAACCGTAGTTTGGACAGAGTCCTATGAAAGAGTTTCACTAAACTATTACAACATAATTCGGGCTTTTAGTGGAAAAATTGAAGAAGTATTTGCAAGAGTAGTTAAACTAGACGGCAACTATCACAGGGAGATAGTTTATCATGAAATATAAGGTTTAACTGCTTTAAAACAGCGAAGAAATAAATAAAACGTTGATAACTTTTGTCTTTATTTCTACTCATTTATTATATTTTATTTTTTACGAAATAATGCCTTAACGATACTCTGCTGTCGAGAACATGGATAACTAGAGCGTAATGTTACCCTTCGTGGCCATATTTTGGGTAGGTAAATTTCTTGCCAATCCAGTAGCTAGAATTATGCTCAAGGTTGTGGGACTAGATTTTTAAGTACACCCATAAAAGCTACTTAAATTTAATTATAAGTCGGTTTTGGTGGATATGAATATGGTGTGTAGTCAAATGAAATATGATACAAAATTTGTTTCTCACTTAGCATTGCGTGCCAACAGCGCTTTCATTTGCGCTCTTAAGACTAAATACCCATTTCCCAGGAGGTCGCTTATGAGTCTAGTGTATTCACTGCTGCTTTTAGAATGAAATGGGTTCAATTAAACGAGCAGGCCTCATAATGTTAATTGTAACGAACGAGTGCAATGCTTGTCCCGGACAGCTTTGGTTTCACCTTCAGAAACATACTATCTCCAAATATGATTACGAAAATGTTGATTATGTACATAACCATTAAGGTGAAATCAATTATCATCCCAAAGCAGCATGTTTTGTTAAGTAAACATTCGTTCAGCAATGAAACAAATATTTCACGTAAGACCTGAAGCTTTCCTGGGGACGGATATGTTCTAGATCTTCTTGGGAAACAAGCCAGGTGAAAAGACGATTAGAAATCGACGTTTCGAGAGCGTACATCTCTCCAACGTAAGGATAATTTAATAAATGTTATAACCACAAATGTGTTATTGAATTTAACACAAATATAAACAAAGACAAAACACTATCAATACTCATATCACTGAAAAAAGACTGTTTTCAGTAAATTAAATGCCAGGTCAGGAGATGGCGTAGTATATAAAATTAATTGGGTCAAAGAAACGTAACTACTTAACTTGATTATCAAGCTGTATTGATCTGTGCTTCTTAAGCTGACGGATTTCCATTTTAAGGCCGGTTTCCAAGAGGAGCTGAACTGAAATCAAGCATCACGATTAAGTGTGCTCCTCTTGGAGGAAATGGCCAAAGCCTCTTTAACTCCCCGCTCCCAATAACTGTTGCATTTTGCCAAGATGGTCTTCTCCCAAAAGTTGGCTCTATGGCCGTTATCAAAACAATACTATCCCAGTCCAGACTTCTCAGGTTGCATTAAACGAATGCTCCGTTTATGTTCGTTTATTCTGGTAGCGATGGTCCTTCCGGTTTGTCCTATATACAGTGTACCACAGTCACAGGGAGTGCGGTACACATCCGGAACTTGGAAGTCCAGTTTGTCGTTTACCGGTCTCAACAGATGTTTAATCTTCGGAGGTGGTTTGTGGATGATCCTGATGTTGTATTTGGTGAGAATTCTGCTGATTCTGCCGGATAGATTGCCGGTAAACGGGATGCAAAATGAAATGAAATGTGTAGTGTTTAACGCCCGCTTTTACTACATGTGGCACCGCAGGCGGTGACACTGATGATACATGAAATGAAGATGAAGCACCGGTGGAATGAGATGGTGGGGGAAACCGGAGGTCCCGGAGAAAACCCGCCCCAGCGCCGTGTTGTCCACCACAAATCTCACTTTTCGGTCGCCTGGGATCGAACCCGGGCCGCCTTGGTGAGAGCCAAGCGGTCTAACCACTGAGCCACGGCGCGGCCTTAAACGGGATGCAGGCTGTAGCGGTAGGCTTATCTGACGCTTGCTGTATTACAGGCTTTCCTTTCCTAGCTTTGGTGATCGAGGCTTCAACGTCACATTCGGTGTAGCCGTTTTGACGGGAAGTGAGTCTCAGGTGCTGTAATTCCTATTTTAAGTGACTGGGATCAGAGATAGACAAAGCTATGTGGGCCAGTATACTGAAAACTCTCAGTCGTTGAGACTTACGATGGAAACTATAAGCGTTCAGATAGAGATCGGTGTGTGTAGGCTTGCGGTATACAGCATGACCCAGTGTACCGTTTCTGTTTTTTGAAACAAGAATGTCCAAGAATGGAAGAGTTCCATCCTTCTCCACTTCCATGTAGAATATTTCACAGTAAGTCCTATGAGCTGGATTACTTGGTAGAAGACGAATTCCTTGTGAACTTTGTTTAAGAACACCGTATGAGCAGGTTATATTAACTGTAGGAAAAAAAAGCCCCGTGAAAAATAGTTGATGGAGGCAACAATGGTGATATTCAGAATGTAAATAAACAAAGAGGGCAAGTGTGTTAAATAACTGCGAATAAAGTGACACAAAAATGACAAATGCGTACTTAAGCGGATTGAAGCATGCACAGGTAAGTGACGCATCAAAACATTGCAACAAAGTAATGTCTGTGCATAAATATTTATTTGCAGGTTCTTTTTGTGGCCTCTGATTTACAAAAATTTCTCCAATTAATTTGTTTGCAGTACAGACAACGGATCTTAAGCTTGATAAGCTTCTATCTCTAAAATCATTGAACCTAAAAGTCAGTTGCCCTGTTTATTATCTCCTGGTAACTTCTCAGAATGCCAATTACTTATATGATTACAGCATTGTTTGTCTGGCCTTGTAAATCTTTGAAACTTACTTAATAACGTTCGCTTAAGCCACACACATACACTCTTTCTCTCACAGTTATTACAAATCATTATCCCAGATGTTTTTTCCATGTTACTTTAATGTGTCAGTATGATTCGCCTCAGTGTTTACTTTTGTTATCCAGGGGGCTTGTTCTCCTATGGAGCATTTTATATTTGCTTCTAGTGTTTTTCCTTAAGTTTTATTTTACTTCAAACCCACGCCAATTGTCAGGAAACTTGATATATAACATACCTCAGACTCCACTTAATACCTATTTGGTATCCTAATTGTTTTCCATAAAATCAAGAGTTGGTTATTGGCTGTCGAAAAGCAGGAGAGGATTTGAGTAGACATAGTCGCCTATTGTGCCTCTGGAAACATTCAGGAGAGATGGGTAAATTCAAGGAACCTCGGGGGCAAATTCCGACTTAACTGCGATCCCTAACGTCTCCAGTTATTACACCCTGACGCCGGTGTGACTCTCAAAAACACGCCTTTCCTCACAACGGGGTGTCTGTGAAGTCACGCACCGAACACCAGGTATTTTATACATTAATCAGCAGAAGCATATCTTTCGAGCGGTTTTCAAATAAATAAACAGTAAGAAAGTAAGCGCAAAAATATACCGAGTTGTCAAACGTGCCTCCTAATTAGGGTATGTATTCCACAAGCTTGCTTGCCCCTAGGTACTCCACAACAAGCAAAGCAACCAAGTTCGTTCGTCCGCAAGACAAGATTACATAGCACACAGTTCATGGTGATTAAACTCTTCTTTAAGCTTTCTCCGAACTGTTTGTGCTGTGTACCTGCAGGAAAATTAATAAGCAAACACTGGAAGATATCAAGGAGAAACTCAGAAGTGAAGAACCATGCATTTATGAGTAGGTATCAATAAGCCATACGTGCATTTCCATGATGGAAACGTGTTTTGAAATGCTGAATTTATTTAAAAAGTGAGCTACTTTAATTAAAACACACACAGATGCTCACGTACGTGCCTAAATCTCTCGAAAAGTTGCACTGTGTGATCTTGCAGCTACTAGAATAAGACCTATTTAAATGCCGATATGATGTTTTGAGAGAATTTTTAAATAAGTAAATCTACAATACATAAGAAAATGCATTTTTAAACTCTAAAATAATACTAAATATTCACTCCTTAAGTTTTTATTTTAAGGAGTCTCGAATTAAATCACCATTCCCCTACGTTAATAATAGTCTCATTAAAAGTACAAACATGTAGCTGCTCTGAGTAGAAAATTAGGCAAGCAAACAAGCAAGTCGAGATATCCATTGTTTGCCTAAGCCGATTGTAGCAGCCAGTCCAAGTTGACGTGGTACTCACTGGATTGTCCAGCAAGTTTAGATATTAAAGAAGCAGCTTTGTAGGCCACATCTCCTAATTTCTACATTAAGTCTCAAACTTCACAAACTATCTAGATACTCGCATATATAACATTCAAAACTTAATGTAAATCAAAAGCTGAATATTTTATTGGTAACGCTCACTCCTTAGCTATTCCTGGAAAGTTTGTTGCTAGAAAACGTTCCACAAAGGAAGTTTCCTGGAATTTCATAATTCAGTTTATCCATGATCCAACCTGATCATGAGACCTTATCAGTGGCTTAGGCGCTGGCTTACTGATCCTAAGCTTGAGGTTTATAACCCAGATCGATCATTTTACAGGTTCGTCTGGTTTATCTCGAACCGCAGGAATTTTATATATATATATATATATACAGACAGACAGACAGACAGACATAGGTGGTCTGAAAAGTTCCCGACCTAATAAAGATACAAGACATTTTTTCAGATTTTTTTTTTTTCATCAGTCTCCTTGTAGCTCTACACACTTCTCTCAGCGATTCTCCCATCTCTGTAACCCGTCCAAATAGTACTCGGCGTTTTTCTCTGCAAAATGTTGTTCACGAAGGTGATTGCATGTTCATCTGACGAAAATCTGTCCTCCGAGCGCAATTTTCAGATGAGGGAACAAAAAGAAGTCACTTGGCGCTACATCTGGTGAGTAAGGCGGATGGTCAAGCAGTTCAAACCGTAATTAGTGGATTTTCGCCATTGCAACCGCTGAGGTGTGAGATGGTTCGCTGTCTCAGTGAAACAGGTTTTTCTTTTTCTGCAAATGTGGCCGTTTTTCCGCAAGTTCTGCATTCAGCTTGTCAAGTAATGATGCGTAAAATGTTCCCGTAATGGCTTTTTCTTTTTGAAGATAATCGATTAAAAAAACTTCATGACTATCCCAAAAAACAGTCGCCAACACTTTCCCAGCCGAAAAAAGAAAATAGTTTTAGCTTTTTTTTTTTTTTTGCGCCGGTTCCCCCTTTGCAGTCCACTGTTTGGACTGTATTTTTGTTTGGACGTATAATGGTGTATCCAAGTTTCATCTACAGTAAATAATCGACGCCAAAACTCAGATTAATTGCGCATAAACTGCGCCAACAGAGCGTTGGAAATGTTTATTCGAAGACGTTTTTGGTCTAACGTGAGCAAACGCGGCACCCAACGCGCGGACAGCTTTCTCATGTCTAAATGTTGATTTAATATGTGACAAACACGTTCTTTTGACAAGTTCATAGCCTTTCTATCTCTATCACTTTAATTCGGCGGTCGTCTAGCACCATTTCATGAACTTAGGTGATGTTTTCGTCGCTAGTTGCAGTTTTTGGACGTCCCGAAAGTTCATCGCCTCCCAAGCTCTTACGTTTAAATTCAGCTGCCCAAAATTTAAATGTGGTAAATGACGGTGCAGAGTACCCTTACACAGAAGCCAACTCATCTTTGATTTGCGTAGGCGTATTGCCTTTCAAAAACAAATAGTTAATGATAGCTTGATACTCGATTTTGTCCATTTCATAAAAAAAAACTCATTTAAACGACCGTTACATAACAACAGAGCGTCCAAACTGGCTGAAACATTACTCAGTAGCTGTCAGCAGACGAAAAACGTAATGCACTAACTTTTATTTACGAGTGCTTTCATCTTCATGGTGAGGTCGGAAAGTTTTCAGACCACCCTTATTTATAATCGCATTGTAACTTTCCAATTGACTCCGCATGGTTATATTGTAGCTATCCCTTTAATACTTTCAAGAGCAGCGCTTTAAATACTACTGGTAGATAGCGGTAGTATATGTATAACATCCTAGGGAGGGTTCCGGCTATCTGCTAATATCATTACAAGGGAACTATCACTATCCTCATACCTGTACGTTTGATGGCATCATCTGTGCTCTACATATATGGGACCTGTGTGCCAAACGGGGTGAAGAGTATAGCTGGAAGTACCCGAAAATGAATCCAGAATACGTAACAACATGTAGGCATAATAACACTGCATTGTTCGGGAGGGTCTGTTTACTTCTAACGAATAGCGGCCTATACATGGCATATGTAAGGAGCGCCGAACACTGGGCACAGAGCTGAAGATGGATGTCCAGCTGCTACTTGCATGTGGTTGTCTGCGGCTGTTTTCAGACTTCAGTTTTGAGCATTATGGTGCTATTCCGCAGCAGTTTTTTGGCACACATGCCCCAGAGATGATATCAAACTCTCAAGCAAACACAGGTATGAGCATAGTGATAGTTCCCTTGTTAGCTCTTTTGTCATCGGATGCTGGATTAAACCCACAGTCCTCAAAGACATCGTTGGATTCAGTCACTTTCTGACTTTATAATGAAATTCTCTAACATATCTTCAATTAATGTATTTTTCCAACTACATTTCTTCTACCTGCTTCACATGTTCTCAGGCAGCCATTTTCTAGAGTAACTTTAAGTGCTGCATTGCGCAAGACCTCCCTTACATCTTTTTTGAATGTCAATCATCTTTAGTCATATCTGCGTTGATTTGTACCCATATTAGCTGGAATGCATTCCTATTACAATGATACGAGGGTAAGCTATATCCATTTAATTCAGCTATAGAGTATATTGCATGCCATTTGAATTTATCTTTGTTACTATGAATTGTCTTGCAACACCGATTTTGATGCCATATTTCCATTATTACCAGGTAATATTACCATTATTGGTATAAAACACTGTTTGTACAAGGCATGTTTTTTAAGTCAGTACCGTTTTGCGATTCCGCCGCCGCAGCGCTACGGTCGGCGTTCCGCGCATGCGCGCTGGTTACCTACATCTCTTGTCTACGCACTGACGCCATTACAGTATGATTCTTCATTGTATACGTTGGTTACTGAGTGTTTAAGATGCCTCCGACAATCGTGAGTCCCACCGATTGTGGAGTACGGGCTGTTATACGATTTCTTAGAGCGTAAAACCGATCGATATTCATCGTGAGATCTGTGAAGTTTACGGACAAAACATTGAGTGGTGGAATGGTAAGGAAATGGGTCAGAACATTTAAAGATGCCCGCACAAATGTGCATGATGAAGAATAAAGTGGGCATCCTTCGGTCGTTACTGAAGATTTGGTGCAGAAAGTGGACGAAAAGGTGAGAGAAAACAGACGCTTTACAATTTCATCATTGTGCGACTATTTTCCTCAATATTCTCGTAGTGTTTTGTATCGCATTGTGACCGAGAACTTGAAGTACCGAAAATTGTGTTAACGTTGGGTTCCGAAAATGTTGACGGATTTGCACAAAAGCCAACGTTTAGGCAGTGCATTGATTTTCCTTGAGCGGTACCACAATGAAGGTGAAGATTTTATAGACCAAATTGTTGCTAGTGACGAAACATGGGTGGCCCATGTCACACCAGAATCGAAACAATCCATGGAATAGCGACATTCATCATCACCCACAAAAGTGAAGTTTAAGCAAACAATTTCTGCCCGGAAAATCATGTGCACAGTTTTTTGGGGGCAGAAAAGGAGTATTGCTAGTGGAGTTTCTGCCTCGTAATGAGACAATCAATGCAGCGTCTTATTGTGAGACATTGAACAATCTGCGCCGTGTAATCCAGAACAAAAGACGTGGCAAGTTGAGTAAGGATATCGTTTTGCTGCATGACAATGCCCGTCCACATGTGGCTAATCGGACCAAAGATCTCATCAAATCTTTTCAATGGGAAACTCTAGATCATCCTGCATACAGCCCTGATCTGGCGCCCAGCGACCACCATTTGTTCCTGCACTTGAAGAAACATCTGAGCGGTCAGCGTCTTCAAGACGATAACAAGTCAAAACAGTTGTGATACAGTGGTTAACACGTCAGGCGGCAGAATTTTATGAGGAGGGTATTCAAAAACTGGTGCCACGTTATGACAAGTGCCTCAATATTCACGGAAATTATGTAGAAAAGTAGATTAAGGTACAGGCTTTCATGTACAGGCTTGCACGTCTTTTTTTTTTTAATTCCAAAACGGCACTGACTTAAAAAACATACCTCGTAAATAAGCAAGCACTGTACTGATTGGACACTAAGACAGTCTTCGATCGGATAGCAGTGGCAGTGTGTTTACAAAATTTGTCATCACTCCTTTGTCATAAGGAGGGATAGCGCTATGTAGGTCCTGTACAAGATAAATAGACGAAGCCTAAGTGCTTTTAAAAGCGACAGTCTAATTTCAGTTGATTTACCAGTATATTAGAGAAGTGCGTGACAAATTCGCGGATAACACCCTGGCAATTGATAGCGTTATTAACAGACAAAATATTTGAATATTTTCTTGAGGACTTCCTTACTTGAAACCTTGTTACAATTCTTTAGCATTGTATTCAAATATTTACATGTATTTCTTTATTTTCTAAATTAGATGGGGCAATTAGAATTATTGTCTCAAAGAACTTTTTATTTGAATCTTTTGTATGTTTGTAGAGCAACTAAGAATCGAACTTGAGCTTCAGCTATGAGTTTCTTCCAGTTGCACACAATTGCTAGTTTTCAGCTGCAAGCAAACAGAAATTATCGGAGATATCATAGATTTATTGACGCTGTAGCAGCTGTTGTTGTAGGTAGGAAATGAGGTTAACTGACTAACAGGATTGCTCTCGTAGAGGAAACAGAAAGTGGTCACTGTCAAGGTAAACACAAAGTCTGGTATGACGTAAGACTTGCCGAAAGGGCGTTGTGTGCTCCACAATAAAGAACCTTGTACACTTGTAGATGTGATAAAATTCGAATGGTGATTTCTGTAATGTTGTCATGCTATAATGCCACAAACAGCTCTTTTAATTTTGATTCCTATTTAGCACTTTGTGTACAGACAATTCTTATAACAAACTTTGTTGAGAATGCGAAAACTGGATTATAAAGGCAATAATGAAATCCAAAAAGTGGCTCTTCAGCGTCAAAATGTTTGTTTGCTTGTGTATGGCAAGTTATTTTTGGAGTTCTCTAGGTCAGTTGTGGCAAAAATGTCTTCCTTCAACAAATTTCAGAAATAACACGCCAGTTTGGAGTAATGAACTGGAGAGTCTACCAGTCAATTACTGAGGGAATTGAAGTAATAAGACGAAAAATCGTTTCGCCACTCCTGCTTTAGAAATTGAAGTTACAAGTTAAATGTTTACTTCTATCACACGTCAGTGCTTACTACAGTACCTTAGACTTGTCTTAGTTTAATGGTTGTTATGAATATCAGAGAGCTAGAAAGTTATTTGTGACTTTTTAATGGCATTGCCTAAGGTGTATTTGAAAGTCACTGAGGAAAATTGGATGTTTGTCAGCTGAAAGTAATCACGTAGAGAAAACAACTCCCTTCAGGGACTGTTTACGTCAGTGTCTTTGTTTTGGTCAGAAGACACCTTATTAATAATTTTAAGATAGGCTTAACATTCTCAAGATCAAAGTATCCCTTTATTTTAGCTGGTTCTTGGTTCCACTTGTCCAAAACAAAACCGATCTTACGTTAGAAGCTTCCACAAAGTTTCAAATATTTCGCTCTGCATAACAGTCTAATGCCAGATTTAGTTTTAGGTTGAAGTACCCCTGAATCCCCTCATTTATTTTACATCTTTAGTTTGTAGTAAATCCTAATACTTGAAGTTATACCCTTAGAAAGGTACTGTTGTACCACTTGTTGGTAATTTTCCTTTTGGTTCACTATCACTATCTTCCTCTTAAAAGGTTTTACAACCATAGATTAAATGAAAGACCATTTATTTCTCTTCACTACATATCCTACACTTAGTTTTATTTTAATAAAATACCAGCGTCATTAGTTATATTCATCAACATTCAAATTTAAGTCGATCGAGCTTCAAGTAAAGGCCTGTAGCAAAATTGAGTATCCTCTTATGAAAATAGTCTACGGAAGACGGAAGCTCTGAAATATATGTGATTTAACGTAACATTATTAGTGAAAAACGTTAGCTACATACATTAGAAACATTTTCATAGAGCTACAGAATTAAACTCTTCATTGGAAGTAAAATCTCTCGCATATGTTATTTCCATGCATTTCTTTCGATTCCATTTCGATTCCATTTGCCTTAAACTGCAAATTATTTTTTATACTAACTTTTTATACACCCACAACATTTTGAACTTAGCATGAGTATCCATGCTACACAATAAAGTAAACTTGCATGGTTCGCTAACGTACACAATGTTTTGTAAAATGATTAGAAATATTAGCTGTTTTGAAAGTGTTTTAGCTCTACAAACGAGAGATCTTTCAAAAGTAAGGCACAGATATACAGAACGAAAATTGCGTTTTAAACACTTTTAATATCTCTCTGTAACTTAGAGTAAATTTAGAATAGAAGATCATGATCTTGTGTTTCTGTTGCAGCAACTCCTTACAACAGAAATGAGTCACAGCTATTTAGCATCACTTAACATAATTTTGAAGCTCTAGCTTACACGTCATGGAATTGTTTGACTAAATAATAAACAATATGGTCACTGCCCTAACGGCGCGCTTGTGTTAATTACATTTACAGGTTGCTTTTCTTATCCTGTCTGCTCTTGAACCTAAGTAACACTCGTGTTCCACAAATGAACAGCAGTATTCAAGACTGCAAATAATAGATATCTGATGTACTGCATTCATTTGTCTTTCTACAAAATATTATTCATCTGTTTACTTCTTGCTAATACAGACAAATCTTCATTACTCACTTACACATGTCAGTTATAACATTCAAATCTTTCCAAAGCTATGATAGCTTTAGAATTTTATTCTCTTTGCATGAACACGTAAAAAGAGAGGAGAAAAAAAAGAAAAGAATAGCGATATACAGTTGAGATAAACACCCAAAGTATCAAAAAAATCAAATAAATAACAGAATATTTTAGAAATGGACATCATCAAGAAAAGCATAATGGTGTGAATGTATTTCCTTAAGTGGAACATAGGGCCTCTGAACCGTAGGCAACGGGTTGAGAATCAGAGGATTCCTGATCAGAGAGATTCCGGGATGAGTGATCAGTCCATCGCCGGAAGTGAAAGTACGAGAGAGATGACGTGATAGGAAAGATGATGGAGCAATCCGTGGAATGCTGGGGCGGGAAACCGGAGGACCCGGAGAAACCCACCCACCGCCATGTTGTTTACTTTGCGGTCCCCTGGGATCGAACCTGGTCAACCTTGGTGAGAACTAAGTGATCTAATCACTCAACCATGGCGTGGCCAAGAAATGGTGTACTTCCATGAAATCTACATATTTGTGAAGTGAGCTTTCAGTCTATCTCATACGCCTTACCAAATAAATAAAGTGGTTCAGAAGAAAGAATATTTCAGAGGATATCTTAATATTTATTATATAAACTTTATTTGCTATAAAATGGCTTAAACATAGATATTTCAGTCTTAATATTTAGAACCCATTTTTTTTTAAAAAAAAAAGTAAAAAAGTTGTAATCGGTAGTTTGGATAGCAGGATTTTATTCAAAATCTTTGTGTAACATCTTTGGAAAGTTCTGAACGACAATATCAAGTTTCGTATTTAACAAATTTTTCTATTTTCAGTCGTATAGATACACACACATACACATCCGAAACGTTTTCTAAAAATACCTCTTAGGGTTAAGAGGGTCAAAATATTTACTTCTAGTGAAATCTCGGTATCTAATTCCAAAACTTCCTCTATTTAAGTACGCAGTACGAAAAGTAATTATGTAATGTATCAGCATTATTTTGGACCATTCCTCTTAATACTTATATTGCATTCTATCGGAAACCACGTACTTCTATCTTCTCTGGTACCTACTTATTTTCTTCTCTAAGACAGGACACCTGTAGCATTTATTTAAAAAATCCCTGTCATGGTTATGTCAGAAGCAAGAGTGTTGAACTCCCCTGAATGAAAATAAAATACTTATAGATAGATACCAGATGTTTAAGTTCTTTTTTTTTTTTTCCTCTATAGAAACGGACAAACGTTGGTTAAAAATGGCGTGGAAGCATGATGGTTATGTTAACGTGATGCATGGGTAGATTACATTAGTTGTCTTTTATTTTCACCACTGTATTATTTTATTACAAACACAAGGATAAAATGCATCGTTGTAACTTTATATCGTTGCATGCTGTATTGGGTTTCGAATTTAATCAAACAAGTTTGGGATATCCGTTTTGTAACTCTAAATCTGTTTTAGAACTCATGATTGTTACACATTCGAAACTGGTGAGGTATATTCTGAAAAATTCTGGTCACCAAGGTCTTAGCAATTTCTCCAACACTTCTCCAGTATCCACGTGCATCTTATATTAATTTTAGGTTAATCTGAGCACAATTTCCAATCTTAAATTGAAGATCAGCGTTTATATTAATAGCAAAACTAAAAACTATAGATAAACCTGTGTATTTAACCTAACTTTTTTGTAATTTACGTCCTGCAACGTTAAGTCATATCGGACGATGAATGGAATGGGTTAAATGATACTCAAATGAGCCCAGGGTCCATCTTTTAGGATAATGGAAAACCCTGGAAAAACCTTATCCAGGTAACTCACCCTGACCGAGATTCAAACTCGGGAGCTCTCGAACGTGAGGCAGACACGCTACCACCACGCTACCGAGGCGGGCTTAACCTAACGGTTTATATAGTTGGCCTGGATGAATCAGTTGATTAGCCACTGGCTTACTGATCACAAGGTTGCGGGTTTAAACCCAGCACAGACCTGCTTTTTTTAAGTGTGCTTAAAATCAATAACCCCCTTATCAGTAGATTTATTGGCATGTAAAAAAATCCTGCGGGAAGAAACTCAATACACACACCTTAAGAGCAACATACTCATAAACCTCATAAACCTCTTCTCACTTAAAATCAATAATCCTACCTAAAAAGTTCAGAAACAAAATCTATCTCCGTTAAATTCTGCTGAGAGCGGACACGCAGCAACAGCACTCAGGTTGTACCAGCACCTCGGTCATCAGTCGTTCGAAATTTCAACACATATTGCCAAACTTGCTGTCTTAAAATAACTAAATATTTATTTTTCACTAATCACTACCACTCTTTCACTACTTTTAAGAACTGTAAGTGGTTATTTTTAAATTTATATTGTGTTTATGTTCGAAAATAACAAAGTTGACACATGTAAAACAGATGATTTTGGCATTTAACAACAAAATATCTCTATTTTTCATCTCTTTTAGCGTAAACTATTAAATAGATGGATTTTAACCTTTATAAATATTGCACATTTATAATAAACTTTTGATGTTATTAATTAGTGTTACAACTTTTGAGTCAAATACATTCATACACTAGGAAAGAGGCATGAACTGCAATACAAATTTTACTGTCTTAACTTTTACTAACCAAATAATACGCATTTCATGTTGGCCCCGATACGCAAACGTATCTCAGACGTTTCTGGAGAGAGGATGCCACGCGAACGTGGCTGGCGTTGTATTTTTAATATCCATTGTTCTAAAAACACACTACTACCATATCAGCTGGAAGACTTCCAGGATGTTCAAATTCTTCGAACTTTGCTACTTCTGTAATACGCCGGACATGGGTTGCTGAATGCAAACACTTCTTGGAGGAAATGTAATGAGGATTTCCAGTTGCAGGCACGTGATTCCTGAAGAGAATTAATCAGTTATTAAACAAAGGCTGTGCTCAACATTGCTGCATGGGAGTTTAACCTTGGACAACAAAGATGTGATCAGAAAGCACAAGTGGAAGAGTTTGTTTTACGTCTGCAGTGAAAAGGAAGCCCCTTCCGCGAGAAACTGCAGTTTCTTATAATACTGAGAGTGCCTTGAATTTCGAACACAATTATTGATTTTAGCTATAGCAAAATAGCAGCTTGCTGTGGTCTTGAGTCACGTATTAATTCTAACAAACACCTAATGACGTTAAATATCAAAGGGGACAACAAAAAATAATTTTGAATGTTTTGAGTACTTCATGAGACAATTCCCAATCAATTTTGGGTTGAGGAAAATGAATATGACAATGAAAAACTTTTATTAGCTCTAGTTTCTATGATATACACAAGATGGAAGTATTACATATTAACGGATTGAGAGAAAAGGATACATTTTAATTACATACATGATAACAATGAAAGTGTATTTGCTTTTTTAACTGGTACTTACATGTTAAGAGTTATAAATTGCTGGAAAAATACTTCGCAGATAGTCGTGTCTGAAAAGAATCATGTAGTGGCCTATTGAGTTCGTCACCTTTGAGCTTGCCTCTTGTGATGGAGTTCCGCAGAATCCCTATACAAAGACCAACAGTAATCTGCAAGCATTACTTCATTCCAACGGCCCTGATATCTTTGTTCCATAACAGAAATGTCCTGATGGAATCTCTCCCCATGTTCATCACAAACAGCTCCACAACTAGGAGGGAGAAAGTCTAGGTGGGAGTGGAGAAAATGGATCTTAAGGAACATGTTGCATCCAAGGTTACGGTATTTTTGCAGGAGCACTGTCACCAAATGCTTGTAGTTGTCATCTCTTTTGTTGCCTAAAAATCCATGAACAACATCCTTGAAGACTTCCCAAGCTTCCTTTTCTATCCCCTTCAAAATTTGGTCAAACGCAGGATCCTGTACAAGTTCTCTTATTTGTGGTCCGACAATAATGCTTTCCTTAACTTTTGCATCACTTAATTTATCTCTGATTGTGTTTTGTTATTTGACAGGTGTGCCAACACCCAAAAGAATTCCTCCAAATTTAAAATCTTCACTCTAAAAAGTGAAATATCACTTTATCTTCAAAACAAGAGCTAATCTATGAAAATGTTTCGGGATTAAAAATAGTGAATTTGCATGTATTCCCATATGCTGAATTCAAAAATCACTATAAAAATCATAGATTAGCAACAAAAGACTATAAACATTTGGTGACAGTCTCCTGCATGCAACATGTCCCTTAAGATCCATTTTCTCCACTCCCACCTAGACTCTCTCTCCTAGTTGTGGAGCTGTTAGTGATGAACATGGGGAGAGATTCCATCAGGATATTTCTGTTATGGAACAAAGATATCAGGGCAGTTGGAATGAAGTAATGCTTCCGGATTACTGTTGGTCTTTGTGTAGGGATTCTGCGGAACTCCATCACAAGAGGCAAGCTAAAAGACGACGATGATTCTAAAAAGAAACGACTATCTGCGAAGTATTTTTCCAGCAATTTAGAACTCTTAGCATGTAATTACCAGTTTAAAAATCAAATGCACTTTCATTGTTAGCATGTATGTAATTAAAATGTATCATTTTCTCTCACTCCGTCAATATGTAATACTTCCACCTTGTGTATATCATAGAAACTAGAGCTAATAAAAATGTTTCATTGTCATATTTGTTTTTCTCAACCCAAAATTAGTAGGAATTGCCTCATGAAGTGCTCGAAACATCCAAAAATTATTTTTCTGTCGCCCAGTATAATCAGTGTCTGTCAGTCTGCAAGTAGTGGATTTAGAGAACGTCTAGAAGTTTCAAATAGCGTAAATGATTGGTGCGTAGGCTGACGTTCTAGTGACAAATTAAGCGAGTTTGGTATATCTTGGTTTTGTCATTTGTCACAATGATCAAATGAGGTATTTTAGATCCGGTAGTGTTGCCTAAAAGTTGCTAGAAGCTTCTAGTATAAGAATATTACAAACTATCTTATCTGTCAGCAAAACAAACATGTTAGCAACATTGGGAATTATTTTTGAGTTTATAAATGTTTATGTAAGTTTTTGCTTAACTTGAAGATTCATTCTAACAAGTCCATATTTCATTACTTTTAATTCAGAAGTTGAATGAGCACTGCAATCTTAATTTTTGTATCCTCTAAGCTGACACACAAAGCGTGTCACATATTTTATTCTCTTCAGGTATCATAATCACATTGCGTATTCATTTTGATTTCCAATGCATCAAATGAGGCATCAGTCTCACACAAAGACCTTTGCCAAATCTTGATTTATTGATGCATAAGTCTTCATGCTTAAAATGACTGACTCGAAATCATACAAACGATTTCCGTGAATAAATAACGGTGATGATTATTTTATATTCGGCGGGAGATCAAAGTGAGGGTTTGTTTGCATTTAAAATCTTTCAAGATCAAAGTAAGTCGTCACACATGCTTCTGAATGTTAAAGGGCGTTCTAGCGTGAGTGATCGTTTGATAGCTTCTTATGACACGTTTTATTGACTCTTTTTATATTGCGTAATGCCCTAGCATCATAAGTATAATCCCAGCTGTTCAGGAAAGTTTCACTAAAATCCACAACCTTCTGTGACCAGTAACAAATTTATGTCACAGCTTCTTATGCTGCGAATATAAAAGGAAATATTAAAGTGTTCTTATAGATATTTATTAATGATGAAAGCATATAAAATAATAATTTATCCCCAACTATACAGGATGTAACAAAAATGTATGTTAAAACCTTGGGAAATTATTCCTTGCATATGGAGGATAATGTTATATGAACACAGGCCCGGAAGTTGTTTATTTCCTTGGTAGAGTGCCTTTTCTACAACTTTGCTTACACTGTGAGATGTGTAGGTAATACGTAGCTGTCCGTTAGCCATAGCCTCTCAAACAGAACAGTTATATAATAGTAAGTAAGTAAACATACGCTTTTAATATGGTTAAATTGGGTGAAGATGATGTATTTCACCGTTGTCACTGTGCTACAGTACAGTACGCAGTCGCTTATTAGCCACTGGTACTCAGTTCATGCACGATGGAGCTCCCCCTCATTTCAGGCTCTCTGCCCGTCGATTTCTGAATAGCATGTTTCCTGCTAGATGGATAGGAGGAGATGGACCAATTCAGTGGCCTCCACACTCACCTGACTTAAACACTAGATTTTCATTTATAGGGACATTTGAAATTTCTAGTTTATGCAGCTCCAATAGACTCTTCGTTGTCGTATTGTGGAAGACTGCCAGACGATATGAAATTCTCTAGGCCTAACTCAACGCATCAGGTAATCCATGCGACGGCGGGTTCACGGATGTATTAGAACTAATGGAGGTCATAAACAATAAACGTTATTTAATAAAAGATCGTAAGTGAAATAGCTTTGAAGACTTTGGCAAGGAGTGGAATATCTTTTTACTTTGTAATGCTTTTGTTTGTCGAAAATAAAAGGCTTTTGTGTTCCGTAAAAGTTTGGGTGTGTACTTTTTAATTTCGTTAATAACCCGGTCGATTTTCTCAACATTTAAACTATCCTTGGACTTTCACAAATATTTCAAAATAGGCAAATCGGTTCATCATTCTCGAGTTTTTGCGAGACTAACAAACGTCAATTCCAATAATGTTGTCCTCGATATCTTGAACTATTTGAATTTCATTTTCTTCAAGTGTTCTTCTTGTTTTGCAGATATAAATTGTTGCAAATATGGCTCCTGCTGTTGTTGTGTTTTTGAAGTCTAAATAAAGCTTCCATCCAAGTAATGTTCCTACTTAACCAGCATCCCATAACTTAATTGCATGGTATCGGATGGATGGATAGATGGAGGGAGGGATGGATGGATGGATGGATGGATGGATGGATGGATGGATGGACGGACGGACGGACGGACGGACGGACGGACGGACGGACGGACGGACGGACGGATCAGACAATGTTATTATCTACCTAAAATGTGTATCTCTTTAAAGTATCCTACTTTTGCCAATTACATTTTTCTCTGAGATATCCTTGATATTGGTTTAAATTTTGAAACACATTTACGCTTCTGTCGAATAGGATGCTGTTAATGGGTTATCTCCTGGATATCCAAAAGAATGAAATTTCATAGCCATCATAGCTCTTAAAAGGTTCGCATCGCTTTTTTTTAAATTTACGTCCTCCAACGTTGTCATATCGGACGATGAATGGAACGGGTGAAATTATGCTCAAATGAGCCCAGGGTCCATAGAGCTTAGTTACCGACATTCGTCTTTCAGGATAAGGGAAACCCCCGGAAAAGCCCTTATCCAGGTAACTCACCCTGACCGAGATTCGAACTCGGGACCTCTTGAACGTGAGGCAGACATGCTTCCACTACGCTACCGAGGCGGACACGCGTCGCTTAAGGGATATGTATGACTGAAATTTCATGAAAATTTTCAAAAAATCACGTTTTCTTCTTTTTAGTCTATAAAATAGTGTAAGCCTTCCTGAATCCAAAGATTTCTTAGATAGCATCCAGAAGCCACTTTGAATGCTCTAATCTAGTTTGAAAGTTACATGGATGATAGTGTTAGATATGAATTCTAATTCTTTATTCTTGTTTTCTCGCTATTTAAAATTTCAGCATTTTTCATTATTTAAAATGCTCCTTGCGTCGAGTTTTAGTGTTAGATAAATGAAACTTGGTACACACGTTCACAGAGACAGAGTGAATAGAAATTTTCCTGGGTTTTATTGTGAGATGCATTTTAAGCACACTTTCTCCACTTCAAAACACAAAAATTTAAAATTCTGGGCAAAAATCCATATTCATAGCTTTAAAAATTTCTGGAACCTGAAGTTATTGAGACACAGAGAAAACTAGGGCAAATTCAAAAAAGGGGATGTATTGGGAACCTGTTGTTAAAATATTAGACAGGGGACTTCTCGCAAGGGACTTTTTAGGTGACGTAACCAAAATTAAATAAATTTGACCATATTTTCCAAATTATCAAAGTGAAATTGACAAAATTTGGGCTATATCATATTTGTACTAAGCTACATCTGTGGTATAAATCTTAAAAAGCTAGAGTTATTAGTTCAGGATTTCAAATTTTCAATCATAGGTATCCTTAAGTCTATTGTGCTCTTCTATTCTCATTGTACCTATAACAAGTATGTAACTATTTACATTGGGGTAGAGTTCGTTGCAAGCCTTCATTGGTTGGAGTAAAGTTCGTTGCTACCCTGCTTCCATCCAGTAGGAATTGATTTAAATCAAACTTTAATCAGAGACAACAGAATATTTTCTCCACGTAATTAAATCACGTGATAGGAATTGGTGAACACTTCAGTTACGTTGGTTTAATTATAAAATGAACTTATAACACGGATGAATGCATAGGCTTCAATTGTGCTGTAGGAATTGAGGCTTTGTTTGATCATTGCCGAAAGATAATATATAACAGTATACCTACTATTTCACTGCCAAATTGGTATTGAAAAGAAAAGAGCAAAGGGTGAGAGGTTGAGAAATGTGTCACCAGAGGGACACGTTTCAAAGGGAAGCCTTATTCAGAGGCGGGCTATTAAGTTAAATGCACTTTGCACTTGGAAGTTGTTAGAATGTCAAGCAGTTGATTTATGTGTAAGAATTGAGAGGTTATGCAACCCTACGAATATGTCCTTGAAACAGCCTGTTGGAATATCCTTTTTAGAAAGGTTGTGGCTCAAGAAAGAGAAATAAGAAAACCAAAACAGAATAATGCCTACGCATTGAATCGATAGTTAAGGTTAAAAAAAAAATACGTATTTTGTGTTTAAAAAAACTAGTTAAATAGATAATATTTAATTTTTAGAATAAAATTATGTAATTACATTCTTACTGTAAAGCCCTATTGAACGATAAATGAATGAAATGTGTGAAAGATGCTTATACGAGTCCGGAGTCCACAGAGCTTACCTAACATTCATTTTCCCAGAGTAATGAAAATCTTTGTGAAAAAGCTTTTGGGTAACTCGACCTAACCAAGATTCAAACTTTGGACTTATTGAATGTGAGGCAGAGGAGGTACTACGAGGGCTGTTCACAATTCTTTTTGACAACGTACCTTTACTCATCCTCATAATTTTGATGGTCCATCTCAAAATAGTCTCCCCTGAATGCGATGCACGTGTCCCAGCGTTTCTTCCAGTCTTCAAAGACATGCTGGAAACCATTTCTTGAGAGATCCTACAAAATCGCCTTCGCAGCCTTCACCGCTGCTTCTGATAATGAACAATGCCTCCCACGAGGGCGTTTCTTCAAGTTAAGAAATGGAAAAATGTCACAATGGGCTAAATCCGGACTATAGAGAGGGTGAGGGATGCACTTCATGTTGATTTTTGCAAGATATTCAGCAACATAGGCAATATGCGGCCGCGCATTATCGTGGTGCAGCATCCAGCCTGCTTCACAGAAATGTGGTCTTTTGCACCTGATATGGACTTGCAATGTTTTCAGGACATCCCTGTAGTATTGTCCAGTTACAGATGTGTGTGCAGGTATAACATGCTGATAAACGATTCCAAGAATATCAAAGAATGAGATGAGCATAACTTTCCCAGCAGAAGCAACCACTTTTGCTTTTTGGGAGTTGGTGATGAAGGAGATTTCCACACTGAGCTTTGCTGTTTGCTCTCAGGATCAAAATAATGTAGCCAAGTTTCATCAGCATGATTACGTTTGAAAGAAACTCTGTATCTTCCTCTAGCATCAACTTTAACTGCATGCAGACCTGCATACGAATGTTCTTTTTTTTTGGGGGGGGGGGGGGGGGAATCAAGTCTTGAAACCCATCGCACACAAACAACTCTTCATGTGTAATGTTTCTGTCACCAACGTGTGGGTGGCACCCAATGAAATGTTCAGTATTTCAGAAAGTGATATTAAGGTAATTCGTCGATTCTCTCTCACATGGCAGCAGCAGTGTTGATGTTTTCTTTCGTAGGAGCAGTAACTGGAACACCGGGTCCACCTTCCTTTGAACTTGATTGTCTCCCCTCTTTAAACATTTTAAACCACCTTCGAGCTGTTCTGTAGGAAAGAACACACTCTCCATTGAACATATGTTGAGACGAAAGCAGAATTTCAAAGCCGCATATTGTTCCTCGCGTGTTACTTCCATTGCAGCGGTAGGCGATACTGAACATGTCTGGTTCTCACAGGTGGGAACCAGGGGTACCAACAATGAAACTACTACGGCGTGTTTGTTTCATATTAACCTAGCAGAATATAAGATTGAATTTTAGTGCGAATAATTATGACCGTAAAAAATTATGATCATTCTTTATTGAACAACCCTCGTACTTCACAGAGAAGAGTTAATTATAATTAGCTGGTTTACCGAATATTTTAATAAATCTCTTATAGTCAATCACATTGTGAAAAGGTCACCAAAATTGGGAAGAAGTAGAGCAGAAGTTGCGAAATAATCAATCGTACTGCCCTACCTACTGTAGATACAGAAATTCTCTTGAACTCAATTAGTATTCCTTAAAAATTAAAATTTTTAAAATCTTGGTAAATCGATAACATACTGTGAGTGCCAGGGTTACGTAGAATCAAAAGTCTGGTTTGCAGAAATTTACAACTCTTTATTGCAGTAAAAAGACGTGAAATTGACAGTCAGCTGTCTTCGGTCGACTTGGTGCTCCGCCTCACGTAAACAAATGAATGAAATCGCTGCGGTACACTTCAAACGTCTACTGTCCCAATAACCATCACATAACTACTGCCGCTTCTAACACTTTATACCTCCTAGTTGTTTCTAGAATGCCGTAGACCTTCCGAGAAATTTCTCGGCAACAACAATAGACCGAGCGCTCTGGAACCTCTCTCTGTCTCTCCCGCCCACGCGCCCGGTTCCGGCTTGTTGCGGCAGCTCAATAATGCCACACGTGACAATACAAAGAAAAATAGAAGTAGTAGGTAACAAAATACAATTATACATAGGATAATATAAAAAATATTTCATTGCCTTGTGGTTCTATATAGAACTTGCGTTAGCAGTGTGTAAAGGCAACTGTTTCTATTCTTTCAGGTCCTGCAACATGGGCGAGCAAGTTTCCATCTGCTGCAGGAAGTCGTCAGTCACCAGTGGACATTGCAACAACATTGGCAACCTCCGATACCTCTTTGAAGTCGCGGCCCCTCACTTGGCGTTATGTTCCTGAAAATACCCATACCATTGTCAACACTGGCTATGGCTGGCGTGTTGATATTGATGGAGAAGGTTCTGGTAAGTCTATAAATTTGTTTCGCTCCATCTAAAAACAGCAAACGTATGTTTGTAGAGTAAAGTATTTATCTTAAATTCCTTAATGATATAGCTACATGTGTAATTGCAGTATGAAAAAGAAGCTGAATTGACTTTAATGCTTGATACACGTTTAATTCGTAATAAACAACAATTATATTGATCACAGACAAAATAGTCTTGTTATGGACCTTGTTCGCAAAAAAATGTTACTCATTCTGATGCTATCTTTGGCAAAGACAAGAAAAACGCCCGCCTTTGTAGCGTAACCGAGCTGCATGGCTCAGGCGGTTTCGTCTATGGTCCACATTTGGGAGGTCCAAGTTCGACTCCCGTGGCTGCTTACCTACCTGACCCATGGGGTTTTCCGGGGCCGCCAGGGGAATGCTGGGTGGATTAATTACATCCCAGGAATTTGCTGCCCCTCCATTTCATCTCCATTATCATTTCACATCATCTCTCATCTGGTGCTCTCTTTAAAGTTAGAAGTGTCAGCGGGAGTCTCGGCGGTGCATGCTCTTGGTAGAACTTCCTCCTCCGGTAGGACAGTCTCTGCCCCCAATTGGGGCACTCCGGGAGGAAGGATGAGGCGAGAAGGACAGAGGCCGTCCCAAGGACCCATGACAGTACAGAGGGCAGAGTCCCTATACTTTACCAGCTGGAAGTTCCCCGGCAGGTCAGAACACCTGGCATCCCACCCTACTTCCCGTAGGGGAGAAGATCTATCCCCTTCAGCTGCTGTGGTGCGAGCGCTGCGGACCCCTAGCACTCGTGGTAGCTTTGGCATTACTAGAGGAACCTCGGGCCGAATATTGGATTCCCTCCCTGAATGGGAGTTGTTCGGATTGGGTTGGACTCGAGGGGGCAGTGGTTCCCGATACCCGTGGGTGATCGGATACGTCTCCGGACGGGGTTGAGGGAAGCCATATATTCCCGCGTACTAGCCTGCATAGCTAGTAGGTGTGCTAGATCACCAGGCGCCCCCACCGAGATTGTTCGGTAGGTTTCCCCTTTGGGGTTGGCGCGCGTAAGTGGCGTATCCACTTCTATCCCGTCTTGTGTTTTCGGACCAGATGAGGGGCTTGTTAGTCTCTAGGTCTTGCCTATGGAAAGTCTCACAGAGACACCGGGCACCCTTCGGGGACAGCTCAGAAACTCCCTGGTTTGAGAGGGAGATCAGCGACAGCTGCCCTACGTAGATCTCTATTGTTAATCCCACCCTACTGTGGTCCATAAACGGCCCCACCGGACCCGGTTCAGAGACCAGAGACTTGGAAGTTTTACCAAGAACGTATCATCCTGACATGCAATGCTGACACACCCACCGACACTTCTACCCTGAAGGAGAGCACCAAAATGAGAGATTGTGTGAAATGACAATGGAGGTGAATGGAGGGACAGGATATTCGGGGGATGTAATAAATCTACCCTGCATTCTCCTACCAACCTGGGAAACCCCCCCCCCTCCCAAAAAAAAAAAACATTGATCAGGTAGGTTGGCCATGGGAATTACCTCAGACCTCCCAAATACAAGCCAAACCTGCATGTGAAATTGCCTGAGCCATTCTGCTTGCTTAAACCGATGCTACTGAGTTATTAGTTTAACTATTTTAATAAACAAGTTAATAGAAAAGAGAAACAAAGGAAAAAGTTCAATTAGCATCCGTAGCACATGGTGTGAGATTTTGTATGAATAACAGAATGTATAACATCACATTTCCAGTCCTGAAGTAATGCTCAACAAATGATCTGTGGTAAACATCAGGAACAAGAGAGAAGATGAACCCTATGAATGCATACTGCTGTGACAGGCTTAATAAGGATGCATGGTGTGTGTAACAGCCTATTGAGGGATCATCATAATGTGGGAGACAACCTCTTCCCATTCATCCTCCATATGTACTACATTCACATGACTTTCTCCATGTCTTTCATATGACTACCACTTTCTACAAACCATTCTTATGAATTGAAAGAACTATTTGTAGTCTGCTTTTAACACTCTACAACTGTGTCTAACCGACTACAATAGTTTTTTCAATTAATCACTGTTACTAAATTCCTCCAATCATGCATATTCTTATGAAACATTTTTTTATTTAGTTCATTATCATAAATCTTTGCAGAATCAGTTAAGATTGCATGTTTCATCGTAGCTAGGAGATGGGGGATAGGCAAAACTGAATTGAGAGTTAGATGTATCAAAATGGGCTGCTATATGCTGACCATGAAATTCCATATTCCTTACATAACTCTGAGAAACAATTGAACAGCACCACACTAAACAATGACTAGGTAAAATTCAAACAATGCTAATTGATGTCTTGAAAAAGGACAATGTTACAATAAAGATAATTTGAAATAAATTGTGGTTTTAGAGTTCTATATATTTTGTGTAGTTTATTTTTGTCTATATCTTAAAATTTAGTTGGTAATTTAAAATCCTAAAGAATTTCTTCCACATAAAGATGACTTCACACCCTATTCCCAGATAATTCAATATAAACATTTTGTCATCTAAATATTTAAATCAAAATAACAGGAATTTCAAAACAAGTTCTGTACAAAGGGTAGCTGTTGGAGTGGGGAAACTTTCTTCAAAATCTTCAATGTCACATGTTTGGACGAAGTGACATTTCATTTTTTTATGGGGTTCCTGAGCGCACGCACACATATATAGGTACATGTACTTTTCTAAAAATGCTTTTTGGATTCAGAAGGTTTCAAAATATATATGTATTTCTCACGAAATCACATCAAATTTTTGGGTAGAATACATTTTGTGTTACTTTAGGTAGGTGGCAGATAAAGTGAAATCTGCTGAATTTGGCAGTGGTTGTGATTTACAATAACTTCCTTTGTATTACATATCTCTTTTCTTTTCAACTAAAAATGTTCTAAATTTAATTTTTTACATGCACACTAACAGCTAATTTGCAGATAATACTTCGGTACAAAAAAATATAGATTTTTGTTTCTTCTGTTTATTGCGGTTTCCAAAGTTTATTTTTAAAATAGAATCAGCACATCACAATGATATGAAATATTATATCAGATAGAAACAGTTTATCTTATTTAGGAATTTTATAATTTATAATTTATTTCTCATCTTTCCTTTTACATCATTAAATGGAAATACAAAATCAAGAATACAATTATAAAATCCATACTGGTAAACGCCATATCTTCCTAAATCCTGAAAATACTACCATGGTGCTTGCCATTGAATAATAATTGGTCCCCATACACCTAATCCTAGATTTTTGAGTATTGGAGGCACGCTACTCCTTTTTACACTTTCTGCCATTTCACCTATCCTACTCTACATTTTTCTCTCAATTGTTCTTAGCCATCTCTCTTTAACTTTCCCTAAATAATTCCTTATATTTTTCCTGTTTTTTTCCAAAAATTTTCTAATTATTACTTCACCCCCCCCCCCCCCCCCCAAATTGTCGCATTTACGTAGCCAGGCCTACTCTCTCCATATCTTTGTTTGACTACAATTTAATATACATTGGAAATCAGCATTCTCTTCTCCACACAATGGACATTTATCTAGCTCCCTCTCTTGACCTATACCTTTCAAGTTTCTCACTCCTGTTCTCGCCCAAGCAATACCTTCTCTCCCTAACTTACTACATATATCTATATATCCTTCCCTCACCCAGGTTGTTTTTATTTCTCTATATAACCTCAACGAGCTTTTGTCACTTGTACTGGCAGAAATGTCTTGTCTGTCAATATCTTCTAATCTTAACTTATTTCCAGAAGCCTCTACACCCATACTCTGCATTTATCCAAGAATGACCCATAACTATCTGCTTCAACATGTCATTCATTTTATGTGCCCAAAACCCTCTCCAGTTACTTCTCCTTTGAATTTTAAAACATTCTTTAATAATAATGCCATCTTCCAAGTTAGCAATTCTGTATAAATATTTCATTGCCCTTGACAAGATTTTAATTTTAGTAGAATGCCTGCCCAGTTCCAATTGTGCTGCCCCATTAGGTGATGCTATTGGTAATCCCAATATATATTTACAAAAGGATCTATGCACTCTATCAATGTCTCTCCAAGCCTCATCTAGTCCCATATCTCTGATCCATGCAACATTCTATTTTCTACCACTGCCATATAAATCCTCTCCAACCATTTGACATTTATATCTGGCAGTTTATTGTAGCATGATATTATCACTCTCATGGCCATTTTACCTTATTTAGTATGTAATATAAATGTACATAACTCACACCTGGAGATATCATACTGCATATTTTGCTAACTTGCAAGAGGTTTACTATCAGTTAACAATGAATATATAAACAACAATATTTTTCAGAGCTAAGTGGTGGACCTCTAGAAGACACTTATAGATTGGAACAGTTTCATTGCCACTGGGGCTATCACAGTGACAAGGGTTCAGAACATACTGTGGATGGAAAACCGTTTGCTGGAGAGGTGTGTACAGTGTCTTTATATCACAATGACATTCAATACAACATCAATAGTTGATATTCAGCATATAAGTAGAAATAAAAAGAAAAAAATGCAAAATTATTTCTCTTGGGGCAAAAGAGTAAGCATTTATCTATTTGCCAGTGTAAATTATAGGCTATAATGTCTCCATAATTTTATTCTTAAACTTTACTTAAAACTTACAGCTTCATCTGGTGCACTGGAACAGTAAGAAGTACCAAAGCTGTAGTGAGGCTGCCGCTCATCCAGATGGACTGGCTGTTCTTGGTGTTCTTTTCAAGGTGAGTACTGTTTTCAGTATCGTGCTCCCTTAAAGATTTAGTTCTTTTAGATATTAGTACTGCTTATATTAACAACACATTCAAACACAATTACTATTTGCTCATATTATTACAAAAAGAAATACATACATGGTGATTCAGGACTTCTAAATAAAGAGGATCGTTTTTGTACAAGTGATGTTGACTGATGCATTGTTAGGAGTCACATGATTCAGAAAACAAGGTCCAGAGATTACATAAGTTCATTTATTGCATCAAGAATTATGTAAATTGAATTAAAAATAATTCATAGAAGGTATTATAATATTCACCTTTGGCTACAATTCATTCACGATAGTCATTCCATTCACTATCAAACACTCTCCAACATGAATGTTTTCTGATGAATGCATGGGCAGCACATCTACACACAGACAATTTTTCCCTGATATCAATTGGGTTGTCATACAGGACATTTGTCATATGCCCCCAAATAATGAACTCGAGCAGCATTACAGTACAGTCGTTGGATCTTCGGCTCTGACGTTTTGCAGTTTCAGGAGGCAGAGAGGGAAGTTTAATAATACCAACATAAAGTAATGAGCAATTGAAAACATATCCTCAAAATTATATTTAGAATGAAAATATAGTACTATATTAGCTTTAAAACATTGAAATCCAACTTGCAATTTCATTGTCATGCAAGATATTCATTACAACACCAATCTATTCGAATATTACTTTCACTCATTTTACACACTAACTGCTTCTGTTGGTAGTACTGGGAGTCCCTATATTGAGACCCTGGTTAGAAATTTAAAACTGCTAGCGCCAATCAGCGTTGTTGCTGCTAGGTATGGCTTCCAAATCCAACCTGTGTTGCCAGTTTATTTTTGTTGGGACCACGTGGCTTCAGTTGCTTTTGGTGCTTGCGCTGGTGAAGTTTCTTTGCTATTTTGTGTGTGTGTAAATTCCGATTTTTAGTGTCTGTAAGTCTTATTATTATCGCTATTATAATAATATGGCTACTGGTTCGTGAAATTTGCAAATACGTGAAATATTTAAAATATGCATGTTCCTCTGCTTCAAAATTCCCGCTAAAGAACTGGCAACAGCCCGCTTCCCTTCTCGAGAAATGTCAGAGCCAGAGAAAAGCCGGACAAACTGTAAGTTGTGTGATCATGCAGGCCATGCAACAAGTCCTCCTCTCCCTATCCACTTCTTCCAGTAGGTGTTGTTGAAAAATTTGTTTACAGCATGGCTGAAGCAAGGCAGAACCTCTCCTTGCTATAACCAATATGCCTTCGCATAGCAAGAGCCATCCTGATTAAAAAGTTTAAGGTACACAACTCTGCTAAAACACGGTGGCAATAGCAGTACTGTTGTATTCCGTAATGTGGTCAAAAGATGTGCAATTCATGGATGGGAGCACCACTCAGTCACATAGGTCCTAAATAACACATTGGTTGTTTAAAGAAAGTTTCCTCTTTATTCCATAAAGTTTGTTGCAGAGGTTCTGAATCCTGCTATATGGGTGGTTCCTAAAATCAGGCAGTATATTTTGAGAAAGATAAAAATAAAATATAAAATGTTTAACTTATTTTCATCATTTCTGAGTATGCAGCTTTGCTGGGAAAGACTTATGCATACATCCAGTTCTAAAAACCAAATCTGGGAAAACTGCAAAACATACAGTGAACTTGGAGTAGAAGTAGCTTCCATATGTACGTAAGTTAGCAGTGAAATAGCAGGTCTCTTCAATAATAAAATTAATTATATAAGACTTAAAGCTTTCACAGCGAATATTACTAATTAAAGCTTACGGTGATCAGTTAATCAATCAGCTAATACTAGCAGCCACATTTGAAGCTTATGGTCAGCAGTCATTTATCTACAAAGTTTTACTCTGATAAGTAACATGTTCATGTTCAACCACATAATTGTTCAGAGTTGCATAAAAGAATGCTCAGTCATCACAAAAGCAGTGATCTGAGTCATATCTGTACAACATTTTGCATATTAACACAGGAGGTATTTGAATGATAATCCCAAGTTTCAACAGAGAAACTTAGGCAATATCAAGAAAGCAAAATGTCAAAATAATAAATCAGAAGTATATTTTTTATTGTTTAGATCATATTCTTATGTTTTCTGTAAACATTCTTAAATAACTGAGATATCTAACAACAAAACCTTTTCAACCAACTTCTACTATTCAGTTTTCAAAGTAGCTTTTAATGAAGTAGTCAGAGAAAAATAGAATGTGTCCACTATCAAAAGCCATAATAATCAACCTTTCAAATAATACAAGTATTGTACAGTTATGATTTCCCTTTTGCCAAGCAAAAAATTGCGACTTAGGTGTATATCCTAGTTCCCTCATTTTTTCCATTCTAAAAATGTTGACTTCCTATGTATCTTGAAGACCTATCAGATCAGAAAAAGAAAGGATTTTTGCAGGTTTCCAAATCAGTTTAGGTACTGGTTTTGTGATGTTGTTGATAGGAAATGTTACAATGTAAGGACAACATTAAAACACTTTTTGGTCCTATATTATTGATTTCTGCTTCTTATTATTACCAAAGTACTTCTCTTAATATTTAAATAGATGATCATTCAAATGTTTCTTGAAAGTTCTAAGGTAAGGTACTGTATGGAAAACATTCTGACTACCTGCTTCTGTAATGAATACTTTATTACTGTGGTTCTCGGGCAGTTCCGAGTATTCTGGCATTAGCACCTGTCAAGTTCCCCCATCCCTCTCAATATCCTTATCTTCATAAACATTCTAGAATAATCCTACAATGATACTGAGGACTTGAATTATGCATTCTGATGGAAGCAGATAATGAAAGAGAATGTTTGATGTGTATAACTACAAACAGAAACCCATACAAAAATTACCATTTTCACCTTTGAGGTTTCAATTCTTTTGTTGTACTTTGTACTTATGTGGGAAAAAATTATTCCTGGAAGGAAAGAAAATTTCTCATTGTGATGTTACTGTTTGATGAGAAGGAAATCCTTACTTAAATTTAGCCCTGACGATATCACTCAAGGATTTTTACATGTGTTTTGAGATTTTACCAGACTCTCAAATGACCCTTATTCTGAACAAATACTTACTACTAAAAAGAAATTTAGGCTCTTCTTTCTAATATGCGACGCAGCGATTTTTTTCTAATTCCTTCACACTTTTTGATGTTTTTATATACAACCGTGATTTTTAATATAATTTCTTTACCTTTAGTGCAATTTGTTTATGTGCAAAGCAGTGCCTTAGTAACAAAATTTTACTGGGCGCTAACTTAGCCTGCTCAAACCATGTTGCTTTGCACACGGACTGCGTCACATGTCTGGGGCATTTTTGCAGAGGTTGGCTACAAGTTTTACATATCTTTCTCATGTTGGCTGCAACGCCAGAACTGGCTGTTCGTCTGCTTGCACATACGTATACGTGCGCCTTTGGACTTAGAAAATATTCTCGCGTTGCACAAAAGAAAGGTTCTCCGAAGCATTTCTAATTTTGAAAACATCAGGCCAATTTGTAGGAGGTAAACTTAACCCTGGAACCTACAGCATTATCATCTATGACTTATGATCCAATAACATTATTTCGTAGAGAAAATATTTTCTTCATATGAGAATGAACTATATGATAACATAAAGTTATTCATGATGCCAAATTTGGGTACATATGTGGTTATATATTGCAATGCAGGGGCAGAATACAACAATAATGATGGTGGCATGAGAAACAATGAAATCTATTAGGTCTATTTTCTTGTGGGTAGTTTCTGATTATGAAATATGGTTCTTTAAGTAAATATTTCCAAATTAAAATTGATAATAGGAAGTCTTTCACACCAGTTATTAGACATTTTAGTTATCTACCACATTGTTAGCAAATGCAAACAAAAGAAACAGTGAAATATATTCTGTGTGTTTGATGACTGTTGAGAAAGTGTTAAGTCCAATAAGGCTATGAATAGATGTCACTAAAACAAGTGTTGATATTTACTAAAAAAAAAAAATACCTTTTTTTAACATATGAAAACCTAAAGCATAGGTATGGAGCTTAAAGTAATAACAGAAAATTGTTGGTGTTAGTAATCATGTCCATCTTCTTATTTATTAACTTGTGCTTTATTTCAGGTATTGTTTATCTATAAATGCAGAAATACTTATCCATAATGCAAAAATATTTCATTAAAATAAAATCTAAACAAGTCTATTTTAAGTATTTAGAAAACTTAAAATGAAGGCTAACATAACCTAAAAACCCAGGCTCTAGTCTTCAGTTGGCATTTCCTTAATGTTTTGTACAGTTTTTCTTTCTGGCTGATGTAACTCTACATTCTGCTTTTCCTTCATTGTGAAGTTTCAGGGCTATCATAGTATGTTAGCAGTTGTCTGTCGTATTAACAAACCATCAACTTTTGTATTTTCTGTCTTTTTATCTAATACTTGGTTAAAAGATTCTTCTTGCTTCTTGTTCAGTGCATCAAGATTTTCAAGGTGTTATTTGCACACTTTAGCTTGAAACCTGGAATTAGTGCTACAAATTGTCCAAGTTAAGAAGGCCTATGTTCTGCCAAAGTAATGGCTGAACATTGTTGTACATTTATTAATTTTTAGATGAGTCGTATTTATTACACATCTGCTTCACTTTCGTACCTATTTTGAGGTCATGTTTCGCAAATCATCGTTTGCATCTTCGGCTCTTATGCGACTAAAGCTTGATCCAGTGGTGTGGGTAGGAAAACATTTGAAACAAATTAAGATAGTTAAATCTTTAAGGAAAAAGGATGTAATATTCTCAAGGGCTGATAAAGGGAACAAAATAGTAATTTTAGACACAGCTACATACAAGGAAAAAATGTTAGTTACTACAAAAAAAAGAATTCCAAGAAATAGATTCTAATCCACTCAACCGATGCATAAAAGATGTACAAAAAACCATCATTAATAGTAAAATTTTAACAACTGCAGAACAAAAAACTATCAAACCGGACAACCCTACCCTTGCAAGACTATATGGTTTGCCTAAAATACACAAACCCAACATACCCATGAGACCCATTGTAAATAATATAAACACTCCTACTCACCTTCTGGCAAAATGGCTGTCCAAAAAATTTCAGTCCTTTCCACAATTCCATACTCTGAGCATAAAAAACTCTTTAGACCTGGTAGAAAAAATTCAAAATCTTAAACTAAAACCTCATGACACTTTAGTATTCTTCGATGTCCGCTCCCTCTTCCCTAGCATTCCATTAGACAAACTTTTGATTCAACTGAAAAAATGGCTAAATTCTATAAACCTAGATGCCAATGCAATAGAAGAATATTTGGCAATGACTGAAATATGTATACATCAAAATTATTTTGTTTTCGATGGAAAATATTCTAAACAAATTTCAGGACTAGCTATGGGAAGCCCGCTATCACCATTTTTGGCCAATCTATACATGAGCTTTTTCGAAACACATATAACTAAAGCCTTCCCTCATATTTTTAAAACATGGTATAGATACGTAGACGACATCTTTGAAATAGTGCCCTACAAACAAATAGATGATGCTTTGAAACTACTCTACCTGCAAGAACCCAGCATACAATTCACAGTGGAAACTGAAGAGGACTGTACTCTACCTTTTTTGGACCTTAAAATCACAAAAAGCAATGAAAAACTAGAATTTGGTATCCATAGAAGAGCAACACACACAGATAATTACATCAAAGCAAATAGTTTCAACCCAATTCCACACAAACATGCCACCATCAACAGTCTCACACACAGATTAGTAAATCTACCCCTCAGCCAGCAATACCATCAAATCTTAAAAACTGCAATTAAAAATGGATATGGAAAAAACCTTGTAGATAAAAAACTAAAATCATTCAAACTTCAAAAGAGATTAAAACAGATCACAGCTCTCACACCAATAAAACAAGAAATTAGATTTGCTAAATTTACTTACCACCCCTGGGCCACAAAAAAGTTCCAAAAAATATTCCAGAAATACAATATAACATTGGCACCAAAAAACAATTACAATATTAAAAACCTACTTCACAGTAATAATACTGATAAGATAAAACCAGAGGAAAAGTCAGGCATTTACAAGATTAAGTGTAAAGACTGTGAAAAAATTTACATAGGGAGGACAAAAAGAAACATAGGCACTAGAAAGAAAGAACACTTCAGGCACTTATGATACAAAAATATTGACAAGTCCGCAATAGCAGCTCATTTCTGGTCTGAAAATCATGAAATTGAAGATAGCACCGAATTACTAAAATACGTACAAAAACATAGTGAACTCGTCATATGGGAGAGAATATACATAGAAAAACATAAAAACCAACTAATGAACTTTGAAATCCCGCCAGAAGAGAATCCCACATTTAAGTTCATCACTAAATCAACAGATGGCAGCAACAACTCCAGAATACCCACACCACTGGATCAAGCTTTAGTTGCATAAGAGCCGAAGATGCAAACAATGATTTGCGAAACATGTCCTCAAAATAGGTATGAAAATGAAGCAGATGTGTAATAAATACGACTCATCTAAAAATTAATAATTATTTCGCTTCACTGTGGTGTTCTAATACAGTTAAATCTCGAGATATTGTTGTACATATTCCAGTGTTACCACTTGTACATTTCATGTATTGTATTATTTTGCTGCTGTACTCTTGTGTTACCTTCTTTAACTTCCCTGGTTTCACCATTATCGTTGAGTTAGGGTATTCTTCTTCCTCTATCCCTTGTGCCCTTAAGTGTCAGGTTGAACTGAAACACTTGATCGGATAGAGAACCCAAGATGAATGATCAGCCTGATCCTGATATGAGAATGAGAGAAGTAGCTGGCAGACTGAGAGCGAAATGAATGAAAGGAAAGATAACAGAGCAACTGGTGGAATGATGCGGGGTGGGAAACTGGAGATCCTGGAGAAATCTTGCCCCACCACAAATTTCACATGCCTAGGATCAAATCCAGGCCATCTTGGTGAGAGTCAAGCAGTCTAACCAAAGCACTGTTAAAATAACTGTTTATATTTTTGTTTTACTTTAATGTGTTTTATCAACTCAAAACAGTAATTTCAAGTTCATATGCCTGAAGAAGATCCATTGACACTACAAACTCCTGTAAATAGTAAAACAAGGCTTTAACTGTTTGTTAATCTGGAAAAAAACAATTTGAGAAACAATAACTCACAGCCTTATATGTAAAATAACTGCATAAAAGACATGAGAAGTTCTTTTGCTGTCTTCGACATTGTTATTTGAGAGCTCAAAATAAAACGTATAAGTGGTATTCAGAAAATAAAACTTTAAACCAATGAACACCCTAGCACGTTTGCAAAGATTGTTACAGGAGTTTTATAATCATACTTTTGAAGCCAGTACATGCCTTTCAATTTCATCCATCATGTAAATCTCAATTTATGTAATTGCTTCAAAATCATCATGTTGATACAAAAAACATGCACGCACGCACGCACACCTCGGTAGCGTAGAAGGTAGCATGTCTGCCTCACGTTCAAGAGGTCCCGAGTTCGAATCTCGGTCAGGGTGAGTTACCTGGATAAGGTTTTTCCGGGATTTTCCCTTATCCTTCAAGACTAATGACCGGTAACTCTGAGCTCCATGGACCCTGGACTCATTTGAGCATCATTTTGCCCAATTCATTCACTGTCCGATCTGACTTAACGTTGGAGGAGTAAATTACAATTTGTATTAAAATGATGAGTGATGTTCTGTAATTCATGGCTTCAAAACCTATATGAATAGGAGAGCTGATAAGTTGTATAAACTTTATTTTTACTCTAGGACTATAATGTTTAGCTATTAATCACACGTTTTGTTTTAACCATATTCTGTACCATATATACCAGTGGTGTCATTGAGGGGAAACAGGGTGGTTACCTTTTCCCCCTCTTAGTTAACCTTTGCAGGTGACGTAACAGATACTGAGGTGAGGAAGAGTATGCGGAAGATTCAGTAGTGGGTTGTTAATCTATTTATTCATATTTTTATTTGCATAATGTGTATTTTGAATTATAATTTTATAAATACATGTTAATAATTACTAGTTCATAATTTAAGTGGAGTTCTTATTCTTCTTAGCTATTAATTTGTCGATGTCTGGCTCTGTAACGTGACATGTTGACGGTCTGCCACTTACATGCATTTGTTTTAAAACACAAAGGGTTGTAGACGTACCACAATAGCCAATGCCAGTCAGCTGTTTCCCAGTGCCACTAAGCGAAAAAGTGAAGGGGAAAAGGAGGGAAGTCACCCTCAGCTACACTCGATAGCACCTCTAATATATACACTGAAGGTTTTCTTGAAATATTTTAGTAAATTATAAATTCACACTTAATTTGTGTCTCACAAAAATAAATTAAGAAATAAATAAAACCTTAACAATCAGACCTTACCAAAAGTGATACATATATATTTTTTAACGGGGCTATTTTAAGTTTCATCATAAGAAAGTCAAGATTAATATTTATTTTAATTTTTTTTGTTCTATATTTTGTTCTTAGGTTGGGAAGCCTAATCCTGAACTGCAAAAGATTGTGAACCTTATTCCTAAAATCTACTACAAAGAACAAAAAGCAGGAGTTCCAGAGCCTATTGATCCTGCTAAACTACTTCCAGGTAAGTCACTAAAAACTGTAAGGATTCGCTTTTCTAATTTTTATTTGAACTGTGCTTTAAAAAATTATACACTAGATCAAATAAAACAAACATTTTATTTCAAAGCACTATATTGTTTTATTTGTAAACAGTCTGAAACTGAAAAATCATTTTTAAAAACCCTAAAAATAAACTTCTATCTAAATACATTTCAGAATCGCTATCATATTGGACATATCTTGGCTCCCTGACAACACCACCATGTTCTGAGAGTGTCATCTGGATAGTGTTTAAGGAACCTGTAGAAGTATCAGAAGAACAGGTATGCTTTTTCACCTATGTGATATTTGCCTTTCTTCTTTCTATTCTTATGAGCCTGTTAAATGGGCTCTATCTGCAATGAACACAAAAGTAATTACATAGAATTAAAATATGTTATTCGAAGCAAAAGGTTAGATATATTTAACATTTGAAAGTAATGAGTTGGTAATTCAAACACAAACATCACTCAAAATATCCTTACTTGGACAGGTTTTGGAGAACGGTTTGTCCCAATCGTCAGCATCCGACTGTCGGATAACTGCTGACGATGGAGACAAACCACTCTCTGAAACATGTCCAAGTAAGGATATTTTGAGTGATGTTTATGTTTGAATTACCGACTCATTACTTTAAAAAAATTAAAATATGTTCTTTAAATATAGAATTATGATCTGTATTTTGCATAATTATCCTCATACTACCTTAAATAATATTAAGAAAATTTAATTTAAGCTACATCTTGTGAAACAATAACTTAACTACCAGAATCAGTATTTCTATACAAAAAGTGCAGCACAAATCTGAAATAGTAGAAACAAATGAAAATGAAATATTTTTCTATGTATTAAACCTTCTAAAAAACAGGTGGTTTTATTATGAAAGCTCTTAATATGCCTTTTGTTCACTAAAATATCTAGACCCAGCTGTTCACCAGACTATTTTACTTGCATGAGTACCCCTTGGCCGTTTTGTTTATGTTTTTGTATGGATAATGGTTGGAGTGCAGTTAATTTGATCCCAGCTGCTTAAAAATAAATGTTTTGTTAGTTAATGATGCTTTGAACCTTACATTTGAAAACACAGAAATGTTTAATCAAAGCTACGTCTTTTTCAGCTGTCAACATTTCGCAGCCTGCGGTGCTACAATGCAGGCGAGGCATGTCCTTGTGATGAGCTACAAGGTCTAGTGATAAATAACTACCGTCCACCTCTGCCCCTTGGCAATCGTGAATTACGAGAATGTGGTTTTGCTTAACTTTAGAGATAAAGGAGACAAATTCCTTTCAAGTTCTGCATCACACATAGTTCCAATTTAATATGTCTGTGATCACTGTATAACACCATGAATCATTAGTTAATGGTAGTTGCTAAACATGTTTTAATGTTATTGCTATTTACCAGAGGTGCAATTTTAATATTTAGATTTTAATTATTATGTTTTAATATTTAGATGTTAATTGTTGTGAGCTTAGTGGATTCAATGTCTGTTACATTTTATACACTACTGGAGCTAATCTATTCTAGAACCAGGTAATTTCACTCACAGTGTTTATATTTGCATTTTAATTTTAGGAATGAAAACTTAGCAGCCTATTTATATCCCAAATATAAGAGCATAAGTGCTTTTTTTTTAATCAGAGAATTTTTACTATAATGGAGTAATGCAAGTGAACAAGAAACTTAATTTTTACAACAGGTTAATGAATACTTGACACATAACGTACTGGATTTCCTTTCTGAACATTTCTAAGTTACCCTAAAGACTTTTGTCCATTTCTTTTCACCTCTTTTATTAAATACAAGCTATATGTAATAAACATGCATTTCTTTTTCCTTTCTTAAGAGGTGGTGGGAAATAACTTTAAATTAAAATTATTTTATAAATAAAAAGTGTATAATAATCTGCTGTTGTGGTTTGTATCTTTGAGTCATAAAATATAATATTAGTTAAATCAAATACAATTCTAACCTTAACGTAGCATTTAATTATGGAAAATTAATGCTTTGAGCTACATATTGTGTAAGCAAACAAGAGTATCTCTATTATCTTTATTTTATTATTAGAATTCTGTGACTCATATTTCGTACATGGGTACTGTAATATAAACAACTCAAGTTATTAATTTACAATTATTATTTACAAAGTAATTATTATTTACAAATCATTAAATAAAGGCAAGTATAATATAATTATTTACAAATGTTGCATTAACTTATGTAAAACTGAAATTATAAAATTATTCAACACTTTCCGCAGTGCTGAAGTAAGTATGCCAAAAATATCTTTTTAAGTGTTTTAAAAGAAGTAATTTTATTGATCATAAGTAATTTATTAAAAACAGATATTCCGAAATTTATTACACCATTATGATGAGGGCTTTGTATTGCTTCTTTGCACATGAATATCCAACCTCTGTCTAGTGTTAAGGTTATGTACAGTGTCATCGAAGGTGTAATAACCATTTTCATTCATCAGATTTAATTTTGTACACTATACTCTTTGCCGATGATACCAGCATATTAATGACTGGGAAAACCTCGAATGAGGTATTAAGCTATAATAATACTTTTAATACAAAAATTGTCAATTGGTTTTTAAAAAATAAGCTAAAAATAAATGAACAAAAATCAGTAGCTATAGGCTTTCACCATAAACTAAATAACACTGCTCAATTCCCAAGTATATATTTAGGGAATAAATCACTACTCTATGAATCAAATACCAAATTTCTAGGAATATGGTTAGATGAACATTTAAAATGGGAAAAACAAATTCAGCAACTAGAATTGAAACTAAGCAGAATTACATTCGCTATTAAATCAATGAGGGAGTCTGTAAACACAAATGTGTTGAGAATTATTTATTTTGCTTATTTTCATTCTGTAATGTCTTATGGTATACTCAGCTGGGGAAATGCTAAAGATGTATCAAAAATATTTAGACTGCAGAAAAGGGCTATTCGTTATATAGTAAATATTCCTTTCACCACCAGCTGTAAACCATATTTTAAACTACTAAAAATACTTCCATTACCCTGTGTGTATATATATGAAGCTCTAGTTAGGACAAGAATTGTACTTGCTCAATTTGAAACAAATTCGCAGATACATACACATAATACAAGAAGTAAATCAGATCTACGCATTATAAGCCACAATACAACTTTATTCACACATAGCTTCGAACATAAAGCAGTATTATTATATAACAAACTACCCGATGGCATTAAAAGTATAACATCAGAAAAAAGGTTTAAACTGTCTGTAAAATCATTTTTAAGAGAAGGTTGCTATTATTCAGTGGAAGAATACTTAAAACATGATCAACATATCAATGCTTCCTAAAATGATGTTTGTGAATAAATACCTGTGCAACTTCGGAGGTGATACTTGTAATATTCAGAAAAGCTGTAAAAAATATCCTACTAAAAGTAATGTCACAGACAACAGATGAGTTTCTAAGAAGTAAAATTAAATAATAAAGTAAATATTGATTTTTTTTTGTTGGTAAAAATTATGTCTCTTACAGCCTAGTTCTTAAAAATGTAATACATTAAACTATTATGTGACCTAAGTTTCCTTATTCTTAATTACTATTTGTATTATTATTCTGTTAATTACTACTGTATTACTTTAATCACTATTGTATTATTTAACTACTATTGTATTATTTAATTACTATTGTATTATTCATAATTGTATTACTCATAAGAAATGTATTATTCTTATGGGTACAAATTTGATGAAGCCATGAATATTGTATATTCCTAAGGTGAATAAAACTATCTATCTATACAATTTTGAGGATGAAAATGCATGAAAGAGATAATATATTAAATTATTAAATTTTAGATGAGTCGCATTTTTTACACATCTGCTTCACTTTCGTACCTATTTTGAGGACATGTTTCGCAAATCTTCGTTTGCATCTACGGCTCTTGTGCGACTGAAGCTAGATCCAGCGGTGTGGGTAATTCTGGGGTTGTTGCTGCCATCTGTTGATTTAGTGATGAACTGAAATGTGGGATTCTCTTCTAGCGGGATTTCAAAGTTCATTAGTTGGTTTTTATGTTTTTCTATGTATATCCTCTCCCATATGACGAGTTCACTATGTTTTTGTACGTATTTTAGTAATTCTGTGCTATCTTCAATTTCATGATTTTCAGACCAGAAATGAGCTGCTATTGCGGACTTATCAATATTTTTGTATCTTAAGTGCCTGAAGTGTTCTTTCTTTCTAGTGCCTATGTTCCTTTTTGTCCTTCCTATGTAAATTTTTTCACAGTCTTTACACTTAATTTTGTAAATGCCTGACTTTTCCTCTGGTTTTATCTTATCAGTATTATTACTGTGAAGTAGGTTTTTAATGTTGTAATTGTTTTTTGGTGCCAATGTTATATTGTATTTCTTGAATATTTTTTGGAACTTTTTTGTGGCCCAGGGGTGGTAAGTAAATTTAGCAAATCTAGTTTCTTGTTTTATTGGTGTGAGAGCTGTGATCTGTTTTAATTTCTTTTGAAGTTTGAATAATTTTAGTTTTTTATCTACAAGGTTTTTTCCATATCCATTTTTAATTGCAGTTTTTAAGATTTGATGGTATTCGTTTTGATATTCTTGCTGGCTGAGAGGTAGATTTACTAATCTGTGTGTCAGACTGTTGATGGTTGCATGTTTGTGTGGAATTGGGTTGAAACTATTTGCTTTGATGTAATTATCTGTGTGTGTTGCTTTTCTATGAATGCCAAATTCTAGTTTTTCATTGCCTTTTTTGATTTTAAGGTCTAAAAAAGGTAGAGTACAGTCCTCTTCAGTTTCTACTGTGAATTGTATGCTGGGTTCTTGCAGGTTGAGTAGTTTCAAAGCATCATCTATTAGTTTGTAGGGCACTATTGCAAAGATGTCGTCTACGTATCTGTACCATGTTTTAAACATATGAGGGAAGGCTTTAGTAATATGTGTTTCGAAAAAGCTCATGTATAGATTGGCCAAAAATGGTGATAGCGGGCTTCCCATAGCTAGTCCTGAAATTTGTTTGTAATATTTTCCATCGAAGACAAAATAATTTTGATGTATACATAATTCAGTCATTGCCACATATTCTTCTATTGCATTGGCATCCAGGTTTATAGAATTTAGCCATTTTTTCAGTTGAATCAAAAGTTTGTCTAATGGAATGCTAGGGAAGAGGGAGCGGACATCAAAGGATACTAAAGTGTCATGAGGTTTTAGTTTAAGATTTTGAATTTTTTCTGCCAGGTCTAAAGAGTTTTTTATACTCAGAGTATGGAATTGTGGAAAGGACTGAAATTTTTTGGTTAGCCATTTTGCCAGAAGGTAAGTAGGAGTGTTTATATTATTTACAATGGGTCTCATGGGTATGTTGGGTTTGTGTATTTTAGGCAAACCATATATTCTTGCAAGGGTAGGGTTGTCTGGTTTGATAGTTTTTTGTTCTGTAGTTGTTAAAATTTTACTATTAATGATGGTTTTTTGTACATCTTTTATGCATCGGTTGAGTGGATTAGAATCTATTTCCTGGAATTCTTTTTGTTGTAGTAACTCTAACATTTTTTCTTTGTATGTAGCTGTATCTAAGATTACTATTTTGTTCCCTTTATCAGCCCTTGAGAAGATTACATCCTTTTTCCTTAAAGATTTAATTATCTGAATTTGTTTCAAATGTATTATTGGCCTTTTATTTATTAAGTTTTCCAATATAGGAGCTGATTTTTTTCTAATTATATTTTTGTCCATGGTTTCCAAGCCTTCTACTGCTAATTCTATGTCTGCAATGAATTCATCCGGGTTGCTGGAGTATGTTATACTCATCTAAAATTTAATAATTTTTCGCTTCACTGTGGTGTTCCAATACAGTTGAATCTCGAAATATATTAAATGTTTTAAACAATGGATTCCATGTAGATCTTAGTTTCAATCTCCTTATTATTCTTAAAATTCATTTTTGTTATGAATAGTGAGTTGCAATGAGATGAGTTACCCCATAATATTATACTGTAATTTAATGTAGAATGAACGTATGTGAAATGCATGCGCTGGGTGAATGAGTTGCCTAAAAGTATAGCAGAGTGCACTCATTTTTCTACTCAATTGGTTAATGTAATTATCCCATTTTAAGTTGATTTGTATCCACAGACCAAGAAATTTAGTGTTAATTATGTTTTTGTAAAACCTTTGTTCTGAGGAAAATGAAAATAAATTACATGTGCGTTATCGAACTTTACATTTAAATTATTACTACTGAACTTTTCCTTAAACTTTGTAGCTCCTTGTTATTAATGCTCTTAATTAGAATATTTGTGTCATAGTCATATTGCACAATCATTTTAGCTATAACATTTGATTGTAGCCAATGTTTTAACTGTGGTTAATATGATCTTTTTTATTCTATATTTTTTCAGGTATTGCTCAATTATTTTTACTTACCCTATTTCCTATTTCACTACTTATTTCCACCACATAATCACTTTAAAAATGGAAAAGAAATATTGTTTATTAAATATTGTTTTTATTTAACACAAGAATACAGAAAGGAAACCCAGAGAGTGCAAGTACTCATTAACCTGTTGTGCAAATGAACATGTTAAAATTCTTGTTCACTTCATTTCTGGAGTTGTAGCTAGTCCAATTAAAAATAAAATTCTATAGATTCCAATATTAGTGGTGGTAACAGAATAAACTGTATATTTATAACAATAGCACGCATGCTTCACTGTGTTTTAACAGAGAAAAATTGCACGTAATGTTTTAAACTTTTAATTTATATATCTAGTTTAATGATTTGTGAACAGAAAGCCTTAAAAGTATTCTACAAAACATGTCATATTTAAGAATAGAATGCATAAAGCAAACCAGGAGAAAAATGTTCTGTTTAGTAGAGATTAATCTAAGACTATAGAGGTGTAAATGTTAAATGAGTTGCAAAGTGCTCATGATAGAGAACACTGAAATGATGAAACACCTTATGCGTACTGCTGTCTGTGCTGACAAGATGACTAGCAATAAACCATACTGATGAAGGAGAATAGCTCGAAAGGCTAAGCCTATACACCTTTGCAATGCACTTAACCATGAATGTCCTGTGCCGTGACATGGTGGGCTAGAGTGTTGTGTTTTAGTTCGCTGCCACAGAATGTGCCCAGGTTCGATCCCATACCTAGTGTGTGTAGATTTTAAGACCTGGGTATAGGACAGACACCCTCTCAGCATCATGAGGAAATTGAAGAGCTATGACTGGTAGCTAACCCCGGTTAGGAAAGCCAACATTTCCAGCTAGCCACATCACTTCTGCATATTGGCTGGATGATCATCCAACTCTGTCTCGCATATGTGGGCATGAGGCCAGAAGTTGTGTTGACCAGCTCTGGCTCACATCAGCAGCCATGGCATTTTCAAACATAAGTGGTGGTCTAATGTACAACCTGCTTTTAGGTGCATCGTAAAATATGCGGTATCTCCCATTTACATATCAAGAAAGCATCAGACAGCTATATTTGGGGGTAACTGCCAGTATTATGTATAAATTTTGGCTCATATTTCATTTACACCTTTTAATGTGGGCTGGTTTGCATTTCACACCTTGCTTTTAATATGTTAGTATACAAATTGTTTGATAGAAATTGTAGATGTATAAGCCATTAGAATTATTTAGAGAAGAAAATTCAAATATTTATATTAAATGATGTGAGGAATTCATTTTGTGCACATATGTAACCTTAAATTGTAATACCTAACTCAGGAAATGCTATAAAATTCATCTATACCTGATTCCAAGGCATATATTTTTTAACATTTTATAAGAGAGCAGCTTGAAAATTCATAAAATGACTATAAATACATTTTGAAGATGTAACAACCACATTTGCAGAATTCTACAGCCTCAAAAAATTAAATAATTAGCAGTTAATATTTTAAAATTATCATTGTTGTGATTGGAGGTGTACATGTTTAGTTTTAACTTGCCTGTACTTGCCTGGGTAGAAATAGGATGTAAACAACTTGAAAAGGGTGTGGACAGAAGATGTCATACAAAAGAGATAAGCAAGAAGCATGCTTCAATCATTTATTTGACTTAATTCTTTTTTTTAACATATTAAAAACCTCTTCAAAATATTATCTTTACCTTGGAAAGTTCACTTTGTCTTATATTCTAGTAGTAACTAATTCCACTAAAACCTAGTGTTGGTTTAAACATAGAGAGAATTATATAAAGTTAATGGTTCCACAATAGTTGTTTATGGAGTGACAAGAGAAAAACAAATATATATATATAACTAACATTAATAAACTACTATAAATTATAACATAATTAATAACAATATAACAACGGTAAAAATGTTAATTACTGCTGTAATCTCTAAAATTGTTAAAGATATTGATTGCACTGTTAAGGATGTAAATTGAAGCATTTTCCAAGGCTCTACGTGTCCAACCCCAATTTTTGAGAAAGTTTATTGTCTCAGGTGGTATGGACCCTCGTGAGCCGAAAACTATTGGTTGTATCTCCACATTCTCAACCGACGAGAATAATGATCTTATATGATTTTCAAGAACAGAGTATTTATTTAGTTTTTCTAAGTAAGCCCTGCCCAAAGAATCACCATCCTCGTACCTGATAGTTGCATCAATAATGGTAGCCTTGTTTTCATCGACCACTACAAGGTCAGGCTTGAGGATGGTGTTATCGTCAATTTTAAAAGCATGTTCTGTTAAGATATTTGCTTGGGGGCTTTTAGTTTTGATGTTCTTACTAATTTCAGAAACAATATAATTGTGTCTGAATATTCTTGCCGGTTTTGTGGAGGTACAGAGCCCAAGAATGTGTCCTGTTGTTTCAGGGGCACCATGGCAATTCCTACACATCACATCTGTTTCTGGTTTATATCTAGCTTCCACTATCCTACAGTGCTGATTGTTAGTTCTAATTTTGATTGCCTCGGTGAATTTAGAGCCAGAGAGGATGTATGGTTTAAGAAGCCATGCGTTACCCAGGGGATTTGCATAAAAGGCACCAGCGCCTTTACCCTGGGTATCGCAGGCCGCCCATAGTTCAAATTCATGCTCCCTCAATTTTATTTTCTGATTATTAATTTGTGAGAGGGAGCAGGGCCACTCTAAACCAACATCCCCGGCTACTTTTGATAGTCTGGCCCCGAGGTTGCCATTAATAAAATGATCTTTAAGTTCATTACCAATTAAGTTTAAAAATGTATTGCCAGCTTTGAGATAGGATAGTGGAATAAGTGATGCCAGTTTTGGAAAGCCAAGGCCCCCGTCTCTCCTCCTTGTATAAAAGAACCCATTAGATGTTTGGGCTGGGAGGTGGAAGACATTTTTGAAGATCCCCCTTAGTTTATTATCTATATTATTTAGAAATGAATTAGATGGGGGATCCAGAATCGCCAGATATAGAAATTTTGGTAGAATATATGTATTAAAAAATTCTAGTTTCTGAAAAGGTTTTAGCCTTAGACTGGCACATTTTTCGGCCGCATTTATTATGTAAGAGTGAAACTCTTTACTGAGCTTGCCGGCCCATGGGTTGATGTTTTTACCCAAGTACTTTAACGTGTTGGCCGGGTCGCTATATCTCAATGGTTTATTTTGAATTGATAGGCCAGGATCTTTAATGTACCAGGTTTTCGACTTATTGATAATTTGAAAACATTGTGATTTAGATTCGGAAATTTTGAGTCCAATGTTTGAAAAGCAGGGTGCAAGAGCTTCCAAGATTTTGGAGACGTCAGAAGGTGTCCTCCCAACCAAGGCTATGTCATCAGCAAAAGCAAGTATATTGATTTTAGTTGAACCCAAGGTAATACTGTAGGGTAATTCATTAATGGAGTTAATAATATCATCGATAGCTAGATTGAAAAGTAATGGGGATAGGGGGTCCCCCTGTTTCACTCCCCTACACAATTTAGTTGTGCACCCATTACTTAAGGTTGTATAGCTATCAGAATATAAGTTGCTGATGACTGATATTAATTGGGGATGGACACCTCTGCGTTCCATCGCCTTAAAGATTGCTTCGTGCTTGATTGTGTCAAATGCTTTCTGAATATCAATAAGAGCCATTGTGGCTCCTTGCTCCTTGCCGATATTAATGAGCTCATTAATTAAAGTGACATTAATAAAAGTACTGGCATCTGATCTAAAGCCAGTCTGATATTCAGAAAGCTTGATGACGTTGCTAAGCCGACGACTTAAAAGGGATGAGAACACTCGTGCCAGGAGGGAAGCTATGGTAATAGGGCGCCAATTAGATGTTGAGTTAACATCATCACTTTTTGGAATAAATATGGTCCTGTTCTGTTTCCAAGCAGTTGGATAGCAATTACTAACTAGTATACAATTATAAATTTTTGCCAACAGGACGCATATTTCCGATGTTGCTACTGCCCCTTTAGTGATCCCATCTAGACCGGGTGATGTTTTGGTCTTCATTTTCCTCAGTTTGAACATGACTTCTCTGTCTGAAATCAGAGGCAAACAATGTTCTATTGACTGAGGATTCATGTTGGGATCACTAGAGGGCGTGCAAACATCGTTATCATTTTGGGCCCAAAGTTTACTGTATAACTTGCTCAATTCCTCAACTGGACACGTGTCTCTCCCATTGCTCAAGAAGTCGGTATCGTTAATTAAGCACTCAGCTAATCTTTTCGGACAGTTCTTATAAATATTTTGTGCTTTGGCGTATGTGAAGCTCTTATATGATTTTTGTATAGGTTGCCTGATATCATGACGCCGATCACTAGATCTTTTTTGTTTAGTTATAGGTTTCTTATTCAACACTTCATTAAGTTTGGATACAATGTTGTCCATCAGGTCTATTGAGTATGCGTTTTTGTCGAGATTTATAAATTGATTAATCAAATTATCAATCTCGATGATCTTGGCCTTTTGACTATTAGGATTAAGCTTTTTAATATAGTCTATTGCTTCTTTATGCCAAGATCCATCGCCATGATGGATAACATTACCTCTATTAGCCTCAGCGTCATTGATATCAGAATTAGAAGATACACTGGACTCAATACATTCAGGTATAGCAGTAACGGTTTCTATATCTGGCTCTGGCTCTGGAGCTGATATAATAGATGGATTTACATCAGCTATAGCAGGCACATTCTCGTTTTGCAATTCGTTAATTTTTGCTAAGATTTCATCATTTAAGATTTTTCTTTTGTACTTTATTTGATCGAGTGTCTTGTTTGGAAAATGCTCCATGATTTTAAGATTAATATGCTTTTCATCCTTGTGCAGTGCACATAATTCTATGAGTTTAGATATATCGCTGTCACTCCATACTCTGGGGTTTCCCGTGGACTGTTCAGATCTTCTATCATTCCTTACTTCGGGGTGCTCATGTCTTTCGTGTGTGCTCAGTCCCCGCTGTGATTTAAAACTCTTATCACATGCTGTACACTTAAATGGATTAATTATATTTTCTTGGGGACCGGCACACTTTGGTATATGACACTGAGCCCCGTGAACAGTCCCAAAAATTTTGTTGCAGCTTCTGCAGTAATATTCTAGAGCGATAAAAGGGTGATTATTGCTAAAGTGCTCTAGACAATCTTTTAGAACCTCGTATATGTTGTTGCAGAAGCTGCATTTAGTTATTTGAAAGGGAAACCCCAGTCTAAAGGAATTAGTTTGATTAATATAATTTGCCATTTTGAGAATCAGTTAAAATCGGGATAAAATATGATAAACAACAATTCTCTATGAGTAACAATGATGAAAATAATGGTAATGAAAATGGATAACAACGGTGAATGGATGATCAGATAAAATATAGAGTTATCATGCAAATGAGAATAAAAAATGTTAAAATTGATGACAGCCCAAAAGGGTAGAGTAACAATTTAAAACTATTTTCAATAAAACCATGCAACTACAACTCCTGGCTATATCCGCTCTTAGCCGGTTAAAAACCGTTGCCCGGGGTCGGGGCGTGGACCCGGCGGATAGTTAACAGCACAAGAAAATTATTCTAAAGCACAATATCAAAGACCAAATATGCAAAAACCAAAGAACAAGTATGCAAACCTTTTAATGCTATCTGAGTCGCGTACTCACGCAAGACACTCAGATAGCTACGCTGTGAATTCACTTGGATAACAGGAGGATTGTGCTGCCAACTTCGACCCCAAAGAGACAGAAGTATAATTCTTATTTTTGGCCTGGAGCAAGTTCAGCTTAATTGGAGAAGGATCATATTGCATAGAATTGTTAAAACTAAAATTAATTAAAAATTCACATTATTAGATTATTATAAATTACTTAAAATGCACATTATCTAAACAAATTCTTTCATAATTAATTAATATAACTTTACCAGTATTGCTCCTTTACACATAATTTTCTCTGTATGATGATGGAAAGGTGCAGAGATTTTCCAAAAATGCAGAAACAAAGTAAAAAGTTAATGGTAAATAAAACAACTTCTTTGTTTCAAACACTCCAAGTCTTAATTTTTCTTGCCTCTATCATGTGAGGATAACATGTCTGTCTCACATTCAAGAGGTCTTGGGTTGGAAGAGATCTTGAATTACTTGATAAGGTTTTCCATTATCCTGAAAGATGAATGTCAGGTAACTCTAACCTCTATGGACCTTGGGCTCAATTAAGCATCATTTCACTCATTTTATTCTTATATGACTTTCATTGGAAAAATTAAATTTAAAAAAAAAAAAAAAATGTTATGCATTTATGATTGTAATAAAAGAAATGTCTCATAAGCAAATTTTGATCATTTTTCAGAACTGTTTAACTTGTGATAATGCAACTTGATGTAAAATCAATCAAAATGCCTTAAAGAAAATTATATACCTTCCTCCCCCCTCTTATTTATATAACAATGGGCTGTGGGTATACTCAGTAGTTCATTAAAATGTAGTTTCTGTAAAATTAATCACAAAGATAAAAACTTGGGTAAAATGATAAGTTAGGGTTACCATATATAACAGAAAAGCTGGAATGCACTGAATGTTGATATATCCAAATATAAGTAAAACATAATGGTTTTGGCAAACTTCTATCAACAAGTTCTGGTTTTGCTACCATTTATAATTGAAATTTCTTGTACTAAAAAACAAATCAATGATATGGAGAAAGAGGAAACCACTACAATTTGCACTAGTCGAGTACCAGCTGATGATAAGAGCAAAAGCTCTTGAAACATGTCCTGTGAATAAACAGTGTGAGTGAAGCAATGTATCAATATCTTCTCGATTCACTTTTGTGCTAATTTGTGCTTCACTGTCCCTACGCTTCTTTCAAGTTTATAATTTGAATGATGCCAAACTGTTTTAATTTGCAGTTTGATAATCTATTACTATTATTGTTACTATTTTGGTAGTTTTTATTACTTCACTGTTCATTTGTTCATTCATATGTGCAGTTAAATATCAATTTGTTCATAAAAGCTTACATTATTGAAATAAAAGACATGTGAAGGATATGAAACAAATTATTGTTTCAGATTTTATCCTGAAGAAGTTTAAGAGTCCAAAATGTTTTAAAAGTTAATGGTATTTATATTAATAGAAAATGTATATAACTCAGAATAAATAGTATTGCATTTGTTTATTTGCAACCAATAGCAGAGCTACACATGCTCTGCCAACCTGGTATACAGATACATATGTAAACACAGTAACAATGCCACTAAGCCATGTGCATTACTAAATGTCCTGAATTATAATTTAGTTATGTATTTGTTAAATGATTTCTATTTTATGAATAATTTATATTTATTCTGGGTTTGTGAATAAATAATATGGTAACCCTGGACAGGTCAAAGCATAAAATACACTGTAGAATATTTATAAAATATTTAGTGAAGCACTTGAATTTTAAATGTGTATGAGATGACTGTCATAATTTTGAACACCAAAAAAAATTTGAAAAAAAAAGGGCAATTGTCTGCCATCACATGTTAATGTCAATTTTATTTTTATGTGTGATATACTTGTTTAAATACAAATGTAGGTAACTATTTTAAAGGTATGTAATATGTATGTATATGTGAATGTTACTGCAATAAATATATATTAATGTTGCCTCATATCATAGTAAAGAAAAAGTTCAGAAAGTTTATTTTCCATCCTTAGTCTGAAAATACAGTTGAACCTGCTTTATATGTAACCCAGTTATACGTAATTCACATTTGTATGTAAATATGTATTTGCAGGTCCTGGAAAAAATGTTATTTAGAAACATGGTAATTGAACCTTATTTATATGCAATGCATTTATATATAATTTGCACTTACACATATTAAATTTCAGTGAAATACAACTGAGTTTTACACAATTAAATGAACATACAGCATACGCTATCTTAATAGAAACTCGAAGCACATTTTCCTTATCGCTGCTGACAAGTCACAAGTTGAGCGGGTGACTTTTTGCTAAGGAAACAAAAGACGAAGACATTAGCTCGTATGTGTCTTTTAATGCAGTGTCGTAATGACAAATGAAAGTAAAGATAATTTTTTATATCTGGTGTTTACTGTTGAACAGTGCTTTTGTCTTTCAGTTCTCAGTTGCTTTTAATTAGTCATGGTGAAAAGGAAAAGGAAAGTTTTATAAATGCAGAGCCATTGTATTACTTTAAAAAATATGAAGCACTATGAAACCTCATTTATATGTAATTCTGAGTTATAAGTAAACTTCCTTCTTCCTCTTGATACATGTATAAATCAGGTTCAACTTATATAGATAAGCACCTTATACTAAAACTGAATGTAGAATGGCTGTAAATTATTGATAGTCGACATGAAAAATTCAATGCCAAAGCCGGGATTTGTACCACGGATCTACTGGTTTCCGTCCAGTCACTCTTACCCATTGAGCTCCATGGCCAATTTGCCGTAATGACATTTAATTCTCCAATTGACTCATATATTTCCCTGGTAGACCACTAGGGGCTCTCGCATCCAATATACACCATTTGTGGCGACTTACAATTATAAGTACTTGAGTCCCAGGCTTTATCATTTAACTCTTATTATTTAAGTTAATTGATGGAAATTATTCATTTCTTCACACTAGCCGTATACAGGCTATGGTATTGAATTGATAGAGTCAACATGAAAAATTCAATGTCACGGCTGGGATTTGTACCACGGATCTACTGGTTTCCATCCAGTTGCTCTTACCCATTGAGCTACCATGGCCAATTTGCTGTCATGACATTTAATTCTCCAATTGACTCATATATTTCCCCGGTAGACCACTAGGGGCTCTCGCATCCAATATACACAATTTGTGGCGACTTACAATTATAAGTACTTGAGTCCCAGGCTTCATCATTTAACTCCTATTACTTTACTTAATTGATGGACTATCAATCCAATACCATAGCCTGTATATGGCTAGTGTGAAGAAATGAATGCTTTCCATCAATTAACTTAAAAAAAAGGCTGTAAATTATTTTCTTTTTCTTTTGTTTCTTTCAGTAAGTTCAACCATTTAGATCTTATCAAATGAGTGTACCTAATGCTAAGGAGTTAACAATGAAGTCATTCTCCTTAGATGTTTAATAAAATGGGTGAACCAAGAGCTTTAAGTTAGCCAACATTGGTGTTCTCAAGATGGAACACATAGAAGGAAGAAACATCCAAATAATTCATTCCAAAAAAGATTAGAGCTCAAATCCTCCAGAATCACACACACAATCCCATACAGTAACATGAGATTATGCAGCTGCTATATTTAACACTCTGGGCACCGGGGTAATGCAGTGGTTTCGTTTGCGGCTCCTAAGGATCATGAGTTCAATTCCCGACTCTGGGGTTGGCAATTTTATGTCAACCCTATCCACCTGAGAAATGGTGTCCATCACGTGGTGGAGTGAGGTTACCCCGAAGGCCAAAGTTGCCATGTGGGGAGTGTTGGTAACCAACCATATTTAACCTCTAGTACTAGAGGTCATTACAATGTATGCTGAACTCTTTGTATGGAAAACCAAGTATTACAATTTTGAAAGCTTATTCACTTTTAGAAATACGAGAAAGGGTTTATGGATATGTGTAAATGCATACATTTCAACTCCAAAAAGGAAAGGAAAAAAAAAAAAAAAGTGGAATTCTATATGTAAGTACCTTCTATAACAGTCAAAAGAACAACAGTGTGAATCTTACCTACCTGAATATACATCCAAGCTCAGTTGGGTACAACAGTTCCTTTGGATATCCTATCTACCGTTCCAGCTTTTCCCAGTAACACAATATCTCCTAAAAATAAAACATGCTTTTACATTTATTTATAATTTTAATCAAAGTATAAGAGTATAGGCCACATACAGTTTTCCAAAACTGCATTATCTGATCAAAATATCTGGTCACCTATTTGAATTTTCAACATTAGGTATTACATTATATTTGTAAAGTTTTATACATGCAGACCCACAGTTTTCGGTGTTATGGATTGGTCCACCACAGCAGTTACAGAAATAGCATAGAGTAGGCTACATGCAAGAACGAAGTTAATCACTGTTCAGTGTCGCACTGGCAGGTGATTAGTTCGATATTTGAGAGATCTTTGAAGCATTAAATCTTAAGAAGGCTAATAATGAGTTACTAAGAATTGATATTTCTATACTTGGGAAGCAGTTTTAAAGACATTCTAATCCAATAATTTCACCCATCTTGTTTAAAAGCCAAGTTATCAGCATCTGATGCCAATTAGGTTAACACAATTAACTACATTATGTTTAACCATAGACCATTTGCCTATCTCAACTTGTTTATATTAGTCATGTATACAATCACTGAAATTATTTTGGTGTAGTTCATTAACACCCTTAATCTGACAGCATCATAGCCAAATGATTTAGACTATCTACCTCTTAGATAGAATTTGTCATGAACAAAATATTATGCAGGCTTCCTCTGTTCCACCAACTGCTCTCTGAAAATCTCAGTTGGAAACCTCATATTAATGAACTAATTAAAACACTGGGACAAATTTACTTCCAAATTAACATTCTGAAACACTCGGTGAGTAAAAATACTCTTAGGGTCATGTATTTCTCCAAATTTCATTACATATGGAATATCCTTGTGGGGAAATAGTAGTGAAGCTATTAAAATATTCAAATTACAAAAAAGGGTCATTAGAATTATTCTCAATTTACCTTCTGTTGTCAGCTGCAAACCTTTCTTTAAAGAACTAAACATTTTGCCATTACCCTGTATATATTTATATGAAACAATTGTATTAATGCAAATCTGCATCAAGGATTTTACCACAAATTCTGAAATTCACTGTCATAACACAAGAGATAAAGCAAAACTACATATAACCCCACATAACAAAAAATTGTTTGAAAATAGTTTCTACTATAGAGGCATTAAATTTTACAACAAATTGCCTATTGAAATAAAAAAATATAAATTCCTTTCTGCGCTTCAAAAAACATCTCAAGCAATTTTTAATTGAAAAATGTTATTACTCAACTGATGAGTTTTTGCATTACTGAAGTATTCACTTGTATTTTAACAATATATAAATTTAATCTACATGTACAATATAATTTTTTTAATTATTATTGTCAACTCTCACAATATTACAATTAACTGTTTAAAATACTGACGAATCCACAACATGTATATGTTAAATTGGATGAATAATTAAAAAAAAAAATTAAGCTATATCATTCAGTGTAACACTGTCAAAGGAAGGTGCACAAGTTGAAAATAAACTATCAGACTGACTTCTACTACTTCAAGAGGAAACTCATTCAATAAGGAAGTTGCCATTTCAAATTACTCAAAATAATTTATAATAAAGTACACGAGTTTTAGATGATATTATTTATTATTAATATTAAAAATATTAAAAGATTCTGTGAAACAAACTTATCTCAAAATACCATTTTTGAAAGTTATATAGGTTATATACAATAATACAATAAATTATTAAAATCTCACCTGTATGAAAAACCTTTGTTGCATTCTTAGCTGCTGCTATGCAAGGAATTCCAAACTCTCTTGCCAATACTGAACCTACAACAAATGAAACAATTGATGCTTTTAGAATGAGATTTCTTATGTAGAATCTGTTGTTATATGGTTAATAGGATTCATTCAACTAAACATTTTTCCAGTACACAATGCAATAGACAACAGTGGGAATACAACAGACCTCAAGCAATAGCCAAATCTTTTCAGAGCACAGCTGATTGCTATCTGATGTTTTGAAATTGGATTCTCTTTGCATAGCCAGAAGATAAAAGAAACGAATGACATATTCCTGTTGGAGAAAAGTATAAGCTTGGAAAATTCAAATAACAAGGAACATCTGGAAAGGGTTTACTCTACAAAGAAATGTATTTGACAAACTTTGTGTTTTAATGGAATCTACATTTGTTGTGTGGTAAGATTTTGTTTATCTCTTACAGTTTACCTGTCATGCAAAAGCCATTCAGAGTAAATAGGCCTTCTGAGATCATTCCGAGAAAATTCAAAATATTGTACATCTCAATACGTAAAATATGAAACTATTAACAGTGAAGCAAACAAATCGATACAAATATAACAATTTGTAAGTTAAAACTTAACTTGTAAGAAATGATGATAATTAATTCTTATAAATTCTCCGGGATTGCGATTTCATGTAAACTTATACACATTTTCAGCTGCAAACAAAGCTGTTGCCATTGTTACAAATGCAATCCCGGAGAATTTATAAGAATTATCATCATTTCTTATAAGATAAGTGAAGTTTTAAGTTACAAATTGTTATATTTGTATATATTGTACATTTCATTTGGTCCTGCACCATGGCATAGTGAGCTAGTGTTGTGCTTTAGTTCCCTGCCATGGAATGTGTCCAGGTTTGATCCCACCATTAGGGAGTGTGGACTTGAGTCCCGGGTATAGGACCAGTGCCCACTCAGCATCATGAGGATACTGAGGAGCTAGGATAGGTAGCAAATCCTGATCAAGAAAGCCAACTTTCCAGCTGGAGTGCATGATGCTGACCACATCTTCTCCCTGTATCAGTTGGATGATCACCCAACTTTGCCTTGCATATTGGGCATGAGGCCGGCAGTCAGGTTTGGCCAGCTCAGGCCTGCTGCTACATCATGGATTACTTTACATTTCATTTGCCATATCTTACATACATTGTTAGAACCATTTTTGAGAAATAAAATGTGTTTAAATTATTGCATGTAATGGGTTGTCTATAACAGGGAGATTTTCTTGAAAATCTGTGTTGCATCCTTGGAAGTTTGGTGTTTAACCAACATTTTATTTTAAGTTATGCTGTTTACAAACATGCACATGCACAGAACATTTTTGTTTGAAAATGCTTCTTAAAATTTAGGGGTCCCAAAAGTGTTTCTGGTGAAATCTCTATATTAAAATTTTGGTGGAATGCAATACTTACCCTACATAATGGGGATTTTTCTTGATTTATCAAAGGCCTTCGATAGTATTGATCACCAAGTCTTATTACGAAAATTGGAACATTATGGTATAAGGGGGACTGCAGGTAAATTAATTAACACATACTTACAAGGCCAGGTACAAAGTACAGAAATAATATGTAAACTAAACCAAATAGAAACTAAATATGAATCCTCATTAGCAACCGTTAAATACGGAGTCCCACAGGGATCTGTGCTTGGGCCTTTACTATTTACATTATACACTAATAATTTACCTGTGATTAATAATGTTAAAACTGTATCATATGCTGATGACACATCTATAATTTGTTGGGAAAAAGATCTAGACAACTTAACTAATAATATACACTCAGGTACAGATGTAATACTTAAATTTCTTGCTAATAACAACCTAGTTAATAATTTAAACAAGACAAGCATAATATATTTTAAAATTAGTAATTGCATGTACAACAATATGAAAATTAAAATTGGAAATGAAATAGATACAACAGATGATCACTTATTTCTAGGATTGAATATTGACAAAAACTTATCATGGACAAAACATGTAAATTATATATGCAATAAAATAAGTAAGGGTATCTATCTATTAAATTACGTGGCACACTATTTCGATAAACCTAATTTAAAATTGATTTATTATGGAATAATTCATGCTCATTTTAATTATGGTATTGAATTATAGGGTACAACGTCTAAAGAGAATTTGAAATGATTACTGGTATAACAGAAGAGGTGTGTAAGGATTGTTTGTTCATTAAAATCAAGGGATTCATGTAGAGACATTTTTAAAAAAGAAAGAATTCTTACAGTGGTTGCATTATATATTTTTAGTTATTTTACTAGTTAGGGGAATTACAAATATAAGGAGTAATAGCAATATACATAAATATGACACAAGAACTAAAAAGAATATGTATAGGGAAGCAAAGAGTAAGAAATTTTTTGATAAAAATCCATTTGTAATTGGAAGAACTTTATACAATAAGCTACCAGCCACAATTAAACAATCAACTGGTTCCAAGTTTAATAAATGTTTAAAAAATTACTTAATTGAGAGGGCCTTTTATGACATACATGAATATCTGCAATTTTGATTTGTAATTTCAACAAGTGAGTATAATCTTTAAAATATATTTCTGAAATCAGTAAATAAGTACATATTTATGAATTATTATTATTGTTACTATTATTATTTATGTTCATTCAGTATATAATAAGAAAATACTAATACAGTTTATTACATCTTCTGTTTCATATTACTGAGATCTTCACCTTATGACCAATGGACAGGAAGAACCGCGAGACCCTCCTCAAAGAAAGGGAAAACCGAAGATTGTTTCTTTATTTTACCATGAAGACAGTTAAATTAATTATTAATCTCAGTATATGTGTTGTAAAATTTGTAAATCTTGATGTATGTAACTAAATATTGTAATATGTAAACTTTTTGGACGAAACTTGAAACATGTATTTCATGTCTATAAGTGAATAAACCATTATCATACTATACATAGTAGAGAAAGTAAAAACAGATAATTTAACCACTATTTTGGAATACAAACAATTATGTTCTTTTCCTTAACATTTGAGTTATTGAGAAAGCACAATATAACCTAATGTTATTTGTTCCCCTGTAAAATATACAGCTTTAGACAAAAAATGAGCAGCTACCAGAAATAAAGTTTGGTTCGGAAAACATCAGAAGCATTCAATGATGCTGCATTCACAATATACACTTTGGAAAGGTAGAGTCAATTATGAGACTCAATTTTTCACACAGGGTGCCATGGTAGTGCAGTGGTTTCATTTGTGGCTCCAGTGCTAAAGGTCCCGAGTTCGATTACCGGCTCTGGGGTGGCAATTTTAAGTTGGCATTATCTACACTTTCACCTCTGTCTAGCACATGTGAAGTGTCCCCTATGCCCGAAGTAGTTCGGAGTCCATGGTATAAACTGTAGGTCCTCTTGCCTCACCATCTTCACTATCAGCCTACCATTGGAGGTATTGGACACCACCCTCTGGGTGCTTCCACCTGAGAAATGGGTCTGATCATCACGTGGTGGGATGAGATTACCCCGGAGGACAAGTTTGAAATAAGGGAAGTGTTGGGAACCAACCAACCAACCAACCAAATTTTACACACATTACAATATGCAAAAAAAGTAAGGCCTCCCTATGTGAATATGCACAAAATATGTGAATCAACACACAGTGTGTGAACATTCTCACTATTGGAAATTAATTGTTTTTTCACACTAGCTGTGTATAGGACGCACTATGAAAGGGTAGAGCCAGAATGAAAAATTCAATGCCATAGCCAGGATTTGCACCACGGATCTTCTGGTTTCCGTCCAGCCGCTTTAACCATTTGAGCTACTATGGCCAACATGCCAACATGGCATTAAATTCTCCAACTGACTCGTGTTTCTCCCGGTAAGCCACTAGGAGTTCTCATAAACACATAAGACAACTACCTTAATGGTTACTTACTATGCTGTAAGTACTTTAAGGCCCGGGCTTTATAGTTCGGACCACTATTACGTACAATTAATGGAAATTAATTGTTCCTTCACACTAGCCGTGTGTAGGATGCACTATGAAAGCGTAGAGCCAGAATGAAAAATTCAATGCCATAGCCAGGATTTGAACCATGGATCTTCTGGTTTCCGTCCAGCTGCTCTAACCATTTGAGCTACTATGGCCGACATGCCAACATGGCATTAAATTCTCCAACTGACTCATGTTTCTCCCGGTAAACCACTAGGAGTTCTCATAAACACATGAGACAACTACCTAAATGGTGACTTACTATGCTGTAAGTACTTTAAGGCCCGGGCTTTATAGTTCGGACCACTATTAGGTACAATTAATGGAAATTAATTGTTCTTTCACACTAGCCATGTGTAGGACGCACTATGAAAGGGTAGAATGAATGAAAAAACACGAGTCAGTTGGAGAATTTAATGCCATGTTGGCACGTTGGCCATAGTAGCTCAAATGGTTAGAGCAGCTGGACGGAAACCAGAAGATTCGTGGTTCAAATCCCGACTATGGCATTGAATATTTCATTCTGGCTCTACCCCTTCATTCTCACTATTATTATAACTATGAGAGGATTGAGTAGAATGACGCTAAAGAGATGCATTCCATGATACCATTGTAAACCAGTCATGGAAACGATGTGGACTTAGAAAAACATACACTTCCAGGATCTCTCTCTCTCTCTCTCTCTTGCTCTTTTTTTTTCTTTTTTTTTTTCTTTTATCAAACGGTGTATTTGAATAGTTTCATAAAGACAGAGGATAGAAGAAAATGACTGTACCACAACTTAAAAGCATTATACATCAAGTAAGTCATAAAAAATGTTTAAAACTGAATTTAAGAATAACTACAATGCTTGAACAATACCTGTATCTTAAAGTTAACCACTGGCACGACAGCCCTTAGAGGGCCAAGGCCTACCAACCCGACTGCCGACCTCATGCCCACTTACGCATGGCAGAGGTGGATGATCATCCAACCGATATGGGGAGGAGATGTGGTCAGCATCTCAGCATCCCAGAGCCAGAATGTTGGTTTTCGTGACCAGGGCCGCTTACCTAGCATAAGCTCCTCATGTTCCTCACGATGCTGAGTGGGCACCGGTCCTATATCCGGGACCTAAAATCCCCACCACATGGGTGGGATTGAACCTGGGCTGCTTCTGTGGCCAGGGACCAAAGCATGCTGCCTTAGCCCGCTACGCCAAGGCGCAGGACATACCTGAATCTTACTGTAAGTAAAATATATACCTGGCAAAGCAAATCCTCCCAGCTCTGTTACAGCACCCTGTAATAAAGGAAAGTAAGGACTCCATCCAAAGTCTGTGCTGTGGGTGATGAGAATGTCTCCAGGTTCTAGCATTTCTATATCTTTCAAGCCTTTCACCACACATGCTCTACCCATTGCCAGTCCAGGTGACACAGATGTTCCTTTTATATGTGCTGCTGCATTTTTTACTTTTCGTGCTTCCTAAAAATCAGTATTTTCCATAATATAACTCAGCATTGTAAAACATAAGAAAAAAATATGGCAAAATAATTAATTTTCACCATTTTATTCATTGACAACTTACAAAATGTTGTTTTGGCAATCCCACATTTACTTCTGATAATGGAATTTTAGCCCACTGTGGATGAAGCTCCTTTCGCTTTGTAGCTCTGAAAAGGAGGACTAATTACTGTTATTTATTATTACTTATTATCAAGGAGAAAACTTGAACAAAATTAATAGATTAGATTTTGAATAAATAATTTGTTATGGTTCATTATCAAGTGCAATTGTTCACTTCCAGAAGTCAATAAATTATGAAATAAAATTGTAGTAAAAGGTACATTACCATATTCAAGTCTCATGGAGGATTACTCACTTAAGCATTAGTGCAGCACTTTGTGATTTTATGAGAAGACCCAGCTCATAGTGTGTGAAGAAGAAAAGCAGTTCTTTATGTGGTATGCGTTCCTCCCTCACTAAATGTTCTGCCAGAGACCAATAAGCTAATCGTAACTTGTGGATTATGGCAACATAGTAGGCTCTACATTTCTCTTGATTTGCTATGGAATTTCTGCAGAGATGCAAGAGGAACTGAAGCATTATCCTAGGGAAAAAACAGAATTAATAATAATGATGGTGATAATGGTGATGGTGGTAATTTAGATATTCTGCAATACTGTGTATTTTAGATAAAGGTAATAAACATTAGTGTGAAGTTCTTAAATGATGAATTACAGAGAGTCCAATAGACGTTGAACATGTCAAACTCGGAATGGAAGAAGTTAAAGTAATGGAATTTAAAAAAAGGATATGACAAGAATACTCACTCCTCACTTTGTTTAATACTATGAACTATTGACATAAAATTGTTGCAGATCTAGAAGTGTTCATAGGAGAAATAAGAATAAAGTGCATTAAATCTGCTAATACTATGGCACTAATAGCAGAACGAACATGCTAATAAAGAGAAATGGCTATGGAGTGCAAGTGGAATAATGCAAAAAGACAAAGACAAAGGCTATTGGAGAAAACCTATGGAGATATATTTATGAATTTAAAATACAATAGTAAGGTGAGTGGAAGGTTAAGATACTTAGAAAGTATAAAATAAATATTCAGATTCCGATTTATTCTGCCATTTGCAACATTTTTTTACGAAGCATCGTCAAAAAATAACACTAAAATTACATTTTTACAGTTCAAAATAAAAAAAATCTATTTACAAATTTAGTAATTTTAGGTATACAAATTATAGATTCATAGCAAATTTTAATAAACTAAGTCTCTCTTCCATTTTTGTATTCGTCAATTAAGTAGAAAGCGTTTTTCACTAGGTAAGTCTTTATTGCGGACATTTTCTTCACTTCTTCATTTATTGCCTTGATAGAGTGAGGTAAATGATTGTATAAATTGTTTGAGGTACTTTCAATACATTTGGCAGCTAATGTACCCTAAACCTATTTCTAAAGTAGTTCTGTTTTGTTCTCGTGTTATACTGTTCTTGAATGTTTCTATTTTGTCCTAAGTGGAATGATATTAATGAAGTTAGAAAAGAAAAAAATTGCAATGTTAAATGAAGCCTTTAATATGAAACAAATTAGCAAAGTTTGGCTTTAATAATAAAAAATAATAGTGAAGTGTGCCATTATATAGCATAGTAATCTGAAATTCATAACTAAGGGAGGCATTTTAAATGTGGATATGAAAGAGAATAGACTGTGAAATTAATAGAAAAAATCATTCATGGAATTCTTTGAAAAACTGGGTAACGGAAATATAAATTCCAAACTGATGGGAAAGAGGAAAACAACTCACTGGAATTATGAATGAGTAGAAATAGCTTGCTAAAAACTGCGCTGTGCAGTGTTTAATGCAGAGGAAGTTACAGATGACAGATAAATTAAGACAAACAATCTCTATGAAAAGATAGGAGGGGGGAACAAAAAAGAACTGAAGAATCTAGGTTTGCAACAAAGAATGTGCCCTTGGTAAGAAATTCCTGATTGATTGATTTATTAATTACCATGATAAATGGCTAAGATTTCTAAAGTAAAAGCGATTTACTGCAGGAAACATTTATGTTTAAAGTATTCTTACATGTTTATCAATTTATTATAGACAAAAAGGTAAACCATGAGCAAAACGTCGGTTGAGCAGTAAACATAGCTAAAAATTAAGATATTTAAATAGTGTTTAATGCTTAATACAGCACTTGATGCACAAATTAAAGTTATAATGAAAATAGAAATTTAGGAACTTAAATTTAGAGGGCCCTGTATGAACTTGCACCACAAATCATAAAGTCTGTGCCTTGATGACTTCAGCCACCTACGAGGGTCACTCCAAAAGAAAATGCACATTATTTTTTTTTTTTTTTTAAATATAGTTTTCAATCTACATTTTTAACATTTTTACGTGTGAGGGTACATTCTTTAGGAACAACTTTTCATTTCTCCACATAATTCTCATCCTTTTCAACTGCCTTACGTCATCTTTAAATCAGCGCCTGTATACCCGCATTAAAAGTCTGGACCAGCAAGTTTGAACCTTTGTTTGACAGTGATCATGATGGAGTCATCATCTTCAAACTTCATTCTAAAAAGAGTTTTTTGACTAACATGTGGATGTGCATTGTCGTGCACAGCAAAATATTCTGCTTTTGCTGATGTGGTTGAATACCACTTAGAAGTTTCTTCAGAGTTGCCACATATGCATCAGAATTAATGGTGGTTCCATGTGATATGATGTCCACAAGCAAGAGTTCTTCAGAATTAAAAAGCACCATAGCCATAATCTTTCCAGCTGAAACTGCAGTTTTAAATTATTTTTTCTTGGTTAAATTTGCATGCTGCCACTCAATTGATTGCCTCTTTCTCTCTGGCAAAAAATGATGGGATATATGTTTCATCCCCTGTCACAATTATTCCAAGAAAGGCATCTCTACCATTCCCGTACTGTTCCAAAAATTTGGTGCATACTGTTTTTTGTGTTCTTTGTGAGCCTCTGTCAACATCCTGGGAACCCATCTGGCACAAACCTTTTTTACTCCAACTCTTTCAGTATTCTGCATACACTTGCTTCCTCTATTCCAACATAGAGTGACAGTTCATTCACTGTGATGCGTCTGTCAGCAGAAATCAGTTCATTAACTCTCTGCACATTGCCAAGAGTTTGTGGAGTATGAGACTTGCCGCCACTAGGAGAATCCTTGCTATACTCTCTTTCATTATGTAATCTGCTTTTCCACCGACTAGCTGTACTGAGAACAACAACAGCATCTCCATACACCTTCCTCAACCTCTTATGGATGCTTCCCATGGTTTTGTTTTTACTGCACAGGAATTCTATGAGAGCACATTGCTTTTGACAGATGTCAAGTGCAGCAGCCAACTTGAAGGCATACTGTGACAGTGGCACTCACAGGAACAGGCTCAAATAAATTGAACACAAGTGAGAGGGATGTGTTTACACACTGTAATAATTTCAAAGATGTAGAATGAAAACAGTATCTTTTATAAAACAGTGTGCATTACTTTTGGAGTTACCCTCATTTATCAAAAACACTTTTTAAACCGATTCTCGAACTGTATAAACACTTAAGCTCCACTTACTTTTTAAATTAGGACAAGTTTCAAGGACACCGCGTCCCCATCCTCAGCTGATGTTCTACTGGTTCTTCAGGTGACCGCCTCCCTCTCCTGGCGCTGTTCAATGAGTTGAATGACGTCATCTACTACTGGAATTTCGAAGTTCATTGCTCTCTTTTTGTTCTTCAAAATGTGTATATTTTCCCAAACTGTTAATTCCCAATACTTTTTTGCCGGTACCAAAAGTTTTATGTACAGTTCGAGAATCGGTTTAAAAAGTGTTTTTGATTGATGAAGCTCCACTGTTTATAAATACTTCTATTATAGTTTTATTACCCTCATTTGCTACAATTTAGCTATGCAAAGTGTTACTTAGGCTGCATTACATAACATCCAACCATTGCTTCACTTTCTTACATGTGTTTTCCTGCAAATTATCTGCCTCAACCTCTCTGTTCAAGTTTTGCTCATGTCTAATTTTTTGCCACTATCCCTTATATAAAACTAACTAAATGTGCATTTGTGCTCACCTGGTTTCAGTTTTCAGCTTTTTCTGTGGGATTTTCTTTTCGCTCAGACTATCGTAGGTACAGCTATTAGAATAACAATAGCTATCAGCTTTTCTAACCAATGACTGCAAGAACTTAATGAGGGCTTTTGGTTGCATGCTCCATGGTTTAGCCATTAATTCAAACTGGAATTGATACAAGTTCTTTGCAGCAGAAGTAATGTTAAGTGGAACTGGTAGTAAGTGCACTAAATTAAAATTACACAGAGCTATTGGAAGCAAAATTAGTGTCACATACATTATGCTGTTTTTCAATAAAGATAATGATTTTAATGAGAAATATAATAAATAATTTATTGAAGGCGATTGAAAGTAGTGGCACTAATATAATTTATTTTTACTCACATGTCATATTCCAGGAAACTATTCACTTAAACAAAAGATATGCATAATAAATAATAATAAATCAAATGTACAGTACCTCTGTAATTGAGCGATGTCCTTGTTCATGCAAATATTCTTGTAATTTTGCTGAAGCAATGACACAGTTACTCTCTAGCCAATCACTAGCTTCTTTTGCATTCATTTTGCAGAATTTAGTGGCATTGCCTGATGTAACAATAGAAGACACCACTTCCTAAAAACAAATTTTATATATAAATTGTGCTTCACTCTGTACTACTTCCAGTTTTTAGATAAATTAATTTTACTTTTCTCAAGTTACTTTTCCCCTTTATGTACATATTTTTATTTATTATTTTATTCAGCTCTACAGAACAAATAATGAATAGAGTTTAAAATGAAATCATAAATAAGCTAAGAGCATAGAAAGCTTTCATCTCTTTAGGATTGAGGAAAAACTAAAGAAAAACATTATCCAGAAAAATGAGAGGATTTGTAGGTGACCTTTGAATTTGTAATCACAGAAGCTGATTAAAGGGGGCAGTCTTTTTTGTATTTGTTTTTCTGTGCTAAAAAAGTTGAGTTTTTATTTATGGATGCTCTTTAACGGAAATGTCCTGCACTGCGGCATAGTGCGCTAGGGCAATTTAATTTGGTTCCCAGCCACAAAATGCACCCAAGTTCGATCCCAACCTTGGGGATTGTGGATTTTAAGTCCTGGGTTTAGGACTGGTGAGGAAATTAAGGAGCTATGATAGGTGGTGAATCCTGTTTGAGTTTGATTTATGAGTCACTATGTTTACACTCAAACTTCACTTACTTGTTGTTGTATAATTGAAACATTTTCAAGATCATTCGATCTCATCCTCAGCTGTTTGGTGACTAAATGAACCTTCCTCTTCTTCCACTACTACGGAGCTCCGATCACTCTGCCATCTGGTGTTAGGGGCACTAAGTTTTAATACTTCATTTAATGCCGGGATTTCAAAATTTATAACTTTATCACGGTTTTTGTTTATGAATATTTTTTCCCAAATATCCAATTCTATGGGTGTACTTAAAGATTTTAACAGTTTAATGTTGTGGCCAATGTTGTGGTTTTCTGTCCAAAAATGGTGTGAAACTGCAGATTTTTCTGTTTGTTTCAACCTAATGTTCCTCTGGTGTTCTTTTTGCCTGGTTAACAAGTTTCTCTTATTAATTATTAAATTTTAGATGAGTCTCATTTCTTACACATCTGCTTCACTTTCGTACCTATTTTGAGGACATGTTTCGCAAATCTTCATTTGCATCTACGGCTCTTGTGCGACTGACGCTAGATCCAGCGGTGTGGGTAATTCTGGGGTTGTTGCTGCCATCTGTTGATTTAGTGATGAACTGAAATGTGGGATTCTCTTCTAGCGGGATTTCAAAGTTCATTAGTTGGTTTTTATGTTTTTCTATGTATATCCTCTCCCATATAACGAGTTCACTATGTTTTTGTACATATTTAGTAATTCTGTGCTATTGTACAGATGAGAGATAATGTAAAATGATAATGGAGATGAAAGGCAGGGACAGGACATTCGGGGAATGTAATTAAGCTACCCAGCATTCACCTGATAACCCAAGAAAACCCCCGAAAAATCTCATGGGTAAGTTAGGCCAGCTACAGAAATCGAATCTAGACCTCCCAAATGTGGGCCACAGATGAAACTGCCTGAGCAATCCTGCTCTGTTGGCTTGAGTCTAACTTGATGCCAACTGATTGAGAATTCCTTAGTCTGGTGTTTACATAGAAAAAATAGAATGGTTCATTTAAGGAAATATAAACTGCAGGTATGAAAGTATTAAACAAATATCTATATAAAATGTTAATGCAAATAGTTATTAAAATGAAATGCTTACAGCTTTTTGTCAGTTAAAAACAGAGAATATTTATATCCCTCCTCCTTTCTAATAAAACTGAATGATCTATAAAGAGCCATTTGGGTAACAAAACAATGAAAATTATACTATGTTCTATCAAATAGAATACCAAATTACTGACAATGATGAGAGAAATTGCTGTAACACTGTAATTGCTACTTGGATATCCAACATACAATACCCACCTTGAGAGTTAATGGAATCTGTGCTGCAAGTCCAGCATAGCATGATGACAACAGGCTAGAAATGTCACTGTGATGTTCAGCAGTGAGCTCTAAAAGAAAGGAAATTCATAGTAAATGTTAATAATCAAGTTACTGGGAATAGTATACAAATGTATTAGTAAATTGACTGACGACGTTTGTAAGATATGGTGTGATACTTTCTAAAGAATTCCTAGCTGTGGTAGCACTGTCTCCATTGTTTATTTAAGTCAAGATATTTTCACCAATAACAAAGGTTCTGAAATCATCAATGCATATCGATCTAGTTCTTTTATTTCCAATCTATCCAAATTATCCTCTGTGCACAAGACAGAAATATAATTGCACATTTCCTTATATAACAATAAGTTATTTGACAATAGTTTTTATTACAAAGACATTCACTTTTATGATAAAATGTACTCTGAAAGAAAAACTTTAAAGTCCCCCCCCCCCCAATGTTTAAGAATGGAGTACTGCATTCTTGTAAATAGTTTATAATTCCCTTCCTAATGACATCAAAAGCATAGATAACTACAACGTGTTTAAAACTAGAACAAAGGCTTTCTTGCAGGAGCACTGCTTTTACACAGTAAAGGAATATCTGCAATTTAACAAATCCAGATAATCATAAAACATGAATTTACTTAGCTTGTTCATTTCTCTCATTTATAATTATATCCAATTTGTGTTACATTATAATTGAATGTAGGTTAGGTATATTTGATTTTAACTTTGTAATATTAAGTGTAAATTTACTCACGTATCCTATATCAAGGTACTATGTACAGATTTGATTTTAAAGGATGAATACATTTGAATTGAATTGAAACTTCAAAAAATATTTACAAAACTTCATAATGGTAAAATGCTATTATTTAATTGATGATTTTTTTTACATTCATAGCCTAATTAAGGTATCTTATTTATTCCTATGAGTAAGGACTATGATACATTGAAGTACAAAATGAAATATTAAGGAAAACTGTTTAATTTTGACACAACTTTTGAAGAGAACCCAAACTTTAAGTTCATCAAGACACCAACAGAGACTCCCCTAGCACCTCCAAGGAGTTTACTAAATCAAAATTCATCAGCCGACATTAGCTGAAGATGTTAGGAAGGTCCTAACGAAATGCGTTCTAGGTAAACATTAGCAATATATGTGGTATTGTGTACTAGTTTGACTCAAAATTATGTGTATATCTTATTTATTATTATATATTTAATTAATAAATGTAGAAAAGTGCACATAGTTTTTAAAATATGTATTAGCGTAATACATTTCTCTATTGTCACTTTTGATGAATCTATAACATGTAAATGTCATTATGGATAAAATAAATAGAACTAATTGAATGTATTGCACACATTATAAGGGGGAGAGAAGGAGTGTTACAAACAGAACATTGCCATCTGCAAGAATTTCCCCGTAAAATAACACATAAGTAACGATTGCACTTAATCAATTAGCTTACTATTTAATGAAAGAAATATTCTAAGGAAGTGATAAAAGATTAATACATACTTTAAAATGGTATTGGTTATTGAGACAAAATGTTTAAATGTGCCATTTCAATTTTATTAGTTGTTACATACAACAGTCAAGACACATAATTTCAAAAGATCACAATTTCACTCTACAATGCTCAGGTTTATTAGTAATTCAAATGCAATAATGTTAAAAAATTAATACTCTTTATACAAGTATATTAAAAAGCTGCATTTCTGTGCAAATGGTCATTTGCTTCTTTTTTTTAAAGAAAAGGGTGTTTCATAACAGGAATGTATGAACTTACCTGAGCTCCCGTTAGTAAGTACAGCCATTATCAACATCTGTATACATGTACTTATTTGTGATACACGCCCATAATATTCAGCAATCTAAAATAAATATTATGTAATCTTCAGTACTCAAGTACATCATTTACACAGTTTCAAAACATAGCAATAAAATTTACACATTATTATGTATATTATATAATTTCAAAGTAGATAATAGAAAATTATATACACTCTTTTTTGCAGATGATCAGGTGATTGCAACTGGCGAGGATAGCTTACAAAGATTAATTTTTCAATTAGAAAAATTTGCTGCTGAATATAACTTACAAATGTCAACAATTAAAACTAAAGCAATGGCTTGCCATGGGAAGAATCCAATAAGAGTAGCAAATAATGTTTTAATAGAACAAGTACTTTCTTTAAGGGCTTTCTAAGGAAATGATCAGACAAATAATATCAACAGAAAATTAAATCTGTTTCAAAATATTTGTGGTACAATTGAAAGAACATTGGTCACATCTTGCATCAGGAATTAAACATGAAAAAGCTTTGCACAAGATGGGTGCCGCATGTCGTCACTGTGGATAACAAAGTGCTTAGCGCATTTAAAAAAAAAAAACAGAAGTAGCTTCTATATGTCATAATGGATGAAACATGGATTCACCACTACACACTCGAATCCATGCAGCAGTCAAAGCAGTGGACAGAAGCTGGTTCTTCAGCTCCAAAGAAAGTGAAGACAGTATACCATCGGTGGGAATGATCATGGCATCAGTGTTTTGGGATGCCAAAGGAATTTTGTTGATTGATTATCTCGAAAAAGGTAAAACCATTACTGGAGAATACTAATCTCAACTTCTAACCAAACTGAATGCAAGCATTCATGAAAACAGACCCAGGTTAAAAAAGAAAAATAAACTGTTTTCCATCAGGACAATGCACCTGCTCACAAAAGTGTTTTGGCAATATGGAAACCGAGAGATCTGCACTATGAAGTGCTGGAACATCCACCCTATTCTCCAGATTTGGCTCCCTTGGACTTCCAAAACTTAAGAAATTCCTCGCTGGTAGGCGCTTTTTGTCCAATGAAGAAGCAATCAGCTGTAAATGGGTACTTTGCAGCACTTTCAGAGGTATACTACAGAGAGGGAATAATGACACTGGAACACCTCTGGACAAAATGTATTGATATTAGAGAAGATTATGTTGAAAAATAAAACTACTTTGAAAGCATGAATTGTTGTTTTTCACGATCAGGCTGAAAACATTTCAGACTAAATTCATATTGTGACTTTGTGGGTTCGTGAAATTAAAAGTCCAGTTGCACAAACTCAAAATGTTCTTTATTTCCACCAATTACAGTTGGTACACTTGCCAATTACATAGAATTACGTAGCGCACACAATTACAATCCACCAGTTCGTCTGTCACAGGTCCACTCCACATTCACTATTATGTACAACTCTCTCTAGAGCTGACTAAAAACTCCTCTGATACACGTACGCAGTGTTCCAGTCCGTTCGCTAGCACTGCGCTCTTCACAGCTGCTTGCCAAGAACTGCCTGAGTCATCTAACGCGCTGCTTATATAGCCAGATCGCTGCATCTCGAAGCTTCGCGGCTCGGAACATCATCCCAATTGTTCCAGACGTCAGGGGGAGGGGAAAGAGATGGTACAGTGCCTCAAGACACTCTCCTAACCATCCCCTATGTGAGCGCCCAAGATAAATGGGTGTGCGTGGTCTGAATGCCTCCTGTCCCCTACCCAGCTCCAGTTGGTCATGCCTTCCAATAATTGGGTGACAATATTGTAAAATGAACTATCATTATAATATAAGCTTACATTTTACTCACTTGTGCCAGATGTTTTAAGCTAGAAGTGATGTGGAAATAGGTTTCTGCAGCAGATTTACATTCTGTGTTGACTTTGAAACTGGATGCCAAATTTTTAGCTTGCTTGACCATATATTTGTTTAGCATTACATCCTTAAACAAAGGAAAAAATGAATGAATGCAAATTTATGAAAGTAAGTGAATTAAATCTGAAAACTAAATACTAAGCATATTATTTATGAAACCTACTTAGCAAAAATACATATTAATACAATTTTGTAAACAGAAAAACTCTCTCTTATCAAGGTACAACAGTCCATGGGAGGACAAGAACAATCAGACAAGTTCTGCACTTCATTGTTACTTTGGCATGAACAATAGTTTAGCTGAAACTGAGCTCATATGGTTACCCTTTTAGCTTCCTATGAGGCTTAGTGCACCCTATGACATGGCTATTAGCATCAGAAAAATGCAATGTCAACAATTGAGGTTTATTCCCAACTACCCAATTCAAAGGTCAATTAGCAACAGTCATATTAAGATATATATATTTAATTATATGAACTGGAAATAAGGAATAGTGACTGTATTAATTATAAAAGTTAAATTTTACATAATCTTATAACTAATAAATAAAAGTGAATCGCTGTTGTTCCCATCATCAACTGAGTCTCAGCTCTTGAAACATGTCCAGTGAAAAACAGTGTGAGTGAAGCAATGTGCCAATATCTTCTCAATTCACTTTTATTTTAACTTGTGTTTCACTGTGTCTATGCTTCTTTCAATTTTTATACTTATTACTAACAACTACTCGTTTTTTTACTGATTTATGAAGTTTATAGTGTGGTATGTTAACATGCTTATTATTTATGTTATAATTATAACTCGTAGGTTGGATAAATCAAACTCTTTCAAAGTAATAAATTTAACCTATAATATAACTAAAAGAGAGATTTCTTTTCTTTTTAGGGAAGAAGGTTGGCTATTTTTGCTTAGATACACTCCTGCATGAAGAACAGAGAATTTTATGTATAATCACTAGTTTTTGAAACATTTATGTACAGATATCTACACTTACAAATAATGAATGCTTATTACTTATGTAGAGCCTGGCAGTTTCTGTTGGAGTTAAAATATTAAAAAGCCTTCTGTTGTTTAAGGACTATGATACAATGAAGCACAAAATTAATACAATTTTGAGTCGAACTAATACTCAATGCTCCATTTATTGCTAGTATTTACCTAGAATGCGTTTCGTTAGGACTTCCTAACATCATCAGCTGTTGTCGACTAATGGATGCCGGTTCAGTGAACTCCTCGGAGGTGATAGGAAAATTGGAAGGAAAATCATGACATAGAACGAGAAATTCACTTACTAAAAAGTGTCCAAGGTCCAGCTGCATTAACCACGTGGGAAAAAATCTTTATAAAGAAATATGAAAGTAAATTGTTTAATTTCGATACTACCTTTGAAGACAACCCCAATTTCAAGTTCATCAAGATACCGACAGAGACGCACCTATCACCTCCGAGGAATTCACTGAACCGGCATCCATTAGTCGACAACAGCTGATGATGTTAGGAAGTCCTAACAAAACGCGTTCTAGGTAAATACTAGCAATAAATGGAGCATTGAGTATTAGTTCGACTCAAAATTGTATTAATTAAAAAGCCTTTTCAGTGCAAATCTTGCTGGTCTACCTGTCTTCTAAACCACTGAACCAGGTGTAGTTTGAACAAGCTAAGTGACCCAATTTTGACCACCATTCTTAAAAATTTCTGTTACTAAATTATTTAAACGTTGGATAATGTATGCTCAATACTGTCATATTGGCGAATGCGGAAGTCTGCCATTAAAAAGTAACACGTGCTCAAGGACACTGCTGGCTGACGTTATGAGAAGGAAGTACATTGTGAGAAATAAACACGTGCTCAAGTTCAGCTCTGGTCAGAAAGAAAGTCGTATCATTACACGCAAAAGACCTTTTGTGACTGCAGTCCCAGAAGCTTCCAATTCCAGAAAGATGTACCACGCTTTCAATGCAAGGCCAACTGAGTCAGTCAGTAATGAGTTGGTCAGAGTCAGAATCAATGAGTTGGGCAGCAAGTAGTGTGCCTGCCTCACATTCAAGAGGTCTCGAGTTCAAATCTCAGTCAGGGTACTTATATTGATAAGGTTTTTCCAGGGCTTTCCTTATCCTGAAAGATGAATGTTGGGTAACTCAAAGCTTCATAGATATAGATTTGAGCATCATTTCACCCATTTCATTCATCATCCAATATGACTTAATCTTGGAGGACATAGATTAAAAAGAAAAAAAAGTGAACAGTATGGGACCAGAGTGGTGCTTTGAGATGAGTGTAGTATGCTCCAAGCTTTGGATAAGGAGTCAGCAGGCCATGGAATGGACAGAAAGCAGTCAAGTACAGTTGCGGGTGAGGGATCACAGTTTGTGTGTGAATATCAGATTTGTGTTCATAATTGGTGTGTAGCTCTGCATTGAAGATGGACCGGTGTGCAGTTCAGAAAGATTATAGAAGCACAAAGGTATATGTTACAGAGAGTTAAAGGAATACTACAGAGATGTTTTGAAGCATTGCATTTGTGTAAACGAAAAGCTGATTGTATGTCAGTATTGAGCTAATGCTTAAGGTGCAAATAAAGAAGTTTTGAGGTGAACTTTTTTTTGTCTTTTGTCAAAATATATTTAATTCATCTTACTACTACAGAAGAATTGAAGATATTGAAAAACAAGAATTACGGGCTACTCTTAATAACAAAAGATCTCTGAAATGATATAAAACATTGAAAAATGATGCGTAGAGAAAAATATATTGACGTCTGTGATAAAGTAGGAACAAAAGGGCTGGCATGGTTTAGAACAGGAGTAATATACTTAAGGGGTATAAGGAATGGATATATTAAGGGAAGATGTCCAATGTCTGTAAAAGAAGATAGTACTTGGCATTATATTTTGATTGTCAAAAAACAAAATATTGGAGAGATGAATTTATTTTGCATAAGTTGGGAAAACACATCAAATGAAATAAGAGGCAAAAGAATCTTGAATCTAAGATCATAAGAAAACATAATAATACTGGGAAAATTTATTGGCAAGGTAAGACAAAAATGGCTTTGGAAAACAGGGAAGACTAATGAGAACAACTAGGAAAAATAGTAGAAGGTATAAAGGGAAACAAAAATATAAATCCCAGGTTTTAAAATGCTCCAATATATACACAACCTGGGTTAATTATAATGGAGCATGGGAATATGCAACTCCAAAATAAGCAGTATGTAAGATACTGTATTTATGGTATATTAATTATGTTATATATGTATGAAGTTGTATATGCCAGATATTGTAATAACAAATTGGAAATAAACTAACCTATTATACTACTACAATATTTTTCCATTGGTTATTAGGAGAAAGCATCAACAGATTAGCTTATTTCAGATGTTTATTGGGTTGCTGTGAACTCAAGAGAGGAAAACACATCCAGCAAGTAATGTTGAATAATAAGGGGGTTTAAATTAACACAAAAATATGAATTGAACATCAGTTATATTTACACTACCTCACTTATTTTATAAAATCAGAGCATATTTTGGGAATGTTCAGTCCATCATCAGCCAATAATCTAGTTGGGAGCAAACATTCCCCAAACATGTTCTGATTTTATAAAAGTAAATGAGATAGTCTAAACATAAGTTCAATTAGTAGTATGATTAAATTATACTGTTCAAAACTTCCAATTACCGTTAGCTCAGAAGGTTTACCTTCACTATGCTAGCAGCCATCCAAAATTTGTGACTCAGTCCAAATGCTCTGTTTCCATATTCAGGAAGATGACAGTTCTTGGATGTAAGCATTTCAGTTCCAAATATAGCCAGGTTTATAATTTTGTCTGATAGCACTGTCTCTGTTCCCTTCTTTCTGCTTGTTATGGTCTGTTACAAAAATAAAATACAGGTGAATATAATTGCAAATAACAAAAATATGATGTACATGCTAATTCAGTTTTAAAATAGCAAACTTGTAAGTCAAATGAAAAAAATTATTGATGTAAGGCCTTATTGCTGTACTGAAACATTTCTCAAAAGTAAGTTTTGGGAGTTAAAAGTTTCATTAGAATCTGTGTAACTCAAAAATAAATATTTGGCATTTAACTTTCCATATTAAACTGAATATTCCTATTCAATTGCACAATATCATTCTGCATTCTAATAGTGCACTGGGTTTTCACTAAATGTGCCTACATTTACATTTACATGTTTAAGTGTTTTAGGGTTAAATTTTTATGTGTTCACATTTATGTGCTTAACATTTTTACTTTTACGTGTTTACTCTGATGTTTACATGTTTATGTGATAATTTAAGTGTTCACACTTACGTTCACATTTACACCTACATATATACATCAATATTTATTTTGTGAGAAATAAATTATTTTTTTGAGAGTATCACAAACTTAATTAATATGACTTGGTTTAAAATTTGTGACTAAAAAATTAGTTAATGTATAGTACTGTCATAGACAGTAGTAATTTTCAAAATAGAAGAATTATTACTTTTATATTTTATTTTGCTTTTTTTAAAAATAGCATTCAAGTAATAAAACTGAGTGTGTTAGAACGTGTTAATAAATGTATGAATCTGAGAATTAAGAAAAGATAAATCATAAAAGTTGACTCCACTCTTTAAGGCAAAAAGATGAGAGAGAACTTACATTAAAAGCATTAATTAGGGGATGGTAACATGTTAATCCCATATTATACAGATAACGATAACTTGTTCTATGAGGAAGTCCTTGTCTCATTGCTATTTCTGCAGAGCTGAGGGATATTGAGCAAGACAAAGGAGTCACTGCCCCAGGATACATTTCCCTGTAGTAAAAACACATAATATTAACAGAACATCATTGAAATACTTTTATTTCTACTAATAAATATTATAAACATAGCATAACATATATTAAACGGCTAAGTACAGTGTCATTAAGAAGCTGAAATTTACTCTTGCAACTGAGGGATTAACTGGAAGAATAATTTCATTTCAAGAAAATGTTTTACAGTATAGTGCATAATTTCAGTGTTTGTGGCAATTGTTATAGCAGAAGAATATCAATGCAGTTTATTCACTCTACTGTAGAGTAGCAACAGCAAAAGTGCCTATGCTATACATGCTTTTAATTACAGGATTGTTGTGAGATCTACTTTGCTGTACTATTTAGAAAGTACTTACATATAATTTTCTGTCTCATTCATGCAGAAAGACTTTCCTAGTAATTTTCTTTGCATTTAGTATTAATTTTCAATCTGAAATGTGTATTCAATTTTGCTTAGGAGAAGCAGAGGAATTGCATGGCGGAAGCTACATGACTGCTAAGAGGTTATTTCTTCACTAACTACCATCCATTGTGTTAAATCATAAGGATTGTCAAATAACTTACAGAATAGTATAATTTTGAGTTAAACTAGTACTCCATGCTCCATATATTGCTATGTTTACCTAGAATGCATCATTTCTTTAGAACCCTCCTAACGTGCTCAGCTAATAAAGTGAGGATAAACACTACAATCTGATAAACACTAGCAATATATGAAGCATGGAGCATTAGTTTAACTCAAAATTATATTAATTTGTGATTCATTGTATCGCAGTCCCTACTAATTTAGAAAACACAGAATATTTAAAAAAATATGCTTATATGGATGGTAAAACATAAAACAGTGCATTTCTAGAGGCAGCTCCTCTTTAACAAAATTATAAAATCTATAATATCCAAAGCACAAAATATCAGAAATTTATAGTGATACACAATCTTTGGTTCTATTACATGTTTTGCTATGTGCAGCTTTACTCTATAGTTTGTTAAAGGGAGATATGTCAATGTAAGCTCAAATCCAGGTATAGATTAAGCTTAAACTTTATTTAATCTACACTAACCAGATCATCCTCACACAGATGTTCTAATGTATTCAATAACTTCTGTTGTTAGATTGAATAATCCAGTGATACAAGGGACTCTATGTGTGCTTCAAAATGTTTTTAATGAATATACAGGTTTTATATATAAAAAAAATCTTACCCTGCAAGACGTGTAGTTAACACATCACTGTCTCTAATGATCGGTGCATCAAATTCATGAATAAGCTCAAAATCAGACCATGAATTCAGAGCTGCAATTGGGCGAGCTTGTAATAAGTAAACAATTCCCTGTTGAAGTTTAAAGTAACAGCATTAGAACAACAGAAAACCAAATAAGAACTTGTTAGGCTGGTTGCTCACTGTAAGACAGAGGCAGGTTCAAATCAGTCACTAGTCATTACCTCTAAAGATGTAATGGTTATAAATGTCACATTTACAGTGCAGTAACAGTTACCAGTAATGTTAAGTTATTTAAGTTACTTATTGATTCTGTCAAATTTTATTTCTAGTACTTGGCTATTCAACGATAAATAATCTATCACCTAATGGCCATAAGTGTAACAGAAAACAGTCAACAAGTTGATGATGCAAACAATTTATTTTAAAAACTAGTCCTGTTAGAAAAATACATAATTATGAAAGATAAGTAAAGTTTTAGTCACTAGCATTTATTATAATTTGTTAACTAAGTTATTTGTTTTCACAGCAATCAGATTAGCAGTTACATTACATTAATGATTACCAGTAACAATTAGCTATAACTATGTTTTCAGAAAATAAAATTTCACACTCCAGAAGCATGTGTATACCCTGTATACCCTGTTGGATGTCAAACATGGTCGCTAAAAACAGGTCAAAGGAACAAACTCCAAATATGTCAACATAAAATGCAGTGCAAAATCTTAGGAATATCCCTATGAGACCATATACTCAACATCACAATTCAGTGGCTAGCACAGACAATAGATGTTGTACAAGCAAATGGAAGTGGGAAGGACGTGTTGCCAGACAAGACAATAGAGAGACTTACAAATGTACTGTTTGGGAGACATGAATTGGACAAAGGACGCAAGGCAGGCCAAGGCACAGATGGTCAGACATCTTCAAAGAACGTGCAGGACATCAATGGATATGGATATCAAGAAATAGAGAAGAATGGAAGATGCTAGGAAGGCATCTCTGCAGTGACTAGAGCAACAATATAAAATCACCATTGTTTTAGTGAAGTGTTATAGTGCAGTATCAAACAGCATCATACCCAACGAACAGCATTATACCTAATGTGGAGTAGCTCACCACGTTAGGTAGACTGAGCTAACCCTACCCTTAAAAGGGTAGGAGGCCTTTGTCCTTCATGGGACATATTTGGCTATTTCATTTCATTCATGTTTCAGCTGTTGATATTTGAATGATATCAATTCATACATTGCTTTGAAACAAACTAAAAATAAATTTTTCTAGCTATATCAACACTTTGATTACTTTTTCGGTTTATAATCTCAAAGTGCATTCACACTTGCTTCAACATTTGTGTATACATACAGCTGTACTCAAGAAATGAATTATACTCGTATGGGATTGGAAATATAAAATCAAATGATTCAGATTTAGCAAAGGAAAATATACACTACTAACATCAACTTGGCTGTAATTAACCATATCAAGACTTAAATATTGTCAGGTCGCAAACTGGGTTTCACTGCGAGCCCATTGTTGCCAGACCTGATACCGGACGTTGCTTGACTAGTGAGAGGTTTACCAAAACAATAGACAGGAAATAATTAATTCTCACTCTCTGATCATTTATTAAAACTACGGCACTCTATTTACAAATAAGACATGGCTCTTGCATCATAACCTTCCTGTTTCACCTTGCTCATGCTGCATTTTACACACTTAGTACAAAATGCACCGGGGAAATTCATTCATCACCCACCCCACGCTAAGAATGCCCAACTCTGCCAGATGACCCGTGGTCAAACTGGGCCCAGCCACCACCCCTCTAGGAAGCAAATTGCCAACCCTCCCTTCCTGGCTTGGGAGGGTGGACCTCACGCACAGACAAAAGAATGCTGGCTTAGCCTAGTGGGTTACCACAATATTCTCATGGAATATTAAATAAAAGATAGAAATGACCTTGTGAAACGTATTGTTATTAGAGAGGAGAAACATAAGTGTCCAAATGTATATTATTATCTGACATCGCAAATGATAATCTCAGTTGGTTACAAATGTATAACACTGTCCTGCACAATAAAACTTTTGTTCAATGTTTTGTGATCTGAAAAGCGATATTAACTAGCTTTGATGTGCTAAATTGAACTGTACTTTCTATTTTTCTCTATCACATAAGATTTGCTCACATAAAAAAAAAAAAAAAAAAAAAAAAAAAAAAAAAAAAAAAAAAAAAAAAAAAAAAAAAAAAATTGAAAAAACTGTTTTTGGTGTAAAAATATGTGCATTACAAAATAAATGCACAAAGCAAATTTGTGATCTGAGAGACCATATTAACTAACTTTATGCTAAATTGAATGGTTCTTTCCATTTTTATCTATCTAGTAAGGTTTTCTCACAAATCACAAAATAAATTTTGAAAATATTGTTTTTGTTGTAAAAACCTGTGCATTCATTAAAACAAAGATTACACATGTCAAAATGTATGCAATAAAATCAGGTTTGTATTTAGAATGAATGTATTTCTATGTGATAAAGGCAGAAAATGAAACAAAATGAAAATAATGTTAATAAAGAAACTAAAACTACAAATGTTCAGTGATTCTCATTTCTTACATTTTCAACTGCCCATTCTACCTCCCGTGGTTCTCCAAAAAGCTCTTCAAGATTAATTCCAATCATTCCTAGAGTAAGCATTTCTTTCTCTCCTATAGATATTTGTGAAGATTCAGAGTGTTTTAATGCTTTCTTGACGATGCCACCTTCATCTGTTAAGAAACATTGTGTATATAGGTATCAGGTTTAATAACAAATCACTTATAAATAAACATATACTATCGAGATTCAACTGTATCTCTTTTGAATCGAGATTCAACAATTTAATAAAACATATACTAGTTTTAATTGAAATAAAATGTGATTATTTAATTAGTCTATGTGACTTTTTATACCCTTTATACATACCAGATGGAAGGAAAATTATTACATTAATTGAAACCAGTTAGAACTCTCATTATTTGGGACATATTTTGTCACTTCCATTTTTTCTATTACCATTTACTGCATACATAATTTAAATTCTTGAAAATATGAGAATTTGGGATGCAATGGTGGGTATTGGTATTGAGTTACCAATGATTTCACTTGTTCAACGGATATACCAACAATGTCAGGCCTCTGTTAAAATAGGGAAGATATTATCGTCTACATTTAGAATTACAAAAGGCCTAAGACAAGGGTGTAGTATGTCCCCTACTTTATTTAAAATATATATTCAACATGTATTAGCACAATGGAATCTGTCTTGTGGAGGTATGGGTATACCGGTTCAAGGTGGTACTCTATACTCACTACTATTTGCAGTCAATCAGATGGTGATGGCTCAGAGTCGTGAAGATGTGAAATATATAATGAGGAAACTTCTGGATGCTTATGAAGTAGGAGGACTACGAGTAAATATGGATAAAACTGCATACTTGGTAGTAGGAGGAAGTGGACGAGACATTTATCTACTCCAAGGAATTATTAAAGCTGTTAAAAAGATTAAATATCTAGGATGATATATTGATGAGTCGGAGAGCTGTAAAGTAGATGAAGTAGATGTCGACAGTAGGCTAGAACAAGCAAGAAGAACTATAAAGATGTTGAATGGGGTTCTGTGGAGTACAACCATGTTGAACTGTACAAAGAAGAGGATTTTGAAGATGTGGTGGAAGGTATAATGACCAGAGCTAGAAAGTTTGTACTGATTTCCTTGAGCAGTGTAAGAGTGGCCAGGCATTGCTATGCAATGCAGCAATACTACCAAGGAAAAGGTTTGTCATAGAATGTAATTCATTACTGCAAAACAGCTGTATCTGCATGGCACAGAGGACGTCGTAGGAAGGAAGACATTCTTTGTTGTGCTTCAAATGTAAGCAACTAAATTTGCTGTACAACCATTGTATATTTTCTAGCACTGTACGTATTCATATCCTTGTTTATTCATTATTTACATTTACATTTCAGTAGGATACTTCAGCAAAGATGGAAAAAGAGAAGCCAGATCGAGAAACTAAATTACCTGAAATCATTAATGAATTTACAACATATCGAGATTCAACTGTATTGGAACACCACAGTGAAGCGAAAAATTATTAAATTTTAGATGAGTCGCATTTTTTAACACATCTGCTTCACTTTCGTACCTATTTTGAGGACATGTTTCGCAAATCTTCGCTTGCATCTACGGCTCTTGTGCGACTGACGCTAGATCCAGCGGTGTGGGTAATTCTGGGGTTGTTGCTGCCATCTGTTGATTTAGTGATGAACTGAAAAGTGGGATTCTCTTCTAGCGGGATAAAAACATAAAAACCAACTAATGAACTTTGAAATCCCGCTAGAAGAGAATCCCACTTTTCAGTTCATCACTAAATCAACAGATGGCAGCAACAACCCCAGAATTACCCACACCGCTGGATCTAGCGTCAGTCGCACAAGAGCCGTAGATGCAAGCGAAGATTTGCGAAACATGTCCTCAAAATAGGTACGAAAGTGAAGCAGATGTGTTAAAAAATGCGACTCATCTAAAATTTAATAAGAATTTACAACAGTTTATCTAACTAACAAATATACAATTCGCTGTCATGCATGTCATGTGGAAATCAAACCTGCTAAACGATCGCTAGTTAAACGACGCTGTGCCACGCAAAAACACCTTACACATCTTGCATTGTTACAAAATATGGATTTGGATGACAAAGAGGTACCAGAGAATGCATCGTTAACAAGCAGACAGTATGCATTCCTTTACTAGTTATGCCTAATTTTGGTGTGCTGTAATATTCTGTTTCATTAAGTGGAAAATAACGTTCTTAGAACATTTATGAGAAATATAAGCATTTGTAATCTGTTATTCCGTGCGTTATGACAAATTGTTTCGGTATTAGCTAATTTAGAAACTGATGACAGTTCTAGCATACAAACTGCCAAACATCTGGTAACAGAACAGCTTCATAGAAATATATTATTGATTGCACATTTGTTCAAAGAGTTACCCGCGACTATCATTCTGTTACAGTTCAAAGGTATGGAGCTGACTGAATCTGTGCAGATTTACCAACCCACGAGCATTCCACCTGAAATACAATGAAAATGAAAAGTGTAATTGAAAAGAATGCAGGGTTTGGTGCAATGTACTGCATACAAGATGCACTTTTAGATCCCAACAAAAGCTATGATACTGATACAGAACTGATAAAATATTTCAAATATACCTTGATCACATTATGCGAGGTCGAACAAACTTTTTCGCTTATAAATCTTATTTGATGGGACATAGAATGTGTTTTTCATTTGAAAGGCTTCAGAGGTACATAACTGTTTTTAGTAATACGGCCGCAAATGAGTAAATATGTAGTAAAATTCCAGCTTTAATACTTTTTCTAGTAAAGAGTCTTCAGATATTTAAGAAATTAATTTTATTATTTGGATTTTATTTTACATTTGATCAGGAAATATTACAATCCGCGTTATAATTGCTTGAGTGTTGCCACAATGTGCCTATTTAGTCCTCTCGTACTAAGATATTTAATAAAATTAAAGATGGAAACCAACCTGGCTCATGCCAGTTTAAACTACCAGAGACAAACTTGATGCACTATATAAGAATGTGTATGTTGTATATAGTGATCTAAATAGGTGTGCATTTATGAATGTCTCATAAGTCATTTTTGTTCTGGGCAATCTGTTTCAATGCCCCTCCATTGTGTGTTCTTTTCTTTGACTTGTTTGGATGCCGGAAGAGGGTTGGTTGTAACCTGTATAGGGAATGGCGGACGGTACAAACTTCCTAGCCCTGATAATGACTTATGGTGCTGACACATGGACCTTGGTAGAGAGACAAAAATCTAAGATTTTGGCAATGGAAATGGTTGGAAAAAGTCATGATGCTAGAGCGTCTAGGTTGGAAAGAAGGAGAAATGAAGAAGCGAGAGAGATAATGGATATGGAGGAAACAGTGGTGGAGAGAATTGAAAGGAGTCTTCAGTGGTATGGACATGTTAGAAGAATGGAGGATGATAGGTGGCCCAAGACTTTTTTAGAATGGTCACCTCATGGCAAAAGGAAACAGGGTTGGCCAAGAGCAACATGAAAAGGACAGATTTGTAGAATAATGATGGATCAATGCCTGGAGGAGGATGATTTACTTAATTGAAAATAATGGCCAATGGGAATACAGGGCAACTGCTGAAGAGTGCAGAAACCCTTAAGTAAAAGTAAGAAAGTATAAAACAGATATGCTTACAACATTGCAGAATCTGTTGATCCATGGTAGTGGAGTAATAATTACTCCTCGTCTTAAAAGTAACGAAGTATTATCCTGATATATTTTTTAAATTAAACGTATAATTGGAAAATACTACTTCTTCCTTTTGAAAATTGCTTATCAAAGAACAAAATACATTATACCTTTTATTTGTAATACTTCTATGAAGCATATGTAGGAAGGAGTATAATAAGTTACCTCCCAACTGGTGTTTAGTGCACGTTTTAATACCTGATATGACTGTCTTATATGATTTTTTCCCACAGATACGCTGTGTTACTTTTAAAGCTTTTTCCTTTCCTTTCTGCAGAATAATAACATCTGGTTCCACCTCTGCAGACACAACACTCTGCAACAAAACATTAACTTCTGAAATATTTGAGATATCCTTGCAAATGTGTTAAATTGTCCTAAATGAAATGTTAAAAGTGATGTGACCCTTGAAAAGAACATTTTACAGATCATGACATTACAGAATTAGTGTGAACAGTGATATCGCTACTTAAGTTTTGAACAATGTGTAAAACTGCATTTGAGTATCCTTAAAAGCTACACTTCATAAAAGTAAATTGTACGTCCCCACTAGCTTGTGTGCCTCTCCTGGCTAATGGAACAGAGGCAAAAAAAAGAGCAGGGAAGCAAACCCATTTCCCATGAACACAGTTTTCAAAACTATTTTATTAAGGAATGATTAAAATTAAGCATACTAAATGTAAACCAACAAATTTAATTCAATAAAAAAAAACTGGAAATATGAAAGACAAATTTGACTTTATGTTAAAAAATTAAAATAGCAAGACAAAACATACAAGAATTCTGCCTGCTTGTCATTTACTTCTAAGCATTTTCTTTTAGTTTTTATCACATGACTAAGCATTTTCCAGCAATTTTGAAACATCCTCTCTTGAGGATGAACTAATCAATAATAAAAGTTATGTATCTGGTGTATTTCTTGTGGCATATTAATTAAGGGTATTCATATCAGAAGAAGTGAATACATTAGCTGTAGAAGGGACAGAGAATTAAAGATAGTGCCAGACCTCATATATTTAGGCATCATGCTGCAAACAAGCACAAAATGCTTCACCAAATAAGTTGCAGAGAACACAACCCAAGCAATAATGGCAATGCATAAAATAAAGGCATCAGACGTCTAAGTGATCTCACATGCAAAATTAAATACCCTATATTGTTGGGCAGCTTTTATTTTTAGGAACCAGTGCTTTCAGTGACATATTACAATTAGTAGAACAGCCAGGAAGCCAATACCACTATTAGCCTGTCAATATAAGCACTGACAAGTTTGTACTTAGAATAGAATTTAAAAATTGTGAATGGAATTGTAAGAAAGTATTGTATGTTTGAGTATAAATAAACTAAACTAAACTATTTTAAATACGTAAAATATGAAGCTATTAATAGTGAAGCAAACAAATATATACAACTATAGCAATTTGTATATAAACTATTTTAATTAGTATTAAACTAGGATCAAGCAATCACTAACTTCTGTTTCCTTTTACCTATGTTATAATTTCATTGATCAATTAGCTGTAACCAATAAAGTAAATCTGCCCCAAACCCTCAAAGCATAAGATGTTTTGGATTTAAAATATAAATTTCATAATATTTTGGGACCTTTTTCTTCATATTTTGCCTGTCTCTATTTACTGGTAGCTATAATTTTATATAAACATTGTGTTTTAGAGTTAATAATTATGTTCCACATTCCTTCTAGAATTTAAAGGATGATGTTTAATTTGTGTATATTATTCTCATAAGATAAAACAATTTTCTTGCTAAAAAGTTTCTGAGAATATTTTATATTTATTACAAGTTGAATCCTTTTAATAGATTTGAATGTTTAGTGGTTCCTAATGAATACTTTACTTAATACTTTGAAAATAGACCTTGATTAAGTTAATTTCTAAAATCTAACTATGATATATTGGTTTGGCAATTGATTTCAACACCGATGTAAAGTTAAAAGGATGCATACCTCTCCAAGGCCAAAATTAGAAGTCATCAGCAAAATGCGTGGATCACCATTCAAAGGATCCCTAGTAAACAAAACCCCTGCACATTCTGCCATCACCATAGGTTGCACTATCACACCCATACTGGTCCGCACATGCTGACCACTTTGTCTGTGTACATAAAAACATTGTTTATTTACCTTATTATTTTATAGTTACTTTTATTCTCTTCCACCAGGACAAACTTGAAAAAGATACCATGAAGTATCAGAAGATCTCATATTGTAAGATTAATAAAATCATTTCACCTTTTTATGATAAAAATGTATTATAACATTTGTTTATGGATTAGGATCAAAGTTCTATCTCTTCTTCCAATAGTTGTAATTCAATGACGAGGGTGGTTCAATAAGTATCCATATTAGGAATGAAGATGCCAGTTTTGTCAAATACATATTATTTATTTCTTAATATAGTCTCCTTTTAGGGATATACACCTCTCCTAATGCTCCTACCATTTTTTAACAACTTCAAAAAATAAGAATTTTCAAGCTCTGCAAAATAGGCCTCTGTCTCCATGATGAACTCCTCCTTTGATCTAAATTTTGTTCCTGCAAGCCATTTCTTCATGTTTGGAAACAGGGGGTACTATGTGTGGCAGCAATTCAATTCAATGTTTGGCGGTGGTGACTTTGGATGAATGTGTTGGGGCATTATCATGCTGTACAAAACTATTTTCTTTGCCATATGGGGCTGTGTCTGCTTCACTTCTTGTCAAATTGGCCCATTAATTGTTTTTACTTTTACCAAGAAGTCAAGATTTTCTTATCTTTAATTTTCATCAATTACCTTAAAGATAAGTGAAGTTTTGCTACAAATAATTATATTTTGTGTAGTAATTGTTGCTTCACTGCTGCTAACTTCTATTTTTTACGTGTCAAAGAGTATGACACTGTTCCATCCGAAAAGATCATTGCCATCACTTTTCCAACCAATGGAAGCAACTCATTGTTTTGATTTTTGCCTGGTTTCTGGAGTATAATGATGGATCCAGGTCTCATTGACAGTGATAATTTGATGCAAAAAGTCTTTCAGATTTTGATTAAACAGCTCCAAACAAAACTTCAACGTTGAAAGCTGCACAAGCTTGTCCATTGTGAGCAAACGCGGCACCCAAAAGGCCGATAGCTTTCTCATCTCCAACTTGTGCAAAATATGAATTGCTGTTACCCTCGATACTCCTTTGGCCTCTGTCACTTTACGAAGTTTCATTCAATGGTCAGCGAGTATTGTGGAGTTTTTCATTGACTTCCTCAATAACCACATCTTCTGGGCATCCTGGGCACTCCTTACCAAAAACAGATGTTTGACCACATTAAACACCTCATCTAACTGTAAAAAGTAGTGCTGTAGATAGATCAAAATTTTTAATTGATTAATCTATCGATATTATCTGTTCAAAAATTAGGTGTAAGGATTATATAAAGTACTTTAATACTCTGTTCATTTCATTATTTACGAAACTTTTTAAGTATTTAGATTCAAAATTTGTGTTTGCATCAAGTGCTCATTCTTTATATATGTACTGAATTAGATCTACAATATTTTTGTAAGTAATTATTTAGTAATGTATTATATCAATATCTACAAAGATTTGTGAGACTGACAGGCACAAAACTTTCACTGACTGTCATGAACTCAGAAACGTTACTGGCTTACTGCAATTAACAGCACAATTACACCACCACCAGCCCTGAGAAGAGGGATCAGCCATTGTTTCCAGAGCTGCGTAACCGAAGTGTTCGTTCAAGGTTGTACAGTTCAGTTTATGCTAGAGAGCAATAAATAATCAGTTGTATACAATATGTTGTCACACACAAGGTGCAAGGAAAGAAACCTCTCTGTCAGCATCTGTATGTAGTTATGTACCTCTTAGAATATTTCACAACAGAAGTGTTATTTAGACTCTCTCGGGGTTCAGAGTGATTTATTTTAGCTATCAGGAGTTATATTATCTCAAGTTCAAAGAACATTATGCATCTAGTAAAAGCTTGATGCGTTGGAAAGGCTGTTTAGGTTGGAAGCAATACATCAAAACAAAGAGGGCTAAATTTGGCTAAAAGAGTTTCGATTAATATTTATTGCAATCGATTCATTTTAATCTACTCGATAAATCAATTAAAAATATTTAATCTTTAACCTAAAATAAAGAATTAATTCATTAATCATTTTGGTTAATCAATTAAATTACACAGCACTAGTAAAAAGTGAATCACTGAACAATACTGAGTTTTTCCATTTCAGCAAAAACATGTGAATAACTTATTTAAATTTTAGTTAATTGATGGAAATTAATCATTTCTCCACACTAGCCGTATATAGGCTAAGATATTTGATGGATAGAGTCAACATGAAAAATTCAATGCCATGGCCGGGATTTGAACCACGGATCTACTGGTTTCCGTCCAGTCGCTCTTAACCTTTGAGCTACCATGGCCAACGTGCCTTCCTGACATTAAATTCTCCAGTTGACTCGTATATTTCCCCGGTAGACCACTAGGGGCTCTCGCATCCGAGATACACCGTTCGTGGCGACTTACTATTGTAAGTACTTAAGTCCCAGGCTTCATCATTTAACTCTTATTATTTTAGTTAATTGATGGATCCAGTAGATCCGTGGTTCAAATCCCGGCCATGGCATTGAATTTTTCATGTTGATTCTATCCATCACTTATTTAAATGTCTGTAAAATCCATAACCTATAAATCAGCACAAAATTTGTTTTGATAATGTGTAACAAATGAGAGTACATGATGTTAACAACAACTTCCCTTAGCAACACCATATATTTTAAAACATGGGTTATTGAACCACCCTCATATAAATAACAAATTTCCAAGCCTTATATACACCTTTTTGAAAAATGTTTAGACTCATTACTTTCAAATGTTAAATACATCACTGTTTATTTATTTATTTTCAGTCCTATAGTATACACAAAGACAGTGTTACATAGACCACGTCAGTTTATAGTACAAAATAATTACAATATAAAATAACACTATACACATATAGACAATTGTTCTTAAGAGCACATCAGACATGTGGTGTAACCTTTTCTAACCTTTTGCTTCATAATAATCTAAAATGTATTTTTCTGGTAGGATTTACCAGATCACCAGTTTTCATTGACCAACATTTTAACTTTCATGACTTATGTGTACCATTTATTTCAGTACAACATTTTTCCTCCTTAGAGATTTTACTATTAATTCTTGGAAAAAGTTAAATGCTGACTGTTTTTTCATTCTGCAATACTTGAATTTGGAAGAGTTGAACTATTATTTACCTGCGAGAATAAACGGAGTGGAATGCAAATAATGAAGCCCAGCAAGCTTGAATGGCATCCAATATATTTTTTATTTCTTTAGGAACTCCCAAAAGATTTGCTTGTTGTACAGATGTGCAAAGTTCTTCAGAGTCCTCCCCTATTACAGAGGACCTCACAGCCACAAATTTTGATTCTGAGAAGCATTGGTTCTTTAGCTGAAGTAAAATTGCTTCCTCAACAGCTCCGCAAACAGATGTATTTTCAAACAGGCGAGCAGTCCTGTAAATTTATATGCAGTGCATTACATCTCTGTTGTTTTACACTCCTAAACTGTCACAGTATAGTATCTCATAGATCCAGAAGATATATTATCAAAAAGGTATATAAGGTACTTTGAGAAGAAAATGAAACCAAGTGGTAAGTAATAATGGAAGAAGTCAATATATGAAAAATGCACAGTAAGTATTCAAAGTATTGCTCACTTGTATTGTTCTAAATATTTGTATTGACGTATCCAATGTCATTGTATTGACTTAACGGATGAATAAAACTACTACTACTACTACTATAAACAAATGTCAAAATATTATGAAATATGCAGTTTAAATTCATGCTATCTTATACTTTAAGGGTTTAGAGCAGGTTGTTCACTTCATTAATTTAAAAAAGTAGGGTTTGTGAATTTTTGTCCATGTGTAATAATAAATTATGAAATGATATGCAAGAAGCTATGCAGCATATGGATTTTAATCATTATGAAACCCTTAGACTTAGAAAAAAGAGTATTACCTTATTCCTTTCTTAATACTGATAATAAATGTCACTGAAAGCATCGGTTCACTAAAGCAAATGCTGCTTAAGAATAGATGACATTTAATTCCCTGAAAGAGACCACCAGATAAGAGATGATGTGAAATGATAATGGAGATGAAATGGAGGGACAGGAAATTTTGGAGATGTAATTTAACCTAACATTTGCCTGGCGACCCGGGAAAACCCCCAAAAAACCCATGGGTCATGTAAGTCAGCTATGGGAATCAAACCAGAGCCTTCCAAATGCATGCCACAGATGAAACCACTTGAGCCATCCCACTCGGTAAGCACTAGTCATACACACTGTATATAGCTTTGTATTAATAAATAAATTAAAAAAACAATGCTACTAAACATATAAAGTTTGAAAATGGACATATTTTACCTGTCACAGTATTGTTGCAAATGATTCAGATCATATTCACTTTGACATAACTTCTCCAAGGCAGAGACTGCTTTCTCCAACTTCATTGTACATTTTATCTGCTTCTCTAGTGCTCTTACAGTAATGCAGAATCCTTGAGGTACCTTGGCTAAAAGCTGAATACAATACAATAATAATGATGATGTTATATAATCAATATCATTATTACTTCCAAAACCATAAATGAAATATAAAATTATTTGTGGTTGGTTTATTGACACTCGTCACTTACTTTTTCATATATTTATGAGAGACTAGTTTCAAAGGCCCTGGCCTCCATTTTCAATCTCTTCCCAACTGGCAACTGTTGTTATCTGCTCTCTCTGGTGGTGGAACTATGAACTTTTTTGTCAAATTATCTGCTGGCGGGATTTCAAAGTTCATTACGCGATCCTTATTTTTCCAGATGAATATGTTCTATTTTGGTTTATCACTCCTTTTAATAATTTTGGATTTGGATCAATGTCATGGTTTTCATTCCAAAAATGAAATGCTACTGCTGACTTGTCTTCTTGTTTCAATCTGATGTTTCTAAAGTGTTCTTTGAATGGAGGCCAGGGCCTTTGAAACTAGTCTCTCATAAATATATGAAAAAGTAAGTGACGAGTGTCAATAAACCAACCACAAATAATTTTATATTAATTTTGACGTCACTGTTACTAAATTCCTCCAAACACACACCATAAATGAAACTTTATAGCTGCACCAAAACAATTCATTTCCTAAAATAAGGGAATAAGAAACATTGAGCAGTACTAAAAGTTGAACAAAAATGGTAACAGATGCATTAACAACATATATAATTTGTCATTTTGGCATTTACATTTTAACTACATAGTTTAGATTTGGATTGGCTCGAGACAGCAAACCCTTAAATTTTGCTATACATAATTGATATCACCTCTAATGTTTACTACAATACTTAAAATGTTGGTCTGGGTGATTCAGTTCGTTAGGCACTTGCCTAACGAACAAGTTAGGTTATGGATTCAAACCTGGTGTAGATTGATAGTTTTTAAGTGTACTTAAAAATTGGTTGGTTGGTATCTAATGTTAAGCAGTTGGCAATGAAGCCATTTGCCCTCTTGCACTCCAGTATTTTGATGTTATGTTGGTATGTTAACTAAAGGTTGGGCAGCGGAGTAGGTCGCTTTCATCCATATCTTCTTTAAGTGTAGAGAAAGGTCACAGAGGAGATCTCACTATACCAATCCTGAGTAAATGTTTACTGAGACATTCATGGCCTATTAGAAGTCTAAAGGTTGCTACAGATAATTTTCTTGACAGTGTAATAATTCTAGTCGTACTGTTATACAAATTTTTGTATGTAATACATTATCTTCTTTAATTTGTTGATTATATGTTGATATAATTATTCTTTTGATAGAGTGATGGCTCAAATGATTTTGACTTAATTTTACTGCCTTTTTTGGCTAGGAAGTCAACTGTTTCATTACCATGAATTCTGCAATGTACTGTGTCCCATTGAAGTGTTAATCTTTTATTTTAATTAATTAACAGTTTTATGATTTTGCAACATTCTGCAATATTTAGGTTTTTAGATGGTATATCAGAAGTTACATAAAAAATGAAGCTAGCTACAGTGAAGCAATAAAATATTACACAAATACAACTATTTGCAACAAAAACTTCACTTATCTTAAGAAAGTGATGTAAATTTTTCTTATTAATTGAGATCAATTTCACGAATATTTGTCCGCATCTTCAGTTACCACACTGTTGTATCCTCAAGGATACAAGTTACTATATTTCAGACTACATTGAACTAACCAAATTATGCATAGAACAAAATTTCTTCCAGTTTCAAACAAAATATTATCACCAAACTTCAGGGTTAGCAATGGGCAACCCACTATCACCCTTCCTGGCCGATCTGTACATGAGTGCATTAGAAATAAGGATCAACAAAGGTTTCCCTTGGATGTTCAAACTCTGGCAACGATATGTAGATGACATCTTTGCAATAGTACCAAAAAAACACATCAGTGATGCACTAAAACTTTTAAATATCCAAGAAAAAAGCATCAAATTCACTGTAGAAATAGAAAAAGACGAGCATTTACCATTTTTGGATCTAAAAATAATGAGGAATAAAAACAGACTAAACTTTGGCATTTACAGAAAACCAACACAGACAGACAACTACATAAAAGCTAATGGCTACAACCCAAGATCCCACAAACAGGCAATCTTCAATAGTTTAGCACACAGACTGGTAAACATCCCTCTCACAGCAGAAGAATACAAAACAGAATACAACAAAATAATTGAAATAGCACAAAAAAATAACTTTCCCAAATCATTAGTGGACAAAAAAGTGAGCTTGGCAAAAAAGAAGAAGCTACTAAAGGAAACCACAACTCTCTCATCTACAGAAACTAATATGATTTTCAAAAAATTCACTTACCATCCATGGGCCTATGATAAATTCAAAAAAGTCTTCAAAAAACAAAATATTCAACTAGCACCAGTCAACCATTTCTCCTTAAAAAACCTAATTTGCTCAAACATCAAAGATGCCATTCCATCAAACAAAAAATCTGGTATATATCAAATTGAATGCAATGACTGTAGTCAAATTTATATTGGAAAAACAAAAAGAAATTTAGAAACAAGAGCAAAGGAACACTTTAGAAACATAAAATATAAACAATTAGAAAAATCAGCAGTTGCCACACATTTTTGGGAAAAAAACCACAACATAAATCCAGAACCAAAACTACTGAAACATACATCAGGAAAACATGAACTATCCACATGGGAACAAATCTTCATTTCAAAAAATAGGAACAAAGTATTCAATTTCGACATCCCCCAGAAGGATTTATTCAGCAAGTTCCTTGAGCCGCCACCAGAGGAGACCTGTGACAAGGTATCGTCAGCTACACCAACGAGAATCAGTCGAGAGCCGGCCGATGATAGAGGCAAAGCCTCTGAAACTAGTTCCGGAAAAATTTAAAAGTAAGTGTTGTTTAGTGTCTTTAATCGACTCTCTTTAAAGTTAATACTATGTTGATTCTGTTTTTAGGTTTGTTTTGTTTTCAGATTTTGGTAATACTGAAAAAACATAGTAACATTACCTGTATTTTTGACGACGAAGCGTGTTGACTGAAGATGCGGACAAATATTCGTGAAATCGATGATCTCAATTAATAAAAAAAAATTACATCATTTTCTTAAGATAAGTGAAGTTTTTGTTGCAAATAGTTGTATTTGTGTAATATCGGAAATTATTGATATTATGGCTACTTTAGAGTCAGATAATAACACAACTTTTTCAAATTTATTTATATAATACTGAAGATTTTGTAAGCTCTGAAAGATTGCCGAAATTTCTCCATCAAAATTTATAGAATTTAAACTTTATCTTTTGTAGGAAGAGAAGAGTGGGCATATTGCTCCTGTGCTAGTACCACCATTATTTGCTAAGCTGGAACCGTCAGTGTAAACATGTAGCCATTCATTGGCCACAACTTAAATTTAATATTTCTAATATCATTTGTTTCAGGACACATGAAGAGGTTTCTTAAGAGGTGTTCTTAAAAGTAGAGCCCCATATCAGTGGATTTATTGGCATATAGTAGAACTTCTATGGAATTTCAGCACACCAGTCATACTGATATGATCCTGGCAGTTGACCAAATATTTGTTTATTTTATACTTGAAACAGATTACAGCTTATTCCAAGTTCTCTCAGGCTTCAAGCCAGGTGTAGATGTGGTGATGTGCGACGTTTCGGGAACAATGTATGCTTCCGAAAAATCGGTACATCACTACAACTACACCTCGCTTGAAGCCCGAGAGAACTCGGAATACTCACGCCACCAGGAAAGCTACAGCTCCTATTACAGATTACAGCTTTTAATGTGTGCACACTGTAGACAGTAAGAGAGTCAACATAAAGAGCTCAATATCCAGCTGCGCACTCAATTTTTCAAACCTGATTCAACTTTCCAAAATCCTAAGTATTCATATTTCTTATTACACAAATACGACTACTTACAACAAAAACTTCACTTATCTTTAAAAAAATGATGTAAATTTTTCTTATTAATTGATGAGATTGATTTCACGAACATTCATTCGCAACTTCAGTCAACACACTTCGTCCAATCATTTCTTACATCATTTTCTTAAATTAAATGAAGTTTTTGTTGTAAATAGTTGTATTTGTGTAATATTTATTGCTTTACTGTAGCTAGCTTCATTTTTTAGGTAATTCATATGTCTTATATTTTAAATAAAGGTATATGTTATCTAGGAAATATAAAAAGAGGCCAAATAATTACAGCCCAATATCTCTGACCTGATTATCACTCAGTGAAGACATTAGGCCCAGCGATGCTGCCTTTTCTCCAACTATTGCACTGCTACAACAATATTTCTCTTTAAAACTAACTGCAAAAGGAACATCATTCTCAGGTTTCAGTTGTAAATCTTTCAGCAGTGGTGAAAATGGATAACTGAAATTGGGACTTGGTCCAGAATACCTATAATAAAAACACAAAATAAATTAAAACCTTAAATAATGATATTTAAGATTAATTTGATATTTCCTAAACAGTTACAATTTAAATATTAAATTATTAACAGTGAAGTATTCTTCATTTTTGAGTTTGATTAATGAGTCACTATGTTAACACTCAACTTCACTTACTATGCTGTTGTATAATAGAAACACTTTCAAGATCATTCGATCTCATCCTCATTAGTCACCAAACAGCTGAGGATGAGATCAAATGATCTTGAAAACGTTTCGATTATACAACAACATAGTAAGTGAAGTTGAGTGTAAACATAGTGACTCATTAATCAAACTCAAAAAAGTTACAATTTAGATAGGTAGCACCATACCGAAGTATTCAATATCATAGCCAGGATTTTAACCACAAAGCAAAAATAAGCAAATAAAAGCAAACCCCAATTTCTCGCTCTTTCTCTCTATCAAAGTATGGATTAATTCTGGTCAGTACTCTTTTGCTAAGTACATCTTTGATCCATCTTCTTCATACGTTTTCAGTTATTGCATTTTAAAAATTTTAAGGAGGTAAATATAGAACAGCCTTTCCTTAATAGCGATTATGTTCACCTATTTCATCACAAATGACACAAAGTTAGAGAAAGCTAAAAGTAACTTTCTTTCAAATACAAATGCAAGATTTCACCAACATCCAGTATAACCCAATTTAGAAGCATTAGATTCAGATTCAGATTTATTCACCTTTGTAACAAAATTTTACAAGGTTTGTCAAGAGAAAAGATAACATAGTATATTTTACACTTACAAACTTTAAAATTTTGTCTATTAGATATACAATTAGCATATCTAAGACTTACGCAATTTATATACAATTACAAAATTTAATATACAATAACATTTCAGTTCAGAACCCACACCTCCTGGAGAGGTAGCAGCTAATCTTATAAAATGATACCTGTTTTGTCCTCTTCTATTGAATAAAAGGCATTTTTTATAAGATGGGACTTAATTTCTGTTTTGATTTTCACTTCATCCTTTATTTCTTTAATTGCATCAGGTAGCTAATTATATAACTCCTTTGCATTACTCTCTATGCATTTCTTACCAAGAGAACCTCTCAGTCTGCTTCTGAAGTAATTTTGCCTAGTTCTAGTGTTATAGTTATGTACATTCATGTTTTTATCATCTTTGTGTATCCTTATTATATATTTCAGACATTCATATATGTACAAGCAGGATACTGTTAGTAAATTTAATTTTTTAAAAGCATTTCTACAAGAAGTTTTACTCTGTATTTTTGTTATGATCCTTATCACTCTATTTTTATTATATATTTCATTGTTGCAAACTCCCAAAGCATGATCCCGTAGTTTAAATGTGACTGTATAAAAGCATAATATACTTGTACTACACTATCCTCTGCCATGATCTGTGCCACTTGTTTTAATATGCATATACCACTATTTATTTTCTTTGTGATCTTTTCAATATGCTTGTTCCATTTTAAACTATTATCAATAATTAATCCTAAAAAGTTAGTTTGCTTTACCTGTTTGACCTTCATGTTCTGTACTGTCAGAATAATATTGGATTTTATTTGTTATTATTTAAGCTAATCTGCATCCATTCTGTTTTATTCACGTTACGCATCATTCCCAATTTTGCAAAATGAATATATACCATTTCTAATATTGCATTAGTTTTGATCTGTAAGTTAGTTGATGTATCAGCAGTTACAACAATTGTTGCATTGTCTGCATATCCAATAGCAATTCCTCCTTCCTTGTATATCTTTTCAAATAAAGAATTTATGTACAAAATGAACAATATGGTCCCAGCCTTGAGCCCTGTGGTACTCCATGCGTTATGCGTCTGAAGGAAGATTGAACTTTTGTTAAATTATTACAACTGTTACTGACATCAGGACTTCAAGAAATACAGACTTTATTTTCAATTATTATTCTTTTTGTTTAAAAATTAACTTACCTATACCAATATACAGCTGTTCCTGTGCCCATTTGTCCATCAAGATTGCAGCGAATCATAAAAGTTTGAATTTCGCTACTCAGTGGCAGGCCGTCATATAATTTGAGTACACTCCAGGGCTCACTGTATAAAGTTGCAGTATAACTTTTTCCTCCAGCTATGAGAAACAATAATTCTAGTATATTATTTCTTTCTAATTAATAATATTTTGGATACATTTCTAATATATACTTTTTTTACTTGAAAGTAATGGTAATGACTTCTTGTTATCATGTAAACATAATGTATTAAGTTTAGGCACAAATGAGACCAAAAGTCACTAAATAAATAAAATATACATTTCCAAGAAAATGCCAAAATGTTTATGAAATGAACAAAAATTATAGTCTTTTTGTGACAATATCATAATTGGTAGTAATGAAAATGCAGAACTCTCTGTAAATTAGCATCTAAATGACATAGATTTTGCTACAAATATATTTTAATGAATGCTAAAAAATACTATTAAATGATCAATATTCACATGGAGATACAATTTGACTGGCCATATATCAGGCATATCAAGGTCTCCTATATGTGACTGTGGCTCAGTTTGTCCCAAGTTACCACACCAAAAGACAATCAGCACCTCTACAGAGCAAGAAATTACAATATTTCTATCATAAAAGAATTTATATTTTCTGAATTGTCATGATCTTTAGTGGAAGTATTACATGAAATGTCCAATAGAAATATTTACGTTTCAACTAATTGCAATCTGAATTCTTGTACTACAAGAAATAGAAAATGTTACTTCAGAGCTCTCTCAGAGGAATGCTTAGCAACTGATGACTGAATGTGTTACCTATAAATTAAAAAGTTACCTAAAGAAAGATTGCAAAAAATAGCCATTTAAGTATGAGGGTGACTCAATAACTAAGTCGCAAATGTCTGTTTCCCTTATAACATTTGTAAATTACACAAGTGATTTGTGTCAACAGCTAGCAGCATAGCTACGATTGTTCTAGAGGTTGGATCATATCTCTCCAGCATGCCATCAGTAAGTGGCAGCCAGTGCAAGATGGTGGGTGTGTTGCATGATTGTACCCGAGCACAACAGTGTGCGGTTGTGCATTTTTGGTGAGCCAAAGGACTGTCCACAGAAGAAGTACATTGTGAAATGCATCCTGTCTATGGTGACCAGTGTTTCTCCCGGAAAACTGTATTCAATTGGACACAGTAGTTTAACATGGGAGAGATAAGATGATTTGGGTTCGCCACTTTCAAACAGAATCAAAAAGATCTTCCATGGAATGGAACCATACTACCTTAACAACAACACGACACAGCCCCTGTCAGGTAGAAATACTGAGATGACATATAACTTGATATTAGAAAGACATTAACATAAAAAAACAAATAAATATAAATAAATGATGTATACAAAAATAGATATGTCATAATGCTAGCATATATTCGAGAGACGGCCACAGTGACAAGGCCACTCTGCGAAGGTCAGTAAACTCCCTTTGCAACCCCTGTAAACAAACAACTCTACTCTATTGTCTGTCTTGCCCTAAAGGCAAACTTGGTGCCATCTAGTCGCAAACCAACACATTGTTAAAATCCCATGTGTGCTTCTGACAACAGGCTTTAAGATTTTGACCGACGCTTAGAACGCATGTTTCTACATACAACATGCAGGCTGTTAGAGAAAGCGTCTCTGATATTAGGTCCGAAACTGGAAATTCTGAACACTGATCGTAAGTGGGGATAGGTACCAACCAATGAAAAATTAATATTAGTTCACGTGACTTTTCAAACTCCAAAAAATACCTAGAGTGGGGGTAATTCAAAGTGATGGCTGAAAGTAGGTTTTTCTTGTAAGAGCACTTGGGTCCTGTGATCTGTGTGAGACGGATGTGTATTCGGTGTTGTCTAACAAGTATGCTTCCACGCCAAGCACCAAGACAAAGTGCAGTATTTAACAGTCGCTCCAGTGAGAATTAGTGCAAAGAGTAATATATAGGGAATGCGATAAATATATCTAGTTTGACTAGGCAGTGCTATTATCACAATATTGACACAGGATACAGTGACACTGAACACAGCAACCACGCGGATGAGAACTTTAGGGTGGCGAGCAAAGGAGTCTAAGGACAACAATAAACTTCCATCTACCAAATTCGAGGTGTCATCTTCATTCAACCCACAACTAGTCAGGATGCACCCACTCCCTGAAGTACAGATGAGAGTTCTCACACGAGAGCTATAAGTCACCTTGAACCGGTTCCAATCTCCCTATCCTTAATTTCCACATGTCACCAATCCTTAATTGTGAGGCGTTGAGTACAAGGGAGAGCTTGACGTGGTTTGCTACGGGCTGGACCACCTCAAACAAAATAGTTCAATGCAGTTCAATTATGCTGTGGTCACTACGTTCTGAAACATGCAAGGCGTCATAATGCAGAAATTCAAGGTTCACTGTGAGGCTGTGAATTCTATGACATACTGCACCACTCTGTGGGAACTCTTGACAGGCCATTCACCTCAAGCAACCTGGAATCTTGATATAGGGAGTGATTCTCCTGAATTACAATGTCTACCCTCACTCAGCAAGATTACTGCAAGAACTGTTATGAACATTTCATTGGGAACAGTTGGAACATTCAGCTTACAGTTCCGACTTATCTGCTATTTCCAGCTATTTGGACCCCTAAAAGGTCCTTTGTATGGCCGAATTTCAAAACTGATGGTGCCCAAATCCAAGAGATTACCCATTGGCAGTGACAGCAACCAAAAACTTCTTTGTCACCGATGTTCAAGGACTTGTAAAGAGATGGATAAATGTCTCAAGGTACTAGTTGATTATATTGAAAAGTAAAATAAATTTCAGATAGTTACTTTGATTATTATTGTCCCTCTCCGGTTTTGCGACTTATTTATTAATTCACCTTCATAATAAAAGTGTTATGTGTGAAAACATATGACATTATCTGCTCTTGTACAAACATGTATTCTTACAAATGCTTATTCCTCTATCCATTTCATGATAATCAAGTTAACCATTTGCAGAAATTATCTTATTGCTAACTTTCTTGTAGATGCAAGTAGAATATTGGAATAAAGTATGCTTTAAGCAAGTCAAAATTTTAAAGTTGGTAGCTATGTGATAGTTTAATTCCATTCTCTTTGCTTGGATAAGGATAAAAAAGTTAATAATGACTTCATTTGAGAAAAACATAAGTAATGGAAAATTCAGACAAATAACCAGGAATATTTCCAAAATGGTTCAATCCCCTAAAAACGTATCACATATAAATTGTGAGTTTTAACAAGATCTCTATTTTTTGTGCAACATGTTTTTGCCTGTCTCTTATGGTTCCCAAGTTATGCAAAAGTAGTTTAGAATGAAGAGGACTTCTGAGGGCACTTCCAGAAAATTTAAGATGTACATTTTATTTGTTATGAAAAGATCATAAATTTATGGTATTTTAATCAAAATCATTAGTCATTTTTGAGAAAATCAACATTTTTTACAAATGTTCCATATAAATTTGAAGCAAGAGATTTTCTTGAAAATCTCAGTGTTGCATTGTTGGAAATACTGAGCATAAATACCAAGTTTGGTAAAAGTGAAAAACTGAATCTGTTACAGTAAAACAAATATAATTTATTTAATTATATTTATTTTTATTAAATTGTATTTGCTTCACTGTCAATAACTTAATTTCTTTATTTTTACCACCTATGACGTTTACATCACTGGTATGTGCTTACTTAAAGTGATCACACATATTTTCCCAGAAATAAATAATTAAATAAATAAATTCTAAATAATTGATTTGGTAATAAAATTCATATAGATTTTGAAAAAACAAAGTATATTAATTTTTACAGAAAAAATAAAAGCATTGCAGACATAAGAAGTAGAATTATACTAATTTTTTTTGCTAATTTTTTTATTTTGCTAATTTATTATTTATTCATCCCCTATATTTCATACAGAGAATACATAAACACAATACTCACAGACAAAGGTGCATGTATACTTTGTTACATTAACAGTGAATAAATCTATCTAACTAAACATCATCATCAGCATGTCCATTACTGGAAACTGGTTTTGATCTGCCCTAAATATCTAAGTCGTGCTTGTCATAGTAATCAGTTTTACATAGCTTAGACACTCCCATATGGCAATTACGGCCTTCAGGGTAACCTTTTTTTCATCCTGAAAAGTTCAATGCCATAAAAGCATTTGAAGCACAAATCTTACAGTCTGATTTTGACTTTCTAGCCACAATGTTGCCTAATATTTGAAATTTAATACTTGTCATAAGCAGGTTACTAAGTTCAATCATATTTCAACATCTATACCAAAAAGATAAGATTCTGTGGTTTGAGTGCTGGTTATGATATTGAGTTTTTCATGTTGACTGCAGCTTTTCAACAACAAAGAATGTTACATTATGTATTGTATTGTATTGTATCCTTTAAAAATCAATTACAATTCCATTTATATTACAAAACCAGAATATATACTTATAATATTAAACATAGCTATGGAAATATAAGGTGCATTCAAAAAGAAACAAGCCAGAGACATAATCACAGAATGTATTTTAGTTAATTGATGGAAATTAATCATTTCTTCACACTAGCCGTATATAGGCTAAGGTTGTTGATAGATAGAGTCAACATGAAAAATTCAATGCCATGGCCGGGATTTGAACCACGGATCTCCTGGTTTCCGTCCAGTCACTCTAACCCATTGTGCTATCATGGCCAACTTGCCGTCATGACATTGAACTCTCCATTTGACTCGTATATTTCCCCGTCAGACCACTAGGGGCTCTCTTATCCGAGATACACCATCTTACTATCTTACTCACCGTCTTACTTACTATCGTAAATACTTGAGTCCCAGGCTTCATCATTTAACTCTTATTATTTTAGTTAATTGATGGAAATTAATCATTTCTTCACACTAACCGTATATAGGCTAAGGTTTTTGATAGAGTCAACATGAAAACTTCAATCCCATGGCCGGGATTTGAACCACGGATCTCCTGGTTTCCATCCAGTCGCACTAACCCACTGAGCTAGCATGGCCAACTTGCCGTCATGACATTAAATTCTGCAGTTGACTCATATATTTCCCCGGTAGACCACTAGGGGCTCTCATATCCGAGATACACCGTTTGTGGCGACTTACTATCATAAGTACGGTGTATCTCGAATGCAAAACCCCTAGTGGTCTACCGGGGAAATATACGAGTCAACTGGAGAATTTGATGTCAGGACAGCATGTTGGCCATGATAGCTCAATGGGTTAGAGCGACTGGACAGAAACCAGGAGATCCGTGGTTCAAATCCTGGCCATGGCATTGAATTTTTCATGTTGACTCTATCTATCAACAATCTTAGCCTATATACGGCTAGTGTGAAGACATGATTAATTTCCATCAATTAACTAAAATAATAAGAGTTAAATGATGAAGCCTGGGACTCCAGTAGTTACGATAGTAAGTCGCCACAAACGGTGTATCTCGAATGAGAGAGCCCCTAGTGGTCTACCAGGGAAATATACGACTCAACTGGAGAATTTGATGTCAGCACGGCACGTTGGCCATGGTAGCTCAATGGGTTAGAGCAACTGATGGAAACCAGGAGATCTGTGATTCAAGTCCTGGCCATGGCATTGAATTTTTCATGTTGACTCTATCTATATACAGAATGTATGTTAGAAGTATTGGACCTGGCTGTTGAGACACTTGTCCCACTGTGACAAGAGGTGGTGAATGGCTGTCTCATTAAAGTCCCGGCAAAGTGAGCAATGTGAGCCAGTTCTGCACGTATAGCTGGATGTCATCCGACGTGAATCGTTTGCCCCTCAGAGCCTTTTTAAAGGGACCAAAAATGGCGCAATCACAGGAAGAGAGGTAAACAAGGGCTGTAAACTTTTACACTCTGGTTGGAACAACACTTCATTACACATCCCACGATATCACCATCCTGTCACCAGTTTGCGCATACCAGACACCAGCTGGTTTCTTTTTGAACGCCCCTTATATTTAGGTTTACTACAAAAGAAATTAAGGGTAAACATAATATTCTCATCTTTATAACAGTATTTCTTACAAAGTTTTATTTAGTAATTTCACAACTTTGTAAACAATTTATGTAAAAGTGTACCTGAAAAGCTAAGGGAAACAAATCTTGAAACATCATCTGGATGCTCTCTAACATCAGGCAAACAAAGACTGCAGGAATCCACTGCATACTGGCAACCATTTGATTGATACACTTGACCAATAATGACACTGAAGCAAAGAAAATGATAAGCAAAATGATAATACTCCAATTTTAGTGAGAATATAGCAAATACATCTGGCCAATTCAAAAATTCTATAGCTTTCTGCAAATAATAATAAACAATACATGTATAACACATTTGAGGGTTTTTGATATGTGCAGTACCACTGATAATTAGACCAAATTTACTATAAATGAGCTTAAATAATTAAATTTCAGAAGTGGATGATAATATTAAACTTATTAATTTATAATATTACTGCAATGCAGTGGCAATTTTATCTTAGATGTGATCAATGTTTCACATCATAATAATTACACTGCTCAACAAAATGTAAACAATGTTAATCATCACAAATATAAAACCACTCTTTTCCTGCTGATTTCAAATATGATTTTAGATGTCATATATCAGAGATATGAAATGGTAAAAATCAAATTAAACGTATATAGATTTCAATTGATATCGCAAAACTGTTTTACTGAAACGTGTTCTAATACAAACCTCCATTTAACCAAGTGTGGCCGACCTACCTTACCCATGGTTTTTCTTTTCTTTTTTTCTTTTTTTTGTTGGGGGGGGGGGTCCTGGGTCACCAGGTGAATGCTGGGTAGATTAAATTAATTACAGCCCTCAAATTTCCTGTCACTGCACTTCATCTCCATTACCATTTCAGATCATCTCTCCTCTGAAAGTTTCTTTCAGGGTAGAAGTGTCAGCGGGTCTCTTGGCAGTGCATGGCAGGATGATATCCTCTGAGTAAAACTTCCTCTCCGGTGGAACAGTCTCCAACCTCCAAGCGTGGTCTGGTGGGTCCATTTCCAGACCGCATTTTGGTGAGCTGCCAGTTGTGCTGGCTTGCCAGGGAATTTCCAACTGGTAAAGTATAGACCCTGTCCTCTACACTATCATGGATCCTTGGAATGACCAACCTCTGTCTCCTCTTGCTTCATTCTTCCTTCTGGAGATGTCCCACATGGGGCATCGATACAACAGATTATGACTGGTCACAGTGCCGTATCCCCTCCATACGGGGATCCAATCCAATCCAACCTCCATGTAAAAACATGATGTGTATATGATTTATGTGGTAGATCCCTGTACAGCACTCAACAGTAATCAGCAAACATGTGAATATTCCAGAAACTGTGGTAATGATTTTCCATACATTCAATGTCTTGATGAAAGCACTTGCCTTGTTCATCACTAATGATGAAAGAAAGAAAAGAATGAAATGTTTCTGCAAAGAAATCTATGTGAAAATGAAGAAACTGTATCTTTAGTGTGTGTGTAGTGCTTTAACGCCCGCTTTAACTACATACGGCACCGCAGGCGATGACACTGATGATACATGAGATGAAGATGGAGCACCGGTGGAATGAAATGGCAGGGGAAACCGGAGATCCCGGAGAAAACCCGCCCCAGCGCCGTGTTGTCCACCACAAATCTCACTTTGCAGTCGCCTGGGATCGAACCCGGGCCACCTTGGTGAGAGCCAAGCGGTCTAACCACTGAGCCACGGCGTGGCCTGTATCTTTAGTGACATGTGACAGTTCAGTTCACTGTAAGCATCCAAAAGCATGTGTACTCCAGTTTTATAATCAGGAGATCTCTAGGAAATTCATGCAAAGTTACTTAACACTGGACATTGCTTGTTCCTGTGTGGTCCTTAACAGGCACTCATGTTGAACAAAGTACTCAGCAAAATATCTCATAAGCACAGGAAACAGTAAACCTCCTTGCATATCCATCAGCCTGCCAATCACCTTCAGATCACCACAGACATCCCAATGATGAGCTTCTTCAATCAGTGCTGTCATATTCTCATAGGACTCTTTCAGATGAAGGAAATCTGTTACTTGGCTTCTCATTCCCATTATGCAGGAGAACAATTTTTAAACTTCCCTTGAAAGAATCTATGAAAATTATCCATTCTGCTGGGTTATAATTTCAGGCAGGTTTTGGAATAGAACGCCTACATCACTACATAAGATAGGAATCTGTAACAAAGCATGCAGCTAACTGAAAGTTTTGTTTGTGATATGCCACCAGTCTTATGTCTTGATGAAGCCAGTTCTTTTATTTTAGATAAAAGCCAGTAGTTCAGCCTTTTCTTTGGAAAGAGACAGATCGCTAACCACATCATTCGTTTGGTTCATCTTGGTTGAATTTTTGAGCACTGGAATCCTTCTCATCAGAAGTATAATCACCATCACTAGAGCATCTTGAAATTGCACAGGATGTAGCAGCTTCTTTGTATTCTTATTCATCTTGAAACAGACCTGATGCTGGAGAAACAGGAACTGGTATAGTATCACTATGAACAACCAATCTTATGTAGGATATACAATATTTAATGAAATTACTATTGTACAGCATGTCTAGGACGCCCTCCACATGCTATTTGCCTCTGGCATTAATATAGTGTGTGCCTGGATTCCTGGACCTGCTGATTTGCGGGGAAATGAAATGGCGGATATGGCTGCTAAGTCGACAACATCAGAGCCTATACTCTGTTTCATATAACCTTGCCCCGCTGACGTGTATCACTCCGCGTTCAACTACCTTCCCCCTCGTCCTAATTGGCTAATGCTTTCGCGCCATAGGCCATAGGCGGTGCCTTCCCGTCACATTTAAACCTGTAGTAAACGTCATAATAATTGCCGGGAAGATAGATAAAATCATACAAATAAGAATATGAAGGCATGCAAAAATACAAGTTTATAATGAAATGAGCAAGTTGAAACTGAATGACTGAGCAATGTAACTGAAACAAGTTTATAATGAAAGGTTTTCGGCTTTTTCCACTGGGAATTTTTAAACTAGCACACATACCTTTCAAAAATGCTTGTCTTTCAGTCTTAAAAGTCATGTCACGCCATACCTTACTTTTCCTGTATTCTTCATTCTCCCAAGTCTTGTCAAGGTAGTATATTTTGCGACTTGTATCTCGGTACAGTCCAACTGTCCTTAAATAACGTCTTCGCCAAACAGCAATATCGCCTCTGTTTTAGCACATTTTTCTTGCCTCTTTCTTCATTCACAAACCCCAGCTGTATAAGCAATCTGCTGAAATTTGGTGAATCTGCATCCTCATTTACAGCAGACGAAATGTTATTTATGTTAGGGAGTTCGTGTCTAATGAAAAAATACACATGACGATGCACAGCACTTTTCACATATTTTCTCCAAGCACGCGCTTTTGTTTATTCCTGCTTTTGCCTGGAATGGTAAGTTTTCCTGTTTTCTCAATTTCACATTGCGATGTTCCTACGGATCTAACACTCACACCTGTAACTTCAGAACACAGCTGTTCGACTTCTCTCACTGACAAAGACGGATTCTTCTCTATGAGTGCATTAAACACATGCCCCGCAATTATTTTTTCGCCTGTTAGTAAAGATTTACCCTTGCGATACTTCAGCGAAAAACTGGCGGTAGACTCTGCCATTATTCATATAAGTACACGCGCAATAAACGATCAATAAAATAATTTAGCTTTCGCACTAGGCACAACAACCTTCGAATGGCGATATATGTCTAATCCATTTCAAAACAAGGTCAGTGATAAGTCATATAAACAAATATGTACCGCTGAAGCACGTGCTATCGTGTCATGTGCTTGAGAGCATAGGAACCTCCTCTTTACTTCGTTTAAGAATTAACATGCATTTCAGATAAATCAACTGTGTTGCGTAATATATTTAATTGAAACAGTTACGAGAATATGAATTTGACAATTCTCTTCCAACACATATAGTTATATACAGATATATCACCATGTTATATAACGAACTAATTTTTACCGCACGGCAGTCTTTACCACAACAGCAGCCAATGAGAGGTGATTAGGTCACGTGACCGGTAAGAGATACTGGGCAAGCTTACGTGAAACAAAGATTAGGGTTTCTGTAGCCACAGTGGTGTCGGAGGACTCCAGTCTTGTACTGCGGAGAGATGTACTATCCTGGAACTCCCAAGGAGCTCCCAATTCCCTGGGTAACCTCCAGCCATTCTTCTCATTGGGAGGAGGTCAGCCTGGCTCGTTTACGGACTGGCCACTGTATTTTTACCCATAGTTTTATGTTAAAAAGGGACCCTGCTCCAGTCTACCCGCTTTGCGGTGAAGCTCTGTCGGTACACCATATGTTTTTAGAGTGTTTTAACCTAGCCGCTGTTCGCCAATCTCTCCAGCTGTCGGGCAGCTTGGCAGGGATTCTGGCGGACGATGAACAAGTGGTGGCCAAAGTCTTTAAGCTGCTTTAAACTGTTGATTTTTAATTTAGTTCTCAGTTTTACCTTTTTAAACCTTCTTACCACTTCATGGTTTTAAATATCTTTTAGAATTTTACTAATGTGCGTGTCTTTTATCTTATTTTATTTAGGATGGATTTATTTTAGCTATTTTACCTCCTATTTTAATATGGTTTACTTTTTTAAGGGCGCTGATGACTGTGCCGTTGAGTGCCCATAAACATCATCATTCATTCATTCTTATTTAATGAAAATCCATTGGTTTTCACAATGCTAAAGTAGTAGTCTGTAACATGGTTTGTTGGCTCCCTCCATATCATTGGAACCCCAAATTGCATGATGTGTTTCCTTCCATTCAGCCAATCACGCAATTCATTAGAGCTGGAAGAACACATAATATATGGTGCCCATGCCATATTCTGAGCAACCAAAGTAAAGCTGGTAAATATTCTCCAAATCCTGTATTACAGAACACTTTTTTGATGCCACAGTAAATGAATCTACATGTTAACAGAATTTGTTTGAGTGATTCACACACTTTCAAGGCATGATGAACTAGCTAGTAATCAGGCCTGAAGGATCCGACTGAACTAATGAGAAAAGCAAATGTAAACAAAAGTAATGTCTGTGTGTATATACCAGAAATGAATTATACATTAAAATATAACAATGATGTCATCACAGAAACTAGAGGTGCTTCAGCAAAACTAAAACAGATTTGAGATCAACGTTAAAAATACTATTACATCCTCTATTGTCATTACTGATGATATTTGGTTGTTGACCAGTGTTAACCTTTCATTTGTATACTCAACTTTTATGTAAACACATATAATCAGCTTTAATTATTGTAAGTATATAAAACTTAAACTCAGCTTTTTAAACTGACGTTATTTCTTTCTACTTATTTCAAAACTATACTGAAAATGGCAGAGGCGATATGTTAGAGTTAAAACTGCCACCTTCAATATACAGATATGAGCCTGTAGGAACACTGGACTTCACTTACTTAGAATTTGCTTCACTCTCTCCAACTTCCACACTAATATTTATGTTATCACTTCTTTATTTTGTAATTATGGTGTTGGCATGTATTAGCAAGAGTGTTCTATCCTATGAGCAGCTTGCACTTATACACATCTTTGCTTCTATCATAGTATACTTTAGGGAAAGCAGTAATTTTCAAAATTGTAAAACAAATTGTTATAGCATAAATCTAAAACAGGTGCATGTGCACTTTTTAATTCTCTAATGGTATGGTAATTAATTAAATTTGCATTAACATATGATATTACTTACTGTGTTAGTCCAGGTTTCATACAACTGATGCCTCCAAGAGCAAACATAGTCCCATCAGCAGTTACACCCACATAACTGACAGCTCTACGTTGCCAGAAAACATAATCTTTACCCCAGTACCTTTCTCGTATGCCACGAAGGTAAAGCTTTTTGGATGTATTTTTAATACCTCTTATTTTTATCATGCCATAAAGAGTTCCCCATTGACTATAACCATTTCCAATTTGTTTTCTATAAAAAAGAATTAAATTGTATAAATGACATGTTAGTGATCTTGCTTAACATTTATGATTTAATCTTATGCGCAAAATATGATCCTTCTCTATTCTTAAAATCTTTTATGTGTTTCGACTGAACTTCAAAGTTGTCATTTTCATCATCATCATCATCATCATTATCATAGTCATCATCATCACTTCTGATTTACCAGGCAATCAAAATCAGAGCTGTGTTTCACAGACATCTGCTCAAGCAACAATTTTAACCTCTAGCCTAACATCAACTTAATGGGTTTACTGAATTAAAAGATATTGAAGAAAAGAAAGCATATCTGAACTATAATTCACAGCAAGATTAAATACAGAAACAATAAAAGCTGAACTCAGCTAAACTCAAACATTAGCATACTGACAGCCAGAACCCAGATATGAACTTATTCACAGCAGCAGTAGGAAACTTGTTTGTTTCCTTGTTAAGTGTTTATAGTTCACTGGACGTCTCTGCACTTCCAGGATGTACTTAAAATACAAACAACTTGGTTTTAAGATACTTTTGATAGTAGCTTTCTAGCTTAATAAGTGCCATTATCACTGATAGACAAAACATACAAGTAGTTACATAGTCCCTTAGTAGTCTCCATTCAGTCAACATTAGCTGAGGATGGATACAGTCAACATGAAAAATTCAATACCATGGCCGGGATTTGAACCATGGATCTGCCGGTTTCCGTCCAGTCGCTCTAACCCACTGAGCTACTATGGTCAACGTTTGACCAAACGTTTGTAGATGATGACGTTTGTATATGGTCAACAATTACCTAAAATAATAAGAGTTGAATGAAGTCTGGGACTTAAGTACTTATGATAGTAAGTTGCCACAAATGGTGTACCTCGGATGCGAGAGCCCCTAGTGGAAATATATGAGTCAAATGCAGAATTTAATGTGGATGGCACGTTGACCATGGTAGCTCAGTGGGTTAGAGCAACTGGACGGAAACCGGGAGATCCGTGGTTCAAATCCCGGCCATGGCAATGAATTTTTCATGTTGACTCTATCCATCAAAAACCTTAGCCTATATATGGCTAGTGTGAAGAAATGATTGATTTCCATCAATTAACGAAAATATTAGCTGAGGATGTTAGGATGGTCCTAATGAAAGACGTTCTAGGTAAACACTAGTAATATATGGAGCATTGAGTAATAGTTTGACTTAAAATTACATTAATTTTATGCTTCATTGTATCATATTCCTTTCTCATTAAGAATATTTGAATAGTTTACTGAAAAATTTTTTAATCCAAACAATAATACTTGAATGAACTGTTATAAAATATAAAAATTAAATTAAAAGAAACATGTATATTTCTTAAAAATCTCATGTTGCATTTAGATTCTAACAAATCACTACAAATATCAAGTTATACTACATTAGTACAAAAGTGAATCGAGAATATATTGACACATTGCTTCACTCACACTGTTTATTCACAGGACATGTTTCAAGAGCTCTTGCTCCTATCTTCAGCTGATACTCGACTAGTAAAAGTTGTAGTGGTTTCTTCTTTCTCCGTATTGTCAATAGATGGCGTGATGTACTTGTCAAAGATGTCCGGTGGTGGAGTTTCAAAATTCATGACTCTATGACGATTTTTGTTAATGAAGATTTTTTCCCATACGGAAAGGTCTATGGGGTGATTAACGTATTTTATTAGAGATGTTTCCAAATTGATGTCATGTCTAGTATTCAAAAAATGAAAAGCCACTGCTGATTTTTCTGTTTCACCATTTTTAATGTTTCTCATATGTTCTTTAGTTCTGATGTTAATATTTCTTTTTGTTTTTCCTATATAAATTTTAGGGCAAGTTTCACATTTGATCTCATAGATTCCTGGTTTTTCTTTGGTAGTGATTGAATTTTTGGGAGGGCCTTTTAACAAATTTCTGATATTAAACCTATTTTGAGGTGCAAGAGTTATGTTGTGTTTTGAGAAGATTTTTTGGAATTTGTTATAGGCTGATGGGTGGAAGGTGAATTTTTTAAAAAGTTTTTTCTCTTTTTCTCCTGTAGGTTCTAGGGTGGTGGTTTCTTTTATTTTCTTAGCTTTGTTGAGTCTGTTAACAGTTTTGTCTACTAAATTTGGGTTGAAACCGTTGGATATAGCTACTTTTTTTATGTGTAGGTATTCTTCTTGATAATCTTCTCTGTTTAGTGGAAAGTTGATCATCCGAAAGATTAAACTGTTGAAAATGGCATGTTGGTGTTGTTTTGGGTTGAAAATGTTGTTCTTAATGTAATTATCTGTGTATGTCGGTTTCCTGTAGATACCAAAAGTGAGTTTGTTGTTCATTTTTTTGATCTTGATGTCCAAAAAGGGGAGCACACCATCCTCTTCTGTTTCCAATGTAAATTTTATAGCTGGATTTTGTATATTCAAAAGTTTAAGACCATCTTGTATGAGTTTTTTAGGTACTATTGCAAAAATGTCGTCAACATAGCGATACCACACTTTGAAATAATTTGGAAAAGCTTTTGTGATATGTGTTTCAAAAGCACTCATGAATAAATCTGCCAAGAAGGGAGACAATGGGTTGCCCATAGCTAGGCCCATTTTTTGTTTATAGATCTGTCCATTAAAGCTGAAAAAATTTTGATTGATACAAATTTCTGTAAGTTGTGAAAGTTCTTCTATTTCTTCAGGTGTTATTTGTATTGATTCCAGCCATTTTCTGAGAAGTGGAATAAGCTCATTGAAAGATAGGAGCAAGAGCTCTTGAAACATGTCCTGTGAATAAACAGTGTGAGTGAAGCAATGTGTCAATATATTCTCGATTCACTTTTGTACTAATTTGTGCTTCACTGTCCCTACGCTTCTTTCAAGTTTATACTTTTATACTTTTATACTACATTATATATTTTAAAAATGTATTTTTAACAAACCATAGATGTAATGTTCCAAAAGATTTTCCTGTTACTGTTGGTTCATTAATAAATTGTTATGTGCTTATTTTACATTTAAAGCTACTATGAGTGAATGGTGTACACTTCACATGTTTTACCTCATGTCTAGCCATTTCCCATTTGCCCAATGCTCTCTAGCCAAAGCGTCAGCAAGAAGATATGAGCTCCAGTTATTTTGTAGATGGAAAACATCACTGCAGGCAGTCCAACTAGGAAAAAAATGAGGTCATAACTTATTTTCATTTTTCTGTATTTTCATTGTGCAATCTTCTCTTTTTAAAGTGTATAGACAACACAACTGGCAGCAATGGTAATTATGATTTTAAAATTATAGAAAAGACACTAGCATAAATTATAGATATACCTGCCAACGTGAATGATAACAAAACCATTTTGAGAGAAAGCAAAGTAAGTTAAATTTACATGGAACCTAAAAATTTATTTAATTATACCCAAAGGAAACATCTGAATAACTAATAGAGGACATAAAGCAGAGAAATCACTTGTCTGTACACAAATATAACTTGATTAATAATTAATTGGAAGTTATTGAACAGAGAGGTTAATCACACTATTAATTAAACATAGTTTAGTTTGGTGCTGCTGGTCATGGATAGATGATACCCTCTGCTTATTTTATTATTTTTATATTGTTGCGTACACATTGTATTTGTTAAACCTGTTGACATATCCTATGTATTGTGGATCATATGGATGAAATAAAATGAAATAAAAATGAAATGCACTTTACTAGCTTATGAAACCTGTTACTTTACATAAACTTGAACAAAGGAATGTTAAAAATATCCCCCATCAGCTATAAAACAGGTTTTAAGTATCAAAGTATTGTCTACTGTCCACTGTTTTTTGTGTAGTAATAGTGGTTTAACTATAAATCCTGGGACTTAAGCACTTAGTAAGTCACCACAAATGGCATGTGTCTCATTGTATATGAGAACCCCTAGTGGTTTACTGGCAAAATACAAATCAATTGGATAATTTAATGTCATGTTGTCATGTTGGCCAGGGTAGCTTCAATGGTTGAGCAACTGGATGGACACCAGGAGATCCGTGGTTCAAATCCTGGTTGTGTCACTGAATTTTTTGGTGTGACTACCTATCCAAGCCTTAGCTTACAGATGGCTAGTGTGGAAGAATGATTCATTTCCATCAAGAAACCTAATAATAGTGGTTTAACTATGAAGCCTGGGACTTTAGTACTTATAATAGTAAGACACCACAAATGGAGTGTGTCTTGTATATGAAAACCACTAGTAGTTTACTGGGAAAAATATGAGTCAGTGAGAGAATTTAATGTCATGTTGGCATGTTGGCCATGTAGCTCAATGGTTGAGACCAAGAGATCCATGGTTCAAACCCTGGCTATGGCACTGAAATTTTCAGCCTGACTCTCCCTATAGACGGCTAGTGTGGAAGAATGATTAATTTCCATCAATTAGATAGCTTTTGTATCTGTTGATTCCTTTTTTTCAAAAGCTATAAAAGAGATTTAATAAAGCAAATATACATCTTTTTTACTTTCCTTTACCATTAAAAATATTTATTAAGCCTTACAGTATAGTTCATAAAACTATTGTAGTAAGTTCACCACCATCACCACCACCAGCCACCACTGTTGCCACCATCACCTCCAATTAATTATAAAATCATCATCGTTATCGTCATCATCATCAATGTCGTCATCATCATGATTATTATTATTATTATTATTATTATTATTATTATTATTATTATTATTATTCTTATTATTATTCTTATTATTATTATTATTATTATTATTATTATTATTATTATTATTATTATTATTATTATTATTATTATTATTATTATTATTATTATTATTATTATTATTATTATTATTATTATTATTATTATTATTATTATTATTATTATTATTATTATTATTATTATTATTATTATTATTATTATTATTATTATTATTATTATTATTATTATTATTATTATTATTATTATTATTATTATTATTATTATTATTATTATTATTATTATTATTATTATTATTATTATTATTATTATTATTATTATTATTATTATTATTATTATTATTATTATTATTATTATTATTATTATTATTATTATTATTATTATTATTATTATTATTATTATTATTATTATTATTATTATTATTATTATTATTATTATTATTATTATTATTATTATTATTACTATTACTATTATTATTACCATCATCATTGTCGTCATCATCATTATTAAATTGTTCTGAAGATCAAATATATGATATAGATCATGTCAAAAATATGGAAGGTTCACTGCCATACAAAAGTTATAGACACCCAATGAAAGTAAATTAATCAGATTTAGCATTATTAAATTTTAGATGAGTCATATTTTTTACACATCTGCTTCACTTTCGTACCTATTTTGAGGACATGTTTCGCAAATCTTCGTTTGCATCTACGACTCTTGTGCGACTGAAGCTAGATCCAGCGGTGTGGGTAATTCTGGGGTTGTTGCTGCCATCTGTTGATTTAGTGATGAACTGAAATGTGGGATTCTCTTCTAGCGGGATTTCAAAGTTCATTAGTTGGTTTTTATGTTTTTCTATGTATATCCTCTCCCATATGACGAGTTCACTATGTTTTTGTACGTATTTTAGTAATTCTGTGCTATCTTCAATTTCATGATTTTCAGACCAGAAATGAGCTGCTAGTGCGGACTTATCAATATTTTTGTATCTTAAGTGCCTGAAGTGTTCTTTCTTTCTAGTGCCTATGTTTCTTTTTGTCCTCCCTATGTAAACTTTTTCACAGTCTTTACACTTAATCCTGTAAATGCCTGACTTTTCCTCTGGTTTTATCTTATCACTATTATTACTGTGAAGTAGGTTTTTAATGTTGTAATTGTTTTTTGGTGCCAATGTTATATTGTATTTCTTGAATATTTTTTGGAACTTTTTTGTGGCCCAGGGGTGGTAAGTAAATTTAGCAAATCTAATTTCTTGTTTTATTGGTGTGAGAGCTGTGATCTGTTTTAATCTCTTTTGAAGTTTGAATAATTTTAGTTTTTTATCTACAAGGTTTTTTCCATATCCATTTTTAATTGCAGTTTTTAAGATTTGATGGTATTCGTTTTGATATTCTTGCTGGCTGAGAGGTAGATTTACTAATCTGTGTGTCAGACTGTTGATGGTTGCATGTTTGTGTGGAATTGGGTTGAAACTATTTGCTTTGATGTAATTATCTGTGTGTGTTGCTTTTCTATGAATGCCAAATTCTAGTTTTTCATTGCTTTTTTTGATTTTAAGGTCTAAAAAAGGTAGAGTACAGTCCTCTTCAGTTTCTACTGTGAATTGTATGCTGGGTTCTTGCAGGTTGAGTAGTTTCAAAGCATCATCTATTAGTTTGTAGGGCACTATTGCAAAGATGTCGTCTATGTATCTGTACCATGTTTTAAACATATGAGGGAAGGCTTTAGTAATATGTGTTTCGAAAAAGCTCATGTATAGATTGGCCAAAAATGGTGATAGCGGGCTTCCCATAGCTAGTCCTGAAATTTGTTTATAATATTTTCCATCGAAGACAAAATAATTTTGATGTATACATAATTCAGTCATTGCCAAATATTCTTCTATTGCATTGGCATCCAGATTTATAGAATTTAGCAATTTTTTCAGTTGAATCAAAAGTTTGTCTAATGGAATGCTAGGGAAGAGGGAGCGGACATCAAAGGATACTAAAGTGTCATGAGGTTTTAGTTTAAGATTTTGAATTTTTTCTACCAGGTCTAAAGAGTTTTTTATACTCAGAGTATGGAATTGTGGAAAGGATTGAAATTTTTTGGATAGCCATTTCGCCAGAAGGTAAGTAGGAGTGTTTATATTATTTACAATGGGTCTCATGGGTATGTTGGGTTTGTGTATTTTAGGCAAACCATATATTCTTGCAAGGGTAGGGTTGTCCGGTTTGATAGTTTTTTGTTCTGTAGTTGTTAAAAGTTTACTATTAATGATGGTTTTTTGTACATCTTTTATGCATCGGTTGAGTGGATTAGAATCTATTTCCTATTCAAGAAATACAATATAACATTGGCACCAAAAAAACAATCACAACATTAAAAACCTACTTCACAGTAATAATACTGATAAGATAAAACCAGAGGAAAAGTCAGGCATTTACAAGATTAAGTGTAAAGACTGTGAAAAAATTTACATAGGGAGGACAAAAAGAAACATAGGCACTAGAAAGAAAGAACACTTCAGGCACTTAAGATACAAAAATATTGATAAGTCCGCAATAGCAGCTCATTTCTGGTCTGAAAATCATGAAATTGAAGATAGCACAGAATTACTAAAATACGTACAAAAACACAGTGAACTCGTCATATGGGAGAGAATATACATAGAAAAACATAAAAACCAACTAATGAACTTTGAAATCCCGCTAGAAGAGAATCCCACATTTCAATTCATCACTAAATCAACAGATGGCAGCAACAACCCCAGAATTACCCACACCGCTGGATCTAGCTTAAGTCGCACAAGAGCCGTAGATGCAAACGAAGATTTGCGAAACATGTCCTCAAAATAGGTACGAAAGTGAAGCAGATGTGTAAAAAATACGACTCATCTAAAATTTAATAATTTTTCGCTTCACTGTGGTGTTCCAATACAGTTAAATCTCGATAGATTTAGCATTAATTGTTATTTATTCCACATAAATACAATATAGCTAAAAAGCTCTATATATAGTACAACATTATTTAAAAAGTAGTATGGTAATCTGTTTTCAAAATTTACAAAACAGCTACATGATCCTACTGATCTGACATGGTCCAGGCCAAAGCAAAAATGAACTCTTCCTTTAAAAACAGTGCTTCCCTATTCTGATTATTTGAAGAAAAAAAATGTTGGGTGAACATAAAGAATTTACGGGAGTAGACATCTCAACTTATTCTAATATCTATGTAAAATAATAACCAATAGCAGAAATTTTGCAACATAAAGCAAAAAGTAGATTGCAACTTTATTATCAGCTATTAAGTTGCAATGACAAAACTGATGCAATGGCATCCAACTTGTGATTCATTTACATGACAGGTTATATGATTATAAAATCTCTGTTGATGTATATTCATAATTTTCAGTTGATAAAAAGATGAAATCCCTGTAATAGCTTTCTAATTCTATAGCTCTATGTTAAGGATCTAACAAATTACTCTAATATGTGCAATCCATATAAACTTGAACCATTTCAACAGGCCATAACTCTTACCCCAATAACAGGATACAAATGCAATACACAATTGTGAGATTACATTACACTATTTACATCTCAGAGAAAATGTTGGAAGTGTCCTCCACCAGCATCTATACATGTCCGCACTCATCTCACCATATTCTTTGAAGTTTTACGGAGAGTATCCCCGCCAATGTTACTTATTTCGGTTTGAATGGATTCCTTGAGAACATCAATTGCCCATGGCCTATTCTTGTACACTCTATTTTTTAGATACCTCCATAAGAAAAAATCTGGTGAGGTTAAGTCAGGAGAGCTTGCGAGCCACAGACCTTTTGAGATTATTTGATTATCAAAGAAGCTGGTTACAGTTCCATGGTGTCATTAGATGTATGGCACATTGCTCCATCTTGCTAGAAATAACCTTCTTGCAATTCAATATCATCTCCGTGAAACTTCAGACAATATGGTGAGACGAGTGCAAACATGTATAGATGTTGGTGGAGGACACTTCCAACATTTTCTCTGAGGTGTAAATAGTGTAATGTAATCTCCCAATTGTGTATTATATTCTCCCAAATTCGCACGTGTGTCCTATTATTGGTTCAAAAGTTATGGCCTATTGAAATGGTTCAGGTTTACATGGATTGATTGATTAGTGGTGTTTTAGGGCCCGTCGACAATAAGGTCATTTGGGCCCGCCTGGGTTTATATGGATCACAATATATATCCTTATCGGTATTTGTCCTTACAAGTCTTGTTTCATCATCTACTATTACCTTTATTAACCCCTGCTGGCTTATGAAATATTTAATTTTGTATCCAGACAGTTTGTATGAATGTATAATGGGATTAGAAATATGAAGAATCACTTACAGGAAGTTGAGCCTTACATGTTGAATCCTCTCTTCTTCATCTTCTTGAGATGTGAGATCATGTGCATTTCGAAGCCTAGAAATAACAATATATGAAATAGTGTAAAATTTACACTAAATTTGAGAGAACAAAATGTGAGAAATAAAGTAGCTCTTACTAAAGAACTATAAGCAATATATAAAAATACATCACAAATTTTTTAAAGTTTACTATATAAGAATAATAATTTGAAGTGTTTTTTGAGGATGAATTGTCTGATACAGATATACTTCGTACTAGAGAAGAAGCTTTAAAGAACCATACTTTGAATTCCTTGGGTTTTGAGGTTATGTGCTCTTTTCCAAGAACTGCAGAAAGAACAAAAGGGGACTATGTACTTACTTCTAATTAAAAGTGAGAATTAATTAGATTCATTATTACAATTAGTTTCATTTTTACTGCATCAAGACAACTGTGAATGTCTTGCAAATTTTGTATCATTATATAAATTATATTTATGTTACAGAGGACTGTTATTAGTCCTCCATGGGTCAGAGAAGCATTCTAGCCTCAGGTTTTCGAGGTTGCAAGCTTAAACCAGGTGGAGGGTGATGGATCTGTTTGGGCATAGCAAATATCCTTAGCATGGCTTCTTTCAGAAGAGCAGTAAAGCCAGTGGTCCGGAGCTGTAGATTTATGGTATATAAAAGAACCTCAAGCCTGATGAAGAGGTCTCTGACCAAAATTAAGCACACTTTCATGCACAGTATAGAATGAGATGCTGAGAGCCAAAATACTTAGAATCATAACTAAAAAATTGCAAAAACTCAAACATTTGAAAGATTATTATCAATATTGTCACTGTGGTGCCAGGCTGTCTGCTGCCAAACCCATCCTGAGCATGGCTTTTAGCCAGTTTTCTGAAAATAATGATCCATTCAGAGGAAATACCATTGCATGCTACTTTCTGGCCCTAAAAGATTTGCTTGGTCAATTTTTAGCAGTTTACTTTTCCTTTGTGTTTGAACTCTACCATAAGGAGCTGCCTAGTGCTCAGTGGCACGTTTTTCAGTAGAGAGTGAAGTGAGAATTCGGTTAAGTGCAGTTCAGTTGTGAGTTGTGATTCAGCTGTTCAGTTACAATTTGATTCAACAGATCACTTATGTTTTGTTTCGAATGCATTTAACAGTGCCAAAGTGTAATGTCTGCACTATGCTAAGCGTCTAAAATGTCTTTCAAATGGGATGATGTTGGAATACTGTGGTGTTGTCATATTACCTTCGCCATAAGTGGTGTGTGACTAGCACCAACTGAATCCATCTCTAATAAATACTATTTACACTAAGACAAAAATTCAGATTTTGCAAAAATTGATCCATGAGGATGGTAGAGAGTAATGTGTCTTATGTAACTGTAAAAAGTCCATATTTTTAACTCAAATAGTTTTCCTATTACAAATAAAGTACCAATATATTATAACAATACATCGCGATGTAGGTACTTAAATGAACATAATTATTGGTTGGTATATCGAGATTTAACTGTATTGGAACACCACAGTGAAGCGAAAAATTATTAATTTTTAGATGAGTCGTATTTTTTACACATCTGCTTCACTTTCGTACCTATTTTGAGGGCTGGATCTAACTTTCGCGTGTTCCTCTTGACTTAACATCACTTCAATATATCGAGATTTAACTGTATTGGAACACCACAGTGAAGCGAAAAATTAATAATTGGTTGGTATGTATATGTATACGCATATTTGTAATTACTCAGAACTGAAAAGTAAACGTTTGACATGAGTAATAAAAGAATTACTTTGAATAAGCCAAGGTGTTTGTTAAATTAAAGCAAACAGCACACTTCCTGCTGGCCTGGCAGAACGTGAGTTGTCACATTATATGTTTGTTTTTGAATGGTTCGTAATCTCTATTTACCCTAGAGAGTTTAAAAAAGTATTATTCAGTTGCTCTTCTGTTTAAAAACTAGGAAAAAGTGTATCAGCTAGATCAAGTTGCAATTGAAATGAGACACGAGGTAATCCACCTTCCTTTTACCACTCCAGAATAACCCAGTTGAGTTAATGTGGGCTTAAATTATGTTGCAAACAGTAATAATACTTTTAAACTGACTGACGTTGAATGACTTATTCACAAACAAATTGACAAGGTAACACAAGACTGGGGAAACTACATGAGACATGCAGATAAACTACAAGAAGACGACTTTTGGAAAGAAATAGAATGTGACAAGATTTTGGAGCCTATCATCATATTGCAGTACACAATGATGAAGACAGTGGCAATGACAAATTGTTTCTTGATATAAGTGACATTCACAGCTATATGGATATGGATGAGCCACTGGCAGTTCTGTTGGATAAGAAAAGTACGTAATTCTTAAACTATGATTGCAATAATAGCATTTAAAACATGTGCTTAATATATGAATATCCATATTGTAAGCGTGATTTCAACAACTGCATTGCTATAAAAGTTTGGAAAATTCAGTTTGGGTTTCCTTACGTTTAGCATCAAGGAGACCCACATGCTCTAGGATAGTGTGCTAGAGAGAGGGAAATGCATCTGATTTGTCACGGTCCAGAACACTCCCCATTTGAAACAAATAATAAGTGGTAAATAAAGTGTGTTTAGCAGAAACAGGGTCCTCATTTGTTACAATATGATATTAGGAACATTTAGTGATTAGTACGAGGTGCATCCAGAAAGTAAATCCTGATCACATCCAGAGATGGCACCACCAATTGGATAGGAATGTGTGTGCGCAGGAGAAGAGAGGAAGTATATGGTATCATTGTAGTAAAGTTTCAGTTTTTTGATGGCAGTGTACTGCTCTGTGCTAGGAGAAATGGTTGCTCCAATATTGTCTCCTGCCAAATGCGAGGTTCATGCAGTCATCCAATTTTTGCATGTTCGAAAGGAATCTCCAGCAGAGATCCATTATCAATTGTGTCTTGTGTATGGACAGTACATTATGTGTGACAATATGTGTGCACAGTCACAACAAAACAACAATCAATGCATTGGCGACATAGTGGTTCACCTATGAAGACCAAATTCAAGCAAAAAAACATCTGCACTGTCTTCTGGGACTGACATGGTGTCCTCTTGTGCAAATTTTTGCCGTGAAGGTAGACCATTAATGCTGATCGATATTGCCAGACATCACATAAACTCAGACCTGGAATGTTGACAAGAGGCATTACGCTTGTGCATGACAATGCAAGACCCATACAGCCAATGCCACACGAGATGTGTTGAATAAGTCTGGATGGGAGGCCTTCGAACATCCACCCTACAGCCCCGACCTTGTTGCAAGTGACTTTCATCTCTTCCGTCTCATGAAGCGTTTTCAGGCAGGAAAATGTTTTCACAGTGATACTAAGGTGCAGAATAAAGTGATTTTTTGGCTACAGACATTGTCAGCAGATTTCTATGACTTGGGCAAACAATTAATGGTGCACCATTATGATAAATGTGTCAACAATGGTGGTGATTATGTTGAAAAGTAGCCAGTGAGTGTATCTAATTATTCCAATAAATATTTCTTACTTATTGATGTTTTTGTTCTCTTTATCGGTCATTGGGACTTACTTTCTGGATGCACCTCGTAAATGATCCTCAATACAGGAAAATGAGATAACAGACCTGAGCAAGCCATTGAATGTTAACCTCCACCTACGAAGTGGTTCACATAACTCCAACCTTATGCCAGCTCCACACCACGCTGTACTACTATGAGCATGCATAACACCATATCCTGAAACACAAAATATTCTAACAATAAAAACTTAGATACTTCAATAATCACTGTTACGAGCATAAAGACACTTATATAATTTAAAGTTAGTAATTTACTTTACCAGGCAAGTGATAAATGGAACCATCTTCTAACACTATATGCAGACGAACAGAAATTTTATTTATAAAACTTCTAGTTATGTGGACTAAGAGTGCATTTCCTTTGTGATCTGTAGCTCTTATTGTCATCATGTCTACCTGTAACAGATGATATTATACCCTCTAAATATCTACACTTGAAAAGTTAATGTGGCATGGAAACATATAGAGAAAGAGAACAGAAAAACTAAGCACAAAAACTTATGTTATTTTGAAATTACCCTGTGCAGTGCACAGAAAACAATATCTTGTTTTCAGGAACTATTCCAATTCCTAACACTGTTTAAAAGTGAAAATTATTTGCTTCTCAAGAAAACAGAGATAGCATCTTGTTGATGCAATGTGAAGAAAGAGAAGATGAGAAATTTACCATATTTGTTACTGAAATTGAAAGCTGTAGTACACTAGCACATCATATTATTAACAGAGTGTAAAATATTTTATACCAACAAGTTATAGAGATTTTCTAAAATGAATCTTATAGCTTAATGTCACAGATATATGCTTATGAATTTGGATAGAGTCCGACTGAAAAAAAGAATGCCATAGCAAGGTTTTGTACCACAGATCTCCCGGTCTCCGTCCAGTTTCTCTTAACCATTGAGCTACCATGACCAACATGCCAGCATGACACTAAATGACTTGTATTTTCCCTTTAAATCACTAGGGGTTCTCATATACAATGAGATGTGCACCATATATGGTGACTTACTATGCCATAAGTACTTTAATATATTATAAGAATATTTATTTGTACTTCCATATCTTACAATCTCAATTACAAGTTTTACAATTCATTTGTCAGCTGCTTATATTACGGGCTGATAATGGTGTTGGCTCCCTGGCCATTTACCTCTATACTAGCCCTTATACGACCTTCACCTAATGTTCTGATTGTGTCTTCCATTTCTCTACCTCTTATTTCCTTGCCCTTCTCAACCATTTTTCTTTGATTTTGTCAGCAAATTTCCCCACCTCCCTTAATCTTTTCTCTCTTTCCAACATAAGCATTTTTATTGTTACTACGTAAGCCCCTTTATTATCTCAGTTCCTGTCCCATATTAATTTCCTCCAGTTTTCAATTTCTTTACACTCCACTACATAATGTTCTAAACTTATTTTCCTTCCACATAGAATGCACTCCTTTGGGGAACCCCCTCTCAATATGGCTCCTGTCCTTAACCAAGCTAAACCCTCCTCTCATATCTATCACATATGTCTATATATGTTTCCCTTCCCCATTCTGTCTTTATTTTCAGGTATACATTTAGCGATTTCTTACTTATCGGATTTCCCCACGTCACTTGTCTGTCAATGTCCTCTATCCTATTCTTAATAACTGTCCAAAAACCTTTTACATTTCTTTCACTCTCATGCCAGATATCCCCTATCCCTATTTCAAGTTCCAGGCCGGGAAATCTGTGGTTCAAATCCTGGCTATGGTATTGAAATTTTCGGTCTGACTCTACCTATCCAAATCTTAGGTTACTCATGGTTAGTGTGGAAGAATGATTCGTTTTTATCAATTAACATAATAGAGCTTATGAAAGTTATGCTAAAGCTTATGCTAGAAGAAGAGTTTAACAATTTGATTATATGTTACCAGGACCAATTAAACGGAATATTTTAAAGGTATCATTAATATATAGTGAAGTGACATTTCTATGGCAGGCATGAAACCTAATGTAGTTACAGGATTCTATGGTTCAGCTTTCCAACACTGTTTAGCACTAGAAAAGTATCCATCATCTAAATCACCATTTTGTGGTGATAAATTATAAATGATATCTGTATTTTGGAAACACTTTTTACTGTCATAAATATGAACTATTTTTTATTAAAATGTGCTTGTGAAAAATGATAAACTATATATTGACAGTAAAACTACAGTATTTGCTTATCTACTGAAGTTTCTAAAGAGGCTAATGTTAATATTTTTTATACTGGATTTTGGTTTGCAGGGACTGTCAGGGGCTTACCTCTTGAAGCTGAGTCAAAAGTTTGGGTTTCTCTAGCTCTTCATCTTCTTTATTTGGCATAAATGCAGTCATAATATTCACCTCAGGAGGACAATGATAACTTTTTTGCCTCCAGAGTATCCAATGAACCCACCATTTCTTTAGGAAACAGTACCAAGCTATAAAACAAAAAAGAGTATGTGAAGCTTACATAAGTTTTCCTGCTTCAATTAGATATGAATCAGTTTTGAAACAAAAATGTTTAGTGTAGTAAATGAAGATAATTTTTACAGATGATAAATTGCTATTCTCAGTTGGTACATTACTCGAATTCTCTTGCCAGTGGGCAAATTCATTGCACTCAGTCCACCTGCTTGGGACCAGGTTGGAAAATCTATCACAATAAGATTGTAAATATTGTCGCGAGCCCATTGTTGATTGAGGCGGCGCAGGCAACTAGTTCAAAGAGACAGACAGTGCAGTGTGTAGATAAAAGCTCGCCGAAACGGTAGGGGGTAGGAGATGGATTTCTCGAGAGTTCGTCTTTGCTCTAGCCGTGTCTCGTTTGTTTGGGAATATTCCGGAATTTGAGTAATCTATAAAAAAGGGAGCCTGCCCGCCACAGTGAGTCAGTCGGTAATTGAACTCGCGTGCATGAAGTTGTATTGTGTATGTGACGTAATCCCGCAACTGAAAAAGTTGACAAAGTGTGTTTCTACGGAAATAAAGTGCAATTTTTGGTGTTTGTAACCTGGACTTTTAATTTCACGAACCCACATTCACAATATTGTATAATACTTTTCTAAATATTTGACGATGCCTATAATTTTGTATGAATTCCTTGGCTAATATATAAATAAATGAAACTGTGTTGTTAACCTTTTAAGTTGTATTGTGTATGTGACGTAATCCCGCAACTGAAAAAGTTGACAAAGTGTGTTTCTACGGAAATAAAGTGCAATTTTTGGTGTTTGTAACCTGGACTTTTAATTTCACGAACCCACATTCACAATATTGTATAATACTTTTCTAAATATTTGACGATGCCTATAATTTTGTATGAATTCCTTGGCTAATATATAAATAAATGAAACTGTGTTCTTAACCTTTTCTACAAACTCAAAAGAATTTTTAATACTTAAACCTTCAGGTTTGCCAAAAGTAATGAGTATTTTAGTGAGGATTTTAGTAATGAGTAGGTGAATTTATACAGTTAACAGTAATTATTAATTAGAAATTAGCTGATGATGCAAATAATAAATTTGCAAAATTAGGCATATTATGACATATTAATATCAAAGATAAAATAAGCTTAGTCAGTAATTTTTATAATTTATTGCAATAAATCATAACAATTATAACTTCAATATCAATAGTTCCAAACTTTTACATTTATTCAAAAGGAGTACTTTTTCTAACAGCTTATCTACATCTGCACATTATAAAAATTCTTTCACATTTTATGAAACTCATATTTATGTTTTTAATAGCTCCTAGTGCAAAACGGGAACCTACATACCTTTCTTGCTGTATGCATTATGATTTCCACTCTTGTTGCCACTTTTCTTTTCCCCAAAGAAGATGGTGTAAACAATAAATATGCAGGAACATATTGCTACATGCTGTAGTAAGCTCATAAAAAAGGAAAACATACTGTCTATGATTGTGTTACTTCAGTAGATACCATGCAGAGCTTTCTCCTTCTCCTGAGTATTCCATAAACCTGCAAAGTATTTTTAGAATGTTCTGAAATTTTAATGTATGTATATATATAGGCAATTATTTAACTAATTATAATTATTTTTGTCTGCGGTTTTTCCTTATCCTGAAAGATGAATGTCAGGTAATACTAAGCTCTATGAACCCTGGGCTCATCTGAGCATCATTTCACCCATTTTGTTCATCATTCGATATGGCTTAATGTTAGAGGATGTAAATTTAAAAAAAATCCCTCCCTTTTTAACTATAATAATGTAATACATATTAAATATAAACAAATAAATATGAGAAGCAATTCAATATCCAATGAGTTTATGCGGAAGAAAAGTTATTAAACGTCAATCAAAAGCCCAAAAGATATTGAATTTAAAATGCAACATATTGCTCATTAGGAAGAGTCAAGATTCAGTTATAAACCATGTTATATCCAGTGAGCTAGATCCCACCATTCTACAGAAAGTGATTGACCCAAAAGATGAAGAAACATGTCTTCAAAATATGCAGGTTGGTTTTTTTTTGTTGTTGCATAAATTAGTGAAAATATAGTAAACCTTGATTCAGATGTTATTCATGGAATAATGTCTGTTATATAATGACAGCTTGGTTCCATTTTCTTGAAGTAATAAGTTAGTAGATTATGTTTTTATAGATTCAAAACTGCCAAATTCTAAATAATTTTAGGTGAAAGTAAAGTAAAATGTCAAATTTTTTGTATTTAATCCACCCATACAAACTTTTGAGAGCTGTATTAATTGTTAAATATAAAAAAATAGTATTATAATATAGTGATAGTAATAATAACAAAAACAGACAACCAATCAGATAAGTGATATCTTCCAAGTAGGAAGATAGTAGTAATAAATAGTAGTAGGATAGTAATAAATAAGAAGTGATTCATACCTGCAAAATGCACCAAGTTCAGACTTCCATGCAATATTCCATAAGAATAAACACAAACTTGAAGGTTACTGATAAGACAAGCTATAAGATAAGTCAATCAGCTATTACAGACTTATATTTTTATCTCTCTCTGATAATGCATCTTTACATATCTTGATTCATTTGTGATTAAAATATTACAAATTAATCAACATATATTTTGATAAGGAAAGAATGAAAAAAGGATAAAGAAAATGCACTAATAATATGCAATTCAAACTATTCATTGAACCAAGCTCACTTATACTCAGAAGCATTAAATGAAAAGTAATGAAGGTTCAGTGCTTGATTCTTAAAAGATTTCAATTTCCTTTAACTCCCTGAAATACACAGTGTTGATTCAGTCTGACACAATGCTACAAATCTGTTTGATGATCTCATGGGTGCATTGTGAAAATGTTCATTAGTATAATTCACACACGTACACTGCGGGAGTATTCATTGATCTTTCAAAGGCGTTTGACTGTGTCTCACATCAAATACTGCTTAATAAACTAGAAATTTATGGCATAAGAGGCAAAATGCTAAATATAATTAAGTCTTATCTAAGTAATAGAAAGTGTTCAACAGAAATCAACCATAAAATAGGTTTAAAAAATGTAAAGTATGTATCAGAACAAAAAGTAGTAACAACTGTAGTACCTCATGGGTCTGTTCTGAGTCCAATTTTGTATCTAATATATGTAAATAATTTACCAAATATAACTACCAATGCTATAGTATCGTATGCAGATGACACCACAATGATTTGCAGTGAAAAATCTTGTACTCAGTTGGTAACAGAAATTTCGCACTCTGTAAAACAGCTAGCAACCTACCTAAGTAGCATAAATTTAGAATGGATAGAGTCAACATGAAAAATTCAATGCCATGACCGGGATTTGAACCACGGATCTACTGGTTTCCGTCCAGTCGCTCTTAACCTTTGAGCTACCATGGCCAACGTGCCTTCCTGACATTAAATTCTCCAGTTGACTCGGCTAGTGTGGAGAAATGATTAATTTCCATCAATTAACTAAATTTAGAAGTTAATTCTAAGAAAAGCAAAATGATCATATTTGAATACCGTAAAGCAAATGTGGTAACTGATGATGTATACTTTAACAACACTAGAATTGTAAAAGTTGATAACCATAACTTCCTAGGGATTCACATAGACAATAGGTTAACTTGGGAAGCTCATATTGACTATGTATGTAAAAAAAATTAGCTCAAATATATATGCTTTAAGGCAATTATCATTGTATTTAGACAAAAACATGTTACAAACTTTATATTTTGGACTCATCTATCCTCATATTTCCTATGGCATAGAATTATGGGGAAGCACCTGTAATGTGCACATGAATAAAGTATTAGTGTTACAAAAAAAATGTCTACGTTGTATCTATAGATTAGCAAGTACTGATTCATGTAGAAATGTATTTAGAGATAATAAGATTCTTACTGTAGTTGGACTATATGTATATAAGATAGTTGTAATTGCAACTGAGAAGGAAAATAATGGCACAAGTAACAGCACACTTTATGATTATTATACCAGAGGAAGGGATAACTACCACAGGAAGCATGTAAATCTCAAATCAACTTGCAAGGATCCATTAATAAAAGGACAGATATTATACAACAAACTGCCAACAACTGTTAAACAACACAAAGGAAAAAAATTTAAAAAGGAACTGAAAACATATTTAATTCAGAAATGTATATATAGGTTAGATGAATTATAATGAATAATTTGTATGTATATATTCAATTTAGTTTAATCTTGTAATATTAATGTAACCTATGAACAAATTTATGTATACCCATTGTATTGTAGAATCTGACAATGTCTGAAGCTTGTATGAAGTCTATAGACAATAAATATTATTATTATTATTATTATTATTATTATTATTATTACTGTTCCTCAGGATAAGTTTAAAGTACAGCTACAGTAAAACTTTATGTCAGAGGATATGTACAGCTTTTATAAAATAAGACCTGAAGCTTTCCTGGCAATGAATACATTCAAAATATTATCGGTAAATAAGCCAGGTGAAAAGACGTTTAGAAATCAACGTTTTGGGAGCGAACATCGCTCCCATCATCAGGATATTTATAAGAAATGCTATAAACACTAAATAGATATAACACAAAAATAAAAAAAGACAAAACACTACCAATACTCGCATCACTGAACAAAAGACTGTTTGCAGTAAATTAAATGCCAGGTCAGGAGATGGTGTGAGTGTAGAAAGCTACTTGGTCAGAGAAACGTAACTACTTATTTGATGATCAAGCTCTATAGATCTGTGGTTCTTAAGCTGATTCATTTCCAGTTTTAAGGACAGTTTCCAAGAGGAGCTGAACTGAAATCCAGCATCATGAATAAGCATGCTCCTCTCGGAGGAAATGGCCAAGGCCTCCTTAAATCTCTGCTCCCAGTAACTGTTGCATTTTGCCAAGATGGTGGTCTCCCGATGGTTGTTTCCGGAGAATATCTTGAATATACAGCTTTCATGTTCTATAATTTTCAATAAGCTTCAATTTCTACTGTTTTACTTAAGAGAAATCAACAAGATCCTGAGTTGTTCTTTAAGCGACATTACAATCATTTGGATCATTAGGTTGCACACTAATTACTCAGGATCACTGAGTTGTGCAAAACAATTCTATTTTTCTTCTGAAATAAGCATCTTATACTTATGTACCATATTGCCCATTTATTTCATCATACATAGTAACCAGATTTATCCAAAGTATAAACTTGAAAGAAGCGTAGGGACAGTGAAGCACAAATTAGTACAAAAGTGAATCGAGAATATATTGACACATTGCTTCACTCACACTGTGAGTGAAGCAATGTGTCAATATATTCTCGATTCACTTTTGTACTAACCAGATTTATGCTTACATAATGGGAACCTACCAGAGAGGGTAAAGTGAAACAAACTTTGCATTTACTTTAACATCCCTTACATTAAATGAATGAATAAATGAATTCCTTTATTTCCTTAAGTGGAACATAGGGCCTACTGAACAGCGCAACCTCAAGGCCCATAGGCATCGAGCTGAAGATCAGAGGTTTCCTGATCAGAGAGATTCCAGGATGAGAACATCCCTCACTTGCACAGTCATAAATCACAAGAGTATTGTCACCGATGGCATTGTTATGCTGCTGCGACAAGAGGGATCTGGGTGCATGGAAGAAGTCTCTCTGTCTCTTTCTTTCTCTTGGCAAGTGTCCAGCTCTCCTGACCACACGCCCGGCTCCTGCCTGTCGTGGTAGCACAACAATGCCATCAGTGACAAGAATCAGATCAATACACACATATGAGAAAACATTTAAATTTGCACTGAACCTATAGATGTTGCGGCCGCGCCGTGGCTCAGTGGTTAGACCGCTTGGCTCTCACCAAGGCGGCCCGGGTTCGATCCCAGGCGACCGCAAAGTGAGATTTGTGGTGGACAACACGGCGCTGGGGCGATTTTCTCCGGGATCTCCGGTTTCCCCCGCCATCTCATTCCACCGGTGCTCCATCTTCATCTCATGTATCATCAGTGTCATCGCCTGCGGTGCCGTATGTAGTAAAAGCGGGCGTTAAACACTACATATCATTATAGATGTTGCAACGTTGAAGACATCATCCCTCTCACAATAATGCATTCTTATTATCTAACTGGCCAGTGAGTTGACAAGTAGCTGGTAACGCACCACACAAGTGTCTATCAGAGTTAATTTTTCACTGACTATAGTTGGAGTGCTTGCTGTTAATGTATCAAAAATCCACCATTAATTTCTCTACCTCTTTCTTATATAAAAAATAAATTTATCATACATTTTATCAGTGGCATGCATTTACATGTACCACATGATGCTCTATTATATATAATTAATTTTATTTAAAAATTAAAATAAGATCAATTCAAAGAAACAATTTTTTCATCTTCAAGGATAAAAGCAGACAGGAAATTATGAAGAACAAGCAAGCTTTTTGATGGGCAAAAGATGCTAGCTTCATACATAAAACTATTTCAAGTTGTTTTTTTTTTTCACACTATGTCACTTACATTTTGATTTTTGAAGAACTAGTTTCAGGAGCTGTTGCTTCCATTTTCAACCTCAAAGGTCCAGCTTAAACCTTTGAAATTCAAAATGGAAGCAACTCCCATAACTAGTCCCTAAAAAATTAAGCATGAAAATAGCTACTATAAAGAGTTTTATGAATTAATTTGGACATTACTGTTGTTCAATTCCTCCAAATATCGTGTAATGCTAGCTTCACCTGAGACATGATGTATTGCTGGTTATGAAGAGAGGAATGGGTGTCTTTGTAGGTCAGAAACAAATTAATATGAGGTTTAGGGAGACAATATTCATTCTTTTAGTTACAGTTTTCAGTTCCTGGAGAAATATACCAGATTTAGTAGTGCATTTAGTAACTGCCAGCTTGGTATAGTATGTCTTCCAAATAGAGACGTTTAAAGTGGACAGACTAATTCCTAATCTTTCTAGCCTGATAAAACTCAATAGAATATTATTTCAACTTAATTAATGTGACTGCTGCTATAAGTCACGCAATGGTTCTAGAACAGTGACCTTCACACATAAAACAGTCAGTGAGCTGAGATCTAAACTTCTTTCTCCTATTATAATCAGCGAACTTATCGCTCGTTACTAGATACTATAGTATTTAGAGACTGTAAAACTTCCCTGAATAGTGACGCATGGAACAAACTATCCAGTGATACTTGAGAGGGTGAAGTCATTGTAATGAGATATCGCTGCCATTGAAGGCCACAGAAAATAGGTAAGAGACTCACATCCAAGCTTCCATTTAAATATTTCAGTGTTCAAGAACCATTGTGGATATATAACAGGTTAGCAGGAAGCTGAAATTTTACTATAACTTTATTTGGGAAAGACAGATTAAAAAAAACAAGCTAGGTAAAATCAGATTTCATAAGTTTGTGAAAGGAGGTGGAGGATGAGGTGGCAGCAGCAGCGGTGATTTTTTTTATTGTCATTTTTCATAATTCTTTCTTTAATACTTCACCTCATACTTTGCTTACTATATTCCACTGCTGTTATTGCTTATGTGGAAATATAACCCATAATTTATTGTCTGGGAAGCAATGAGTATGCATGTGATTGCTGTGGATTTTTATTTCAATGAAACCAAAACCAACTCTAAAAAGGATTTCTATTACTTCTGATACTTTCCTCCAGTAAAGACAATATTTATTATGCCTTCGTATCAGATGAAAGATTCTAATTTAGCCACTTCTAGCTACTTCTTCTATGGAATATCTTCCACATTTATTGAGTTTTTATTGTCATTCTGTTGAAATGTTTACATTCAAAAATGCATTTTTAATGTTATCACTTTAGCCATTTTTACTCACTCTATCACTGAAAATACCAGCATCTGATTAGCAGGGAGAAAGAAAGGGAGAGAGAGAAAAATTCCCTTTTTTGTGATAAATTTCTTTAATCTATAACCATCACATGCTTAAGAAATTATGCTTTAATCATAAATTTACACAATCAAAATGCTTGTAAGCCAAAACACTGTTTGAAACTGAATTTTTTGTATCACTGAATTGATTTACATCAGCACATATAACTTTGGAACTCTCTGGATGCAATGTGATGAACAGAATATATTACTAAAAAAAGAAGCACAAAAAAATTAAAAATAAATAATTAATAAATAATAATAATAATAATAATAATAATAATAATAATAATAATAATAATAATAATAATAATAATAATAATAATAATAATAATAATAATAATAATAATAATAATAATCAGAAGAAGAAGAAGAAGAAAATAAGTAAAATAAAATGCTTACCCAATGGAGCATTTAATTTTTCTATAATTAAAATTTCACAGTTTTAATTCCAAAATACTTAGGATTTTCAAACTGCAAATGCAATGAATAATGACTATAGGCCAGTGTTTATGCTACTTCACAACGCTGGTCATTTATAATACTGATTCAATCCACAACAAATTATTACAAAAATTAACCATGAACTTTATTAGAGGTTTGCTTTGCAGATAAATGTGTAATATAAAATGACAACATTGACAATTTGCTTTGATTTAATGCTAAACCTTGTTGCACTACATAGTACAGTCATTTTTTGTTATAGTTCTTTAAGCCCATAATTACACATAAACTATCAGAATCTGAATCCTCATTAGCTTGCACATTTTTTCTGTATCGTTTAAGAAGCTTGTGCAATATGTATAGATTAAGGCTATTTTAACATTGCTCCTTGTTAAACATACAGTTAGACTCAATGTATTTCTTTCAACATGTTATATAAAAATAAAGCTCTCCCAAAAATTATACACTCGCTCATTAACAATTTTAATAAAGTTAACAGATTTGACAAACTTTTCTTTTATAAATTATTATTGCACAAATTTTAAAGAATTTATATTAATTAAGAATAGGAATGCATAAATCAAAATAAACTTTTTATTGCTACAAAGCGCAAACGTAGGTCATTGTTAAAATTAATGGAAAACAAATATTGTTATTCCTTTTTCTTCTTATTCTTTTGATCAGCCTGGCATACTGGTGCTGTTTCATCCATTCGTGATTTGTCCACAGGATACAGCCTAAAAAAAAAAAGAACAATGGACTGTTAAAACAATTTTATTAATGGCAAACAATAAGTATACATTAATGCAACAGTAGATAGTAATAGACCTTTTTTATTCCAGATTAAATAGCTGATACATTAAGAATCCTGACTATTTTAAGAAATCATCTCATGTCAAAACTGAACATTTCTTTAAAATAATTGGATGGTATTCTGGAATATACCATCCAAATCTTTACATATACTCAAAATGAATCATTATTATTTTTATTTCTTATCACTTTAAAAAATAAATAACGTTAGGTGTCAATTTTTAAGCATTTACACCAATATTTCAAAATACTCTCCACTAGTATACTTTTTCTCCCACTGTGTACTACGCAAGTGCAAAATATACATTAACCTTTTAATGCATGAATTATTTTGCTACTTATGCCGCTCTTGCTGTAATTCATAAACCGTTTTTCATACAGCTTTCTGTGGTGTCTCAACGCAATCGATTTGAATAGCCCTAGTCATTAAGTGATAGATAATGGACTGGCCATCCATTCAAAGCTAAATATTGCGGGTTCTAATCTCGTCAACTGCAGTCAAATGTGCCTGTGGTATAGGATGGGGAGGGCCCACGTAAAATAATTGGTTGATGGCATGCATGGATGTTGACAGGGTTATCATTTGACCGCAGTTGCTTGCACTTTGCCTTTTTACACTAATAACAACAACAATAATAATAATAATAATAATAATAATAATAATAATAATAATAATAATAATAATAATAATAATAATAATAATAATAATAATAATAATAATAATAATAATAACAACAACAATATGAAATTTATGACTCAAAAGGCTCAAAATTTTGTGTGTAACCAGTAAATTATTATAATATTAAAAAAATCATACTAAAACATTTGTTAAGCTGAATACAGCCTAATGTTGCATATCTGCTACACCATACATTTAATATAATTGTGCATTCAAGCCTTTTGTAAAAGGATGCACAGCATTCTTCTACTAACAACTGATATCCTTATAAAATTCCTAAGAGATTTTGTAAGCTTTTATCATTTAAGTACATTTTGAGAGTTTTCTTTCCTCTTTTCTTATCATCATCCAACTACAACTGTTAGACCACTCTGGCAGCTTAAACTTTAGAAGCAACTTCTGTTGCTGATGTTAATCATTTCCAATGGTTTCTTAAAATGTTTGGTTTATTTTTTTGGTATTTGAAGCATATCTACATTTCCTTTTCCAATTATACTTCCATATTCTATGAAGAGCTGGGGTTAGGGGTTAGAAATAAATATGTTGTGCACTGGCCATAGTCATTAAAACTTCTAAGTCTCAGAAAGGAACAAACAATGCATAAGAAGTACCACTGCTCTTTTATATACTTCGTACAGAATTAGAAAAAGAAAATTTCCATAGCATAAGAGTAAAATCAATAATTACCATCTCTGATATAGATAGATGATGAACACAAAATCATCCCTAAAACATGCCACTCTGTGGGCAGTAGGCATGGTGATGATGAATGCAAACAGATCATCAATAAAGGTGTTAAATGCCTGCAAAAGAACAAAAATAACTGATGTTTTACAATCGTTTAACTGTTTCTTTTGTCACCATCCATTTCAAAGGTACACAAAATATTTGGAGAACATATGTTTTATACATTGTACATTTTTGGAATTATCAAACCTGCCTTTCAATGCAAAGTCACTGAATACATAATGAATTTTTACATTTCACCGGGAGAAATGCCTGTACATTCATTATACTATAACACAGCTCCAAAGCAACATTCATTCATGCAACAATATAGAATTACGATACAGACTAAGATGCATAAAACATGTTCTAAAAAGTACAAGTGGAATACACAGTGTTCATTTTTATCTGTAATTTCACCATGCAAAATTTGACGTTATCAAAAGCATTGCAGATGGAGCGAGTTTATATCTGATTTCCCAAGAGGCTTGCAATCATATTAGATGTATTGACAGCAGCTTTGAGGCGTCCCTCTACCGGCAGGTAAATAAACTATTTGAGAGGTGGGTCTGCCCGCGTAATATAAAGGTGCATAATTTCACAGTGCACGGTAAAGCTAATTATGCAGCCATAAAAGTAGACTATGAAGAATATACAAAATGATAAGTCAATGAACACTTATTTCACAGTGAGCATCTATTTTTCTGTTATAGTAGACATATATACATATATCATATTGTAAACCAGTCACATAAAATAGAAATATTTCAATTTGATCTCAATTCTTTTCTATCATCCACAGATTCCTCACAATGTAACTTCATTACAAACCAGAAAATTAGCAGAACATGTTCTAGGAATGAAAATAAATTATTGTACAAATATGAATACAAAGCTTTTATCCAAGTCTAAACAAGAAAAAATCTCTAGTATACAGTCTTATGTGTCCATTTTCTTATATTTCCTTTCTCTCTTCCCCTTAAACACTGTCTTATTGCGAGAAGGTATGCTTGAGACCTTTCTGTTATAACATTATTTATTGCTTCTAGATTGGTGCCAGTCACTTTATAGTCCAGTGTCTCTCTTTTTGCATGTAATTGATCCTGTATCTTGGAAATGTTTGATGCACCTATTGATTTTATAAGACATAAGGATACCAACATTAGACATTTTAATTAAGCATGAAAATGACAAAAAATTTATATTACATACTGATAAAACGTAAGACGCTTATGTTGCAAACAAAAGTATGTCAATTTGACGGTACCTGGACACTTTTGACAACATTACGCTCTGAGGGACTTGTCTGAATGCCAGATAGCTTTGCATAAACTCCTCTATGCAGCACTTTAAACTATATTTATATGTCGCACCAATTTTAATGCCAGTAGGAAAGTAGCATTCAACCATGAAGATGCAGTGGTCTGTGTTCATATCCAGGAGGAGCTGGATGTATTAGTATCAGAGCAACCACACTGAGAGTGCTGTAATTTGCTTCCTGTTCCACAAAAATTACTGTTTCTTCTCTGTAGAGGGCATTATGATTTCAAGATAGAGCACAGATTAATACAGAGAGACTCCACCAGTCAACTATGACGTCATTCTTGCTCAATCGGAGGGTGGGAAATAACGAATAAAATTGAACACTGTGTACAGTTAAAACACTTCTCAATTTAGTCATCTTATATTTAATTGTTAATAATGTTCATGTAAAAATAAATGAATAAATAAATACATAAATAAATAAGAAAATAAATAAATAACTTTGACTGTTATTTGTGTGTGAATTACAAAACAATATTTGAGAAAAAAAAATGCTCTTCAAAGAGCTGTGCTATTTAACATTTACAAGGTCTGTTCAAAAAATTCCAGAACTTTATCCACACTCTTTCTACTCTTTTACTATGCATAGTCTCCTTCTAAAAACTATCCTCCATAATTGATACACTGCTCAATGCTGTTTCCACTTCCAAAAGCAATCTTGGTACTCTCTTTCTGAACCATGTGAAGCACTATCTGTGAATTTTTTTTATCTCATCCCTAACCCTTTAACCCTTCCAACTGAGTTCTCATTTTTAGAAATAAAAAATGGTCCACAGGAGTCAGGTCTGGAGAATATAAAGGATGAGGCAGCACAGTTATTTTGTTTTTTGTGCAATAATCACACACCAACAGGGATGAATGTATGGGTGTGTTATACTGATGCAAGAGCGTGAATTGTCTCGCCACATTTCAGGCCATTTCCTTGCAGGTGTTGCAACACATCCCAATAATACCACTGATTAGCAGTTTCATGCTGTGGAACGAATTCATGATTATATAAGTCAAACTATCAGCATGACTCTGACCTGATCTGACAAATCCTTTTCGGTCTTGGAGAACGTTTTCCAGCCCACTGTGAAGATTGAACCTTGGTCTCAAGATCACAAGTGTAGAGCCACGTCTCATCACCAGTTATGATTTTCTTAAAGAACACCTCGTTCTCATTTGCTTGATCAAAAAGCTCTTCAGAGATTTCAAGGCGATAGTCTTTCTGATCTTGACTCATGAACCCTCGGTTGAACTTTGCAGCAATACGATGCATTCCAAGATGCTGTGTCAGGATATTATGACATAATCCAACTGAATTGTTACATTCTTCTGCAACCTCTTGGACGGTTGCCTTTGATTGGAATGCATAATTTTGTTGACGTTCCTGACATGAGCATCATCAATAGATGTTGAAGGGCACCCTGAACTAGGGTCATCTTTAAGTTCTGTCTAGCCATTTTTAAACCACAAGAACCATTCATAACCCTGAATATGGCTTAAGCACTCATCACCGTAGGCTTACTGCATCATTTGGTATGTCTTTGTACAGGTTTTCTTGAGTTTCACGCTAAATTTAAGCAGATGCATTGCTCCTCTATCATCTCAAAATTTGCCAACTGTGTGACAACATTCTACTCAACACAGCACTGAACAATAACAGAACACAATAATAAAACTTCCAGCAGTTACACATTAAAGAAAGGTTGGCAAAATTAGGAACGTTCTGGAATTTTTTGAACAGACTTTGTACATACCCAGCAACTGTATATTTGCTTGATAATTGCTTCCCTGAATTTAGCTGATTGATCTGCCCTCCAACACACAGTACTGCAATTGCAGACTCTCGTATATATTTGGGAACAGTGAATATTTGGATACAGTCTTGGTCTATGCAATGCTTCATCAGGCAAGTTGGAATTAAACGTTCAAGAAAATGAGAAAATAATGTGAATAATTTGGGGAAAATGATAAGAAAGAGATCTGAGGATACAGGAATGCAAAAAAATGTTTTAGTGAGATAATTGGTAAGTGTTTGTTCTATAAACTAATGAAAAACATGTGGATAAGGGAAAAATTCATACATATGACAAACAAAGAGGAATGACATTGTATTGCATGGATAAGAACAAGAGTATCGAACATATAATATTTAATTATACAGGAAGGCTGGATATAAATTCAGCCATAACTGAAATGTTTTATATAGTAAAAAACTACAAGAATTTTTAAGCAAAGTGAAGAATAACTGTATATGTACAGCAAATAGAGTAAAACAACAAAACACAGACTAGATTTTAGAAATTATTTATAAAATAAATTATGAATATAACTGGTAAAGAATCTATTTTATCAAACATATTCCTCTGTACAAACTTAGGCTAATAAACCAATAAAACTTACCTTATACATAAATGCTTTCCATGGTAAATGGGCTACAGACTTCAATTTGTAATTCACAAATAGCTGAGGTAACATAAACAGAAATCCAAAGGCATATACTCCATTCACCAAACTGTGTATGCTCCATGAATACCAGCTAAAACAAAACAATTATGCACTACAATTTTAAAAGAACCCTCAATCAATTCCTATTGTATCGCTATTTATTATACAGCTTTGCATTGAGCATTATACAGACATTACAACTGGTAATATTTTAATTTTACCTGGAAAAAGGTCTTAAGGAAAAATCCATTAGCAAAAGGGCTGCTTTTTTACAATGCTACAGTGGATAAGAATGCCTTGGTTTATAGAAATTATTATCCTCTTATTTAGAATTTTAAATTTATACCTTGTAAAAGATAATTTTGAGATTTAGCATTTACAAAGTATGTCAATTCATTCAATAGATTTAAAATGTTTTTTCCAAGGCTACTTAAAATATGTTCATACCTAGTTATCTGGAAAAGCTCGTTATACATCTTCTCATGTGTTGCCAGTAAATAGCTGAATACACTAGGCGGTACATCAGCTCATACATGCCAACTTTAAATGTTTTCATAGTTTGCTCACATTCTTGCACTCATGAAATATGAATATGAAAATTGCTCTCTAATGAGTTTACATCTCTTCAAGCTTTTACATCATAATCATTCATTCTGGTTTCTAAGTTATGTTTTGTCTTTCCAATATAAACTTCATCACAATCGAAACAATTAAATGATAAATACCAGATTTTTTATTAAATTATATATGAGTCATTTATTACACATCGGCTTCATTTACGTACCTACATTGAGGACATGTTTTGCAAACCATTTCGCGAACAACGGTTCGCATAACATGTCCTCAATATAGGTACGTAAGTGAAATCGATATGTAATAAATACGACTCATCTATAATTTAATAATTATTTTGCTTCACTGTGGTGTTCCAATACAGTTAAATTTTGATATACCAGATTTTTTATTATAGGAATTTTATCTTTTTTAGAGAAATGCAATAAATTTTTAATACTATTTGACTCGTGTATTTCCCCGGTAAACCACTAGGGGCTCTCACATCCGAGATACACCGTTTGTGGCGACTTAATATTGTAAGTTCTTGAGTTCCAGGCTTCGTCATTTAACTCTTATTATTTTAGTTAATTGATGGAAATTAATCACTTCTTCACACCAGCCATATATAGGCTAAGGTTTTTGATAGACTGGACGGTCACCAGCAGATCCGTGGTTCAAATCCCGGCCACGGCACCCAATCCCTCATGACGACCCTATCCATCAAAAACCCCAGCCTATATACGGCTAGTGTGAAGAAACGACTAACTTCCATCAATTAACTAAAACTATCTTAGATCTTGATGACTTCTGCCCTAGCATGACAGAATTGTAGCCAGCTTCCTGAGTGGGGCAACATATAAGGTACAGTCAATGGAGATGGAGGTAAAGAATATGAAGATCTAGTATAGGAGGTCTTAAACTTAGCATGACCTAAATCAGTCACAATTCCATGGTTTCCTGGACATCAATAAAAAAGCTAACTGTATAATATGCTTTCGATACAAACATACTTAAGAGAGGAGGGGGAGGGAAACACGAACACACCCCCACATGCAGGACAAAGACTTTTTTCCAAAAATATTTCTCTTGGATTTTAGCAGCGGGGAACCTCAACAGAGGGCTTTTTGATGGATAGGGTCAGCAAGAGGGATTCGGCGCCATGGCCGGGATTTGAACCACAGATCTGCTGGTGGCCGTCCAGTCTATCAAAAACCTTAGCCTATATACGGCTGGTGTGAAGAAGTGATTAATTTTAATACTATATTTATTTTGAGGAACTAAAGTTATGCCAAGTTATTGATTCTATACACATATTTGCTTTGCTTCCAGCAGACGGCACAACAGTGAACAATCCATCACCTAGCAGCAGTAACCACAAGAAACTAAACAGTAAACAAAGCTGAGGATGTAGTAGATATATTGCAAAACTATTCCTGTAGAAAAACCTATATTCTTTACAGTTGTAAATCAATGAGATCTTATTCTATATTGCAACAAATAAAAGAGAGGACTTTGAAACTCTATAAGAAATAAGGAAAAATGTTAAATAGCATTTTGAAATGCAGGGTTTTTTCCATAAACTTATTTTTCACACGAGGAAGATTGGATTAGTGGTGTTTTAGGGCCCATCGACAACGAGGTCATTTGGGCCCGTGGAGGAAGATATTTCATAAAGATCCATAATTATTAATTTTTAGATGAGTCGTATTTATTACACATCTGCTTCACTTTCGTACCTATTTTGAGTCGCATAAGAGCCGAAGATGCAAACGATGATTTGCGAAACATGTCCTCAAAATAGGTACGAAAGTGAAGCAGATGTGTAATAATTATTTCGCTTCACTGTGGTGTTCCAATACAGTTAAAACTCAAGATCCATAATGTTGTTTTGAGAAACCTTAAGCTGAAAATAAATGTGGGAGGCAAAGTAAAGTTACTACTCCAGAGCATCATAGTTTTTAGATATTCTTAGATGCAACACATATTTCTTTTACATATGGATATGTTTATGAAATAAATGATATAAATGAAATGATATAGATGAAATAAAAAATATTTAAGATGAAAAATGTTTTCAAAATATTACTTTTTTTATATTTTACTTATTACATTCCCTACTAGATATTAATAAAACTATAGCCATTTATAATATGTACATCATGTTAATAAATTACCTTTTATGGGGCTGATAAATCAGAGAGTAAATTGCTCCTCCAATGCACAATGGGTACAGTAAGTACGATAAATACTTCATACACTCTGCATCAAACTGCTGAGTTTTCTGCTCAGCTTCTGTTTTTCCTTTGGAGCTAAATTTTATTCTTGGATAGTAGCATTCACGGCTAGGCATCATCAGCTGTACATGTACCACCTTCTGGAACTTCCAAAACTGTAATAGAGCATTCAAAATGCCACATTAAAATCTTACCATAACCAACTGCATTAAAATATATTTTGATTCACACACTTTTCCTATATTACATTTCATTGGGCTTATAAAAAGTTGCACATACAATTGAGGTAATTTTATAATTAATTCCTACTTATTAATACACTGAATATCCAGAAATAATTGAGAACAATATCTAGAACTAGAACAAATTTAAAAAATATGTAGATATTAAAATGTGAACATTCACAATTAACAGAATGTTTTTCTAGATCTTAGGAATGGGAGGAAGGAAAACTTATCCATGTTTTAACTTGCACATTCTTGTGTCTAGGAAGCATATTGGATATATGTTATGAAAGTTAAGCGCTTTACTGCAAAACTATTCAAGATAGTCATGATAGATGAGAAAAAATCAAGCTGAAAGAAATACTTCCACATGTTTTTTCTGGTTCCTCTAGCAAAAGCATTACCTGCAGTTTGTTTATATGCAACTCAAAACTATAAAACTATTGCCTCCAAAGCAACAGTAAAAAAAAAAAAAAAAAAATAAAATAAAAAAATAATAATAATAATAATAATAATAATAATAATAATAATAATAATAATAATAATAATAATAATAATAATAATAATAATAATAATAATAATAATAATAAATTAATGTACCCTATTAAGGAATACAGCTTTATATGACTAGAGAAATTGGAAATAGGTCTGCATATATGGAATTTTGTTGTTGGCTAATTTGCCAGTGTTGATTTTTGAAAGCAGATGAAAAAACATTAGTCAATTATTATAAATAAATGATATACTAATGTACAAAATAAACTACTTTATTAGCAATATGGTCAGTGATAGAATTCCTGTTCTTGTATGTCTTAATTTCTATTCTTAGGCTATAAATAACCGGGTTATATTTTAATATAATTTTGAGTCGAACTAGTACTCAAAATTATACTAATTTATGCTTCACTGTTTTATAGTCCTTACTCATTGGAGGTTATATTTGTTGTAACTTCAGAAACAATTTTTTAGCTTTAAGATTCTGCTTTGAGTTTTGGTGGCTTTAATGCCCATACTAACTACAAATAAGTTTTGTCATTACAGTAACTGCAAAACAGGAATGAACATAAGGCATGGCTAGCGTCACTGGTCTATCACTGACTAACCAATAAGGTGTGTGACATTGTATATTTAAACCCGTATACTGGGTCACTTCGCTGAATCATATAGCTAATTTATTTGCATGCTTAAAAGATACTAATTACAGAAGTATTTTGTTTTTCCCATGTTATAGAGATACTTTTTCTGAGAGTGACTGTCCAAACTCCATGTTTATAGGACATCTGGTTTCGGAGATACAGAAAAATAAGGAGTATGACCAGAAAGAAAAGAATAATTAATGGTTTGTGAGAAAAAACATACATGTGCTACCCAGCAGTTGCATTTTGTACCTTGTATTCAGTAAAGTTGTGATCTTTTGAGAGTGTATACATGCTTCCCAAAGTTAGTAAATATGACGCTTAGCCAGCCTATTAGAGTAATTAGTAGTAACCGCCAGACGCCTCATAAGATTTTACATAAGCAGGTTAGAAATACTATTTTACATATGTATTCCCTTTTTCAAACAGTTGTCAATTAAAGTACAACTTTCGTTCCAAGTCAAGAATTAAGAGCACAAGTTTGTCACATGAGTGCTCCTTCTGTGATGAATATTGTTAAAGAAGGTAAGCAGTTCCTGAATTAGGATAAGTTCCCATATTTAGGTCTCCTGGAAAGAATGAAGCAGTGTAAAAACATAATACCAGCTTAGGCAATATTTCAAAAGTGGTTTTACGAAGAGTAGTTTATGATTTATATGACAAGGATGAATATCCAACTGCCAAAATGCTGACCAATTTAATAAGGGAGAAAATAGAATATATGTACTTACATCTTCTATGCATAACATTTTGATGTCTCTTGAGTTCAAATATAAGAGAACCAGTAACAGTAGCAAATTTCTGCTTGAAAGAAGTTATATTTGTTGCAACACCAACATTTCTTGTAAAATGCACAAAGTTAAAAGTACCGGCTATTCCAGACCCATCTTTTATTTGGATAAAATCTGAGTTAATCAAAATACACTGCAGGAAGAATTATGTTTGAATAGTTTGTGCTTTTTAGCTTTCATACTGTTCTTTAGATAGAATTTACCTGCTTCACCGATAGTCAATTAAACCCTACACAATCCAGGAATGGATACTTAATAAACAGCACAAAACATTTAAATTATCAAATGCTATAAAATTGCTTTATAAATACACATTCTTATCTTCCACATTTATAAAATATTTTAACAAAATAAAAACTGGTTTAAAGTTCATTAAAGGCAGTATACAATTATGGTATCATTAAAAGAAGAGACTATATTCACAAATTGTTGAAATGTCACTATTTTGTTTCAGTGTAGCAAAAGCCATTTTTTGCATCAAATGCATCTAATTTGTTAGTCATTTTGTTTTGTGTGCATATAAATGATATGCAAGCAAAGTGTTCTTCGATTCAAGGCTTTATGGTTCAGTTTATGCTACCACACAATGATCATTTTGTATGTTGTCACACACAAGATGAAATAGAAAGCAAAACCCCTTTGTCATCATCTGTATGTTCATCTCAGTTTACCTGCTGGTGGATTCGATGAGTCAAAGACAGACATATCTTCCTTCTCTATGGCCTGCTTAATGTAGAACTGGCAATGCCAAGAGAGCACGATCAGTTTATTGGCTAGGCCCATGTTCATTTTCTTGTTTTGTAACTACTCTAATGCTGTGAGTAGTATATGCATATAATTATGGCAGTGAATATTTCATTATTCTAGTTAATGTATTACCTCTATGAGAGTTGCAATGCCAGAAGGAATAAGAACCAGAAGTGAAGTTTCCTCATCCAAAAGGTACAAAAAGACAACAGCCTGACTAAATGCCCGCCATATAACAGTTCTGGAGGAGAGACCTACTAGATCCTTTCTACCATGCCAAAAACTCACATCATTCTTGAAAGCTAAGAAGTCAAAAAGGAGCTGAAAAACAAAAATAAAAGAATCAAGTTAGTGTAATGCATCCTTAACTTAGAAAATAATTTACAAAACAGTATTTTTCTAAATGCCAGCACATACAGCAGAACTGTTCTATATAAAGTCCATGACACTTTATAGATCCTGTCATAAGCTTTATCTTGACATGCTATTTAATTTTCTTTTTTATATGAAAAACCAAAATATTATTTATTTATGTTTACTGAAGAAAAAAGGAATAAAAATTCTGATAAAGTTACATTTTATGAACTTTTCTACCCACCACAAGTTTAACTTTTATAAAGTATTCTCATACAAGCTTATTTTTCAACCTGAGCACTAAACTTTCTTGGGTATATTTTCATTAAACAATTTTATTACTAATGTAGTTATAAAAGGGATAAAAAAAGTGAACTGATTAACAGGTACTACACAAATATTTTTGTAACAAAAACTTTACTTATCTTTAAATAAATTCATGGAAATGTCAAGAAAATGTGAGATTGCGATTTCGTTAACATTTGCTTACATTATCAATCACATTCAATTTTGATGTTATCAATATTACAGTCACTAGAGGTCACTACATTCCTGCCAGTACTACCAAACTCTGAAAATGAAACAAATTTAAAGACAGAATCGATTGTATTTCAAAATTCATTACGTGATTTCTATTTTTTAAAATAAATAATTTTTCCCCAAACCACTAAATCTATCGGACATTTAATTGTTTTAATAATTTAACTTCTGGATTTATTTCATGGTTAAATGACCATAAATGATCTGCTACATCCGATTTATCAGTCTATTTATACCTAATATTTCGAAAATGTTCTTTCATTCTGGTTTTTAAAATATGTTTGATCTTTCCAATATAAACCTGTTCATAATCTAAATAATTAAATTGATAAGTGCCAGATTTTTTACTATCAGGAATGTTATCATTTTTAGAGAAATGTAGTACATTTTTAATATTATATTTATTTTGAAGAACCAAAGTTATATCAGATTCTTTAAATATTTTTTTGAAAATGTTTATTAACCAAAGGGTGGTAAGTAAACTTTTTAAAATTATAATCATCTTTCATTTTTTAAGGGTAGAAATATCATTTACAGCTATTTAATATTTAAATGTTTCAATATTTTTATGTATAAAGTATTTATTAAAACCATTAATTAGAGCAGTATTAATGTCATAAATATTAAAAGCAGAAGCATTATTAACAGTGAAGTATTCTTCATTTTTGAGTTTGATTTATGAGTCACTATGTTTACACCAGATGGCAGAGTGATCGGAGCTCCGTAGTAGTGGAAGAAGAGGAATGTTCATTTAGTCTCCAAACAGCTGAGGATGAGATCGAATGATCTTGAAAACGTTTCAATTATACAAGTAAGTGAAGTTTGAGTGTAAACATAGTGACTCATAAATCAAACTAAAAAATACAGCATTAATGTGTTTGTATTCTCTATTAAATTCCTTCTTTATTGAGGAGTATATTTATTAACCTATAAATACAACTATTAAAAACAAAAAATGGAAAAAACAAAAAGATGTTCATCCTAAGAGGGGACGAAAATGGCATGATGTGCAAGAGAGAAATATTGGAAAGTGACAATGAAACAATAATAATATGAAACTGAAACAAGTCAGAATAATTTTACAATGATAGACACAGAAAAAGTAAATGAAAAGCATCAACAATTAAAAGAGGCAAACACGTGTAAAGTATGTAATTGTATTAAAGGGTTGCCCAGTTAAAACAGGGCCCAGGGCTGAGCTCCGGAGTAGCCCAAGATGTATCTGTTTAGTATTCAATAAATCATATCATATGATATCATACCAATAAAATATGACTCAAACCTCTCATAATACAGTATGTGTATGGCTTAAGATAAACAAAGGCAAAGTATATGTTAACCATTAGAGTACTGCAATAATACTTATGAGGTTATCAGGTTAATCCTTTTCACTGTCTATATAAGTTTAGCTAAGCCTCTTGATGAGTTAATTTGATAAATATATTTGTAGTAAATACTTAAAGTATGAAGCTATTAAACTTTTCCGTCAGTTTTCCTGCTGAAGATGTGTATAAGTTTACATGAAATCGCAATCCCGGAGAATTTATAAGAACTATCATCATTTCTTATAAGATAAGTGAAGTTTTAAGTTACAAATTGTTATATTTGTATAAATTCTGTAGTTTTTATCTGTTAAAAGTTCTAATCAAGATAACTTGACTGTAGAATGGCTGGAATGTTTCCATGCAACTGAGTTATTTCAACCATAGCAGTGAAAAGATTAACTGATCAGCACATAAGGAAGGATTCTGAACTACACATATGGCTTTTTAATACATCTTCCTCTAGTTGTTTTCTTTCTTTAAAATTATGCATTTTTTATTATATTAGTCTATATTCTAATTAGTGATATTAAATGCAACAGTGTTCTACTTACATGAAATGCAGCAACAGACACAGTGATACAAAGCAAGTACAAGTTAGTATCTGCAAAAATTCCCTTCATTTCATCTACATCCTTTTCCGTGAATCCTAATGCCATAATAGACTTAAGTGCTGTCTCAACATGGCGCATTAATCTGAGAATAAAAACAATGAATAAATGAATTTCTCTTCATTTTTATAACATAATTTTATGCACTAAACATGACATTTCCCAAGTCTCCACATCTCAACTCTATACATTTTGACTTCCACTACTATCTTGTAAACCTTTTCTAACCATTTAGTTTACTTTTCATGCATTTTGAAAAAATATGTTCTTATTGCCTTCATCAAAGACTTGCCATTTTTCTTTTGTTTATTCCACTCACCATTATAACGTATGACAACTATTAAATAATCTAATTTTCTTACTATCACTATCTCCTGACCTTCTAGGCTCCACTTTTCATCTCTTTTTAATTTATGACCCTTTCTGAAAACTACAATCCTAGATTCAACTAGTCTTTTGTATATAGAATAAAAAGAAGTATTTCAGAAAGTGAAGTGCCATTGTTACTAAAATTAGACAAATGAGTCAACCTTGTATATACTTTTCTCCACTTACAAGTTTTTTGATGAAGACTAGTTTCTGGTTGTTTCTAGTTTTTGGTTGACTCAACCACAGAAATGACGATAGGGAAAAAGTTCCCAGAAACTAGTCTTCATCAAAAAACTTGTAAGTGGAGAAAAGTATATACAAGGTTGACTCATTTGCCTAAGTTTAGTAGTCTTTTATAGTTAATCCTCAGTCCCTACTGTTTACAAAATCCTCCAAATGACCTTAATAAAAGTAATAACACCAACAGAATTTTCACATGCACTTTTTCATGAAAAAAAATTTGAAAAAATGTCACAGCTTACCTTAGCTTCCCAATACCAAGAGGAGTATAGCTGAATGTTATATCTACCATACTATGGTTATTGGTTATATGAATTAAGTCCTTTAGACGATTATTAAGGAAGTCATACTGCAGCACTGGAAGGTACTCCATTTTTGATGTTACCCTGTAAAGAACTATAATTTCAAATTTAACGATCATGACAGTTATTAAAATAGAATAGTGGGTGGTGATGAAAGAGGTAACGTTAAATATACATTTTATTTGAAGATTTTCTATCAGTTTGAAATGCATGTAATTCCATATTATTTCTCTATATTGTTGCTTTATAGTGATGTAAACTGGGGAGGCTTTAGATTACAAGTTGAGGATAGGGTTGTATTTACTTAAAGGTGTTTTACCGTAAGGGTTTACAATCTACTTTGCAACTGGGAGCGTAGCTGAAAGGAGAAGGGGTCAGATGGTAGAGGTAAATGTTAGGGGGAGTTTGTAGTCAGGTTACAGATAGATAAATAGCGACAGCACAACTTTCTATGAAATGCCAATTTACTATAACCTTAATGATTTTCTACAAGACAAGTCACCCCCCAAATCTTTAAGAGGCTTTGGGGTGGAATGGTATTGATAACTACATTAGTACATTAAGACCCAGTCAGGCTTACCTTCGAGGAGAAGTCAGTGCGTGGTGAAGTGAAGATCCGGCTTAGCCTCCGGCCGCAACGATACACTTTAGACTCTCTCGTGCCCTGATATCACGGCTATAAGTATTAACGGCCAAACCCAAAAGGAGGAGGCCAACACACGTTGAACCTAGGGACTATTTCCATTTGATCAGCAGAAAAGCTTCTGGAACATTCCATCCGCCATGTTAGTTTAAGCCCAACGACCTGCTAATCATCCATTTCTAACTACCGGGTTCAACGCCTAGAGTTGTTGCGTTTAGCATTCCTACTTGGTTAATGCTCCGAAAATATAGCAAACTAGGGGTTTGACATCTAATGTTCCGTTATGAGGTTTCTACATCTTTACTTCCACAAATTAACAATTTCAATTGTATAAAGAAACCTCATGCTATTAAAATTTCAAATAAATTCCTAAAATAAATCAAGTTCCTTCACTTCACCAAAGCATACGCAACCTAATTGATATCAACATAAAGCACTCTCCCTCCCAAAAGACCAAGGCTAAAAGGCTTCTTCAAAACATTTAAATCTGGAGCCTGGGAGAGTTTTTTCATAATTTTGTCATCAAATTTCACTGTCCAATTCATATACATAGTTATACCAAAGTGTGATACACCTTTCAATATAAGTAATACCTACATCAGAAGACTTGCTATTTCAGGAGGCAAATCTCTCCGTGGCAATTTCACATCATCAGTTAGAATATTGAAAGTGACACGTGATTTTAAATGTGTCACTCGCTGATGACGTTCTTCGGCACCTGCTTTGCCAGCAGATGAACTCTGCCTCTGCAACACATAATAGCAGATGTGAGTTAATATTGCAAATTAGAGAGTAGAGTTTTCTGCATCAGAAAAAATATGAATAAATTAAAATGTGCTACATAAAGTATTAAGCATTTTGTGATAGAGACGTGGTCCTATCACATTTGCTGTTTCAGTATTTAAATGTAATATGTGTTGAGGTGATTGTGAACTGGAAACTGATCAGTAATTTGGATATTTTCACTTGTCTTGACAATAATTTTAAGCAAGAGGAAAGCTGGATAACAGTCATAACCTTACAAAGCTGAAGGATGCATACAAAACCTGCATAAATGTTTCCCAGTTAATGCAGCCTCTCTAAGTATCTAAAACACAATCTTTCACATATGTCAAGACACATAAGAGCATTTGTATGCCTATTTATAGGATTTATGCCCTATTTTGAAATAGACTCAACACCAGCGGTTCCCCGCTTCAAATTTGTTTTGAGTATACCTCTATTACATACCAAAGCAAGCCCAGTGAAATTACCTATAAATATTACACTCATGTGATATGAGGGCGGTTCAGTAAAGAATGATCATAATTTTTATACTCATAATTTCTTGTGTTAGAATTTAATCTTATGATATTTTGTTAGCTTAATGTATAACAAACACGCTATGGTAGTTTCACTGTTACTAATCCTGGTTCCTGCCTGTGAGATGCAGGCAAACAGAGACATGTTCATTATCACCTAGTAAAATAATGGATCATAATATAATTATAAAATAAAAGTATTTAGAAACAGTGGAGCTTCATCAATAAAACCTTTTTAAACCACTTGTCAAACTATAAAAACACTTAAGCTCCACGTGAATTGTACTTGTATCCGCTTTTCAGAATATATTGGTAGTTTCAGACCGATAAAGCTTCTCCTTCATTGCAATAATACTACATTTTGACATAATTCTTAGAATTTTATAAACTTACTAACCACAGAGGTTAGCACAGTGACTGTATTACAAACCTTGTTGTCATTATTGCCACTTCCAGAATCCAAAAGTTTGAATGCTGTAGTTTCTGGAACATGATACTGTGTAAGTTTAATCCTATTGTACACAGCTAAAGGATCACCCCGCAAAGTCCAGAAATTAAGCTTTTTGTTCTGTTGATGTGGGTGTAAGAACACATGCATGAACAGACTTCCATTCTGTCTTGTAGATGGAGGAATTGCTATAGTTAGTTTTCTGAAAGTAATCCACAACATTTACTATGTACAATGTTTGTTTTCTCTAAAATTATTAAAAATCTTCCTTGTATTACCATTTTGTTGAGAACATTCATAGCTTAAAATACTAGGCTATTTAATTCAGTACTGATCAATAATTTAGTTTTGATTTTAAAGGCTGTATGTTTCCAGATAGTAAATAGTGGTTTAACAAACAAACTTACTTTTCATAGGGGACCTCATAGTCAAAATCAGGCAGATTGTCAACAAAGAGTACTTCTTTCTCCTGGGTTGGAGTTGGTTTAACAGATGTGTACAAGGTCAACTGAAACAACAAAGTATAATGCTGATAATGAATCTTCTCTCTCTCTCTCTCTCTCTCTCTCTCTCTCTCTCTCTCTCTCTCTCTCTCTCTCTCTCTCTCTCTCTCTCTCTCTCTCTCTCTCTCTCTTGCAATCACAAAGTTACAAGTTAAATATAATATACTTCATAATTTATTTATTCATTCATTTACATAGAAAATTCCAATGAGCATATTGTTCTACTTAGGGATTGGACTGGACTATGCTATGGAGGGGATTCAGCACTGAGATCCAAACTTGGTCTATTGTACCTATGTCCCCAAGTGGGGCACCCCTGGGAGGAAAGATGAGGCAAGAGGATACAGAGGGCAGCCATTCCAAGAAGTCATGACATTGCAGAGAGCAGGGTCCCTACACTTTACCAGTTGGAAACTCCCTGACAAGCCAGGAGAACCAGCATCCCATCCATCTGTAGTCTGGAAACAACCCCACCAGACCGGGTTCAGAGACCGGAGACTGCCCTACTGGAGAAGGAAGTTCTACCATGCAACTCTGAGATATCCACTGACACTTCTACCCTGAAATAGACCACCATACGAGACATGATGTAAAATGATAATGGAGATGAAATGGAGGGACTCGAAATTTGGTGGATGTAATTAACCTACCCAGCATTTGTTTAGAGACCCGGGAATACCCCCAAAATCAAATGAATCAGGTACATCAGCCACAGCAATCAAATCCGAACCTCCCAAATGCAGGCCACAGATGAAACCATCTGAGCCATCCCACTCAGTCTCTAGTTAGGACTACCCTTTAACAGTAAGGCAGTAAGCAAAATAAAGAGAATAAACTCACACAGAAAAGAATATACAAGTATAGAAAATAATTTTTAAATAAATTTTGTGCATAATTAACAATTTTTAAAAATACTTAAGCACCAAAGTGATTGTGTGATGACAAATTGGGTGACTATGTTTTGGAGGCATATGTAACATACATTTTATTCCATATTTGGTAGAGTTTATTATTCAAGGGAGATATGACTGGTGTGCTTGTTTGATAGATGTATATTTTTCTCTGTGTGTGTTTGATAACTGAATTGGTAAGTAGGATATTGCAGTAGAGTCTCGGTTATCCAACTTTCGATAAACTGACATTCCGTATTATCCGACATACTCTCACCAGTGCTTGGTCAGCAGGATGTGCATCCTCAAACCTTCAGTGAGTGTGCAGGTACAGCTTGGGTGCGGACGATATGGTTTTCATTTCCTGTAAGTACAATATGGCAAGTAAAAGGAAGAAAGTGGTTGTTTCCATGGAGGCAACATTGAAAAGAAAATAGCAGCAACAACTGCTTTTGTCCCTGATAGAGGAATTGTGCAATGGCAAGGACATGATGGAAAAGTTAAGATCTATCAACATGAAAGACGCTGCATACCGGGTGGCTCAGGATGGGGAAGAAATTGAAATGACGACACTGTCAAAGTCTTGGAACACACTGTTAGATGATGATAAAATAAAGAGATAGTACAAGAAGACATGAGTGACCTTGTTCCCTTACTGAACCATATTCCTGGCTGTGAGGACACTACAACTCAAGATGCGAGTAACTGGTGTGCAGAAGATCAACAGTTTGAACTCCCAGACTGATATTGTTGATTTCTAAAATGGTAATGATAATGAGGATGAGGAAAAATGGGGAATTGAACAAAATGAGAAGAAGATGAGTCACACTGAAGGTTTAAGTGCTTTAGAGATAGCTTTGATACGTGGAGCAACAGCCTGAGGCAAGTGCAACTGAGGTATTGCAGAGGTAACTGAGGTAGAGTCACCAAACAGCTGAGGATGAGATCGAATGATCTTGAAAAAGTTTCAATTAATACAAGTGAAGTTTAAGTGTAAACATAGTGACTCATAAATCAAACTCAAAAATGAAGAATACTTCACTGTTAATAATGCTTCTGCTTTTAATATTTATGAGGTATTGATGTTTCATTGGTGGCAAAATCTCACAGCAGGGAAATGTCATTCAGCAGGCAAGCAGACTTCATTGATAGCTTCTTTTCTTAAGACATTTGGTGCTTGTTTTTGTTCAATATTGCATGTAGAATTGCTTTGATTATTCAGTAAATACTGCAAAACCAACAATAGTTTTAGCAATACAGTATACCTACCATGCTTTACTCCATTTTCCAACTTATTTTGTATTATCCAACATTTTCAGTTATTCGACCTTGTCCAGGACAGTTTAGATCGGATAATCGAGACTCTACTGTATTTTAAGTTTTGTATTTCACAAATTCATCATACCATCTACCAGGGAGCAGAGGGAAGAGAACATTAATGCTGCCAGTCAACATATAGCTGGTGATGGAAGCAAAGGCTACCAAAATATGTTCTGTTATTTTACAGTGTAAGTGAAACAAACATGTCCTAAAATTTGTATTTACGCATCACAATATTTAGTATGAAAATGCAAAATATTTGTTTCCTTTAATACTTCTATGGAGACTTGAAAATATTGTAGGATTTCTAAAATAGTTTACTTTTTCTTTATTACTATTGGACTATACTTTAAATACAGAAAATTCGGGTGCAAGAGTGCAAAATGAAGACTCCTTTATGGCTATTATCTACTGTAAATGTTTCAGACTGTAAGCAATATGCGAAAAGGGGCATACATATTATTTGTGTTGTCTGTAAAAGAAGAAGAAACAAGAAAACTGGGATTACGTACAAAATGAAGCTAGCTACAGTGAAGCAATGAATATTACACAAATATAACTATTTGTAACAAAAACTTCACTTATCTTAAGAAAATGATGTTAATTCTTCTTTCTAATTGAGATTGATTTCACAAACAAATTGCTTGCATCGTCAGTCTATCAACATAATTCGTCAAGGATTCCGATTACCATGTTATTATGTTTTTTCAGTATTACCAAAATCTGAAAATGAAGCAAACCTAAAAACAGAATCAACTGCTGGTATTTCAAAATTCATTACACGATGTTTATTTTTAAAAATAAATATCTTTTCCCAAACCATAGAGTGTATAGTATATAGTGTCCGATAGATTTAATGGTTTGGGAAAAGATATTTATTTAAAAAAATAAACATCACATAGTGAATTTTGAAATAGCAGCAGTTGATTCTGTTTTTAGGTTTGTTTTGTTTTCAGATTTTGGTAATACTGAAAAAGATAATAACATGGTAATCGGAATTCTTGATGAATTGTGTTGATTGACTGAAGATGCAAACAATTTGTTTGTGAAATCAATCTCAATTAGAAAGAAGAATTAACATCATTTTCTTAAGATAAGTGAAGTTTTTGTTACAAATACTTGCGTAATAAGAAAATTGGAACTTGAGACTTGCTCCTTGTCAAAGTATAAGTATATATTTTACTTACTATTGGTTCAACTTATCTTTTAAAAGATTCAGATTCCTGTTCAACCTGGAAGGTAGCTCTTTTGAAAATACTCGTACAAGCAGAGACAGACTTGTCGGAAAAAATGAAATCAAGAGTTCAATATAGCGTCATCATGTGGCAATGTTGTGCTGCTTCCACAGGCCAGAGCTGGGTGCTCGACAGGAGAAAGAAAAAGACAGAGAGGCTCCAGAATTTTCTGCCCATTGCTGCTGCCGCTTAAGTTCTTGACAGGTCTACACATTTCTAGAAACAATGGCTGGGGAGGTATAAATATCTGCAAGGTGTTAGAGCGGGAGATGTTTGTTAGTTATTGCAACAGTCGACGATTGAAATGTACCGCAGTGATTTCTTTCATTTGTTTCGTGCAGCAAAACACCGGGTCAGCCTCGAAGACAGCTTATTTTCAATTTCATGTCTTTTTACTGCAGCAAAAGTTGTTCTAAATTTCTGCAAACCAGATTTCCAAATCAATGTAACCCACGCAGTCACAATAGATTACATTAACTTCGTACAAATTATACAAGTTTATAAAAGATAGTAATCCACAAGTGATACAGATTTGTTCTGATATGCAGCAAAATCAAATACTGCCAGAATTATCTGCTGCAAGACATATATGCCTGTATAAACTATGTTTAATGATTCATTCAAAGATGCAAGTAAAGAAAGACATTTCTTTCTACACTTGGCTGGAAATTTAAGAGAGAATGTAACCAAGTATTATATTTCTTTATTAAATCTAGAAAAACATGTCTCAACTAATGGTCCTTCCACCATCCACCTGTTTTCTGATTCTTGTGGCAGGCAGAACAAGAACAGCATCCGGAAGATAATGCTCATGGCTCTTTTGAAGCTAACCACATGCTTTGATTATCTTTTTCATTCTCTACCAATATGCAGTCATAGTTATTGCCTCCAGATCACCTATTTGGAAGAACAAAACACACAGAAAAATGGAATAAATCCTAACTCTAGTGATTATTACAAGATTTTAGAGAATCATGGCACAGTCAAGATACTCAACAAGGATTGAAAAATGTTGGACTTAAAGTTGAGGGCTCAGAAAGTGCCTTTCAAGATGGCTCCACAGTGAGTAATTACTTACGACCAAAAGTTTCTGTTTAAGTGCTAAAACATGCAGCAATAGTTAAATTCCTGTGTTCTTCCAGAAATTAATGTGGCATGTAAAGAAAAAAAAGAATGACATTAAGAAACTCATGCAGTATTTGAAGTGACAGATGAGCCAAAGGATCTTTATGGTAATGTTCTAGCAGATGTGTTCTATTAAACCCTTGAGTACTTTGCATTTTTGCATTAAGACTACTAATTTTGTTCATTGTTATTAGGTTGTAATTAAATTTGTTACAGGAAAGACAGTGTTTATCGAGTTTTGAAAAAACATATATGTATGTATATGTTTTACAAAAACAGTTCTCATATAAATTATTCTTTGCTCAGAGGCAATGAGAACAAATTTGTGTTTGCTTTACTTTTGGCCTGTTTTATTCAACTTTCTAGCCAAATTTTAGTTTTCAGCTGTACAACTTCCTGGTATTTTGCTAAGATACCCAGAATAAAGGCAATTTATTGTAATGGCTATCTAGAAACAGAGCATTATCCTAGCATATAATCTGTGTGAGAAATTTCAAACCTGGAACAGTATGCTTAAAAGTGACAACCCATATCAGGAGATTTACTGGCACAGGGGAAGGTCGTTTGGTATTGGACAGAGGCTGGTTTTGACAGTTCATATTTTTTCCACTAGAAGTGGAAGTAACAAGTAAGTCTCTCTGCATCCCAGAAGCAAGTGTTATATAGTTGTGCTTTTTGTTGTTTGAGTGTTATGAAGACCAACACAGTTAAGTTTCACGCTCACTTTCTTCTCGGGCAGCCATCCAAGTGAAAAGATGATTAGATATCAACGTTTCGGGAGTGTGCATCTCTCCCATCATCAGGATATTTATAAAATGTTATAACCACAAATGAAATACTGGATATAACACAACTATAAACAAAAACAAAACACTATCAAAATTTGCATTACTGAACAAAAGACTGTTTTCAGTAAATTAAATGGCAGGTCAGCAGATGGTGTTAGTATAGAAAATTGTGTCAAAGAAACGTAACTACTTAACTTGATTATCAAGCTGTACTGATCTTTGCTTCTTAATTCGACGGATTTCCATTTTTAAGGCCGGTTTCCAAGAGGAGCTGAAATGAAATCCAGCATCATGATTAAGCGTGCTCCTTTCAGAGGAAATCGCCAAAGCCTCCTTAATTCTCCGCTCCCAGTAACTGTTGCATTTTACCAAGATAGTCGTCTCACGAAAATTGGCTCTATGGTCGTTATCAAAACTATGCTCTGCCAGCCCAGACTTCTCATGTTGCATTAAACGAATGCTCCATTCATGTTCGATTATTCTAGTAGCGATGGTCCTTCCGGTTTGTCCTATATACGGTGTCCCACATTCACAGGGAATGCGGTACATTCCCGGAACTTGGAAGTCCAATTTGTCTTTCACTAGTCTCAACAGATGCTTAATCTTCGGAGGTGGCTTGTGGATGGTCCTGATGTATTTGGCGAGAATTCTACTGATTCTGCCAGATAAATTGCCGTTAAACAGGATGCAGGCTGTAGCGGTAGGCTTATCTGACGCTTGCTGTATTACAGGTTTCCCTTTCCTAGCTTTGGTAATTGAGGCTTCAACGTCATATTCAGAGTAGCCGTTTTGATGGAAAGTGAGTCTTAGGTGCTGTAATTCTTGTTTTAAGTGACTGGGATCAGAGATAGACAAAGTTCTGTGGGTCAGTGTATTGAGAACTCCCAGTTGTTGAGACTTATGATGGAAACTATGAGCGTTCAGATAGAGATCGGTGTGTGTAGGCTTGCGATATACAGCATGCCCCAGTGTACCGTTGCTGTTTTTTGAAACAAGAATGTCCAGGAATGGAAGAGTTCCATCCTTCTCCACTTCCAGGGTAAATTGTATTTGAGGTCGAAGGCTGTTGAGATGTGCAAGAAAGCTAGGCAAAGTGTCTGATCCATGTGGCCAAATTACAAACCTGTCATCCACGTATCTATAGAAATGAGGCAGTTTATGTGGAGCTGTGGCAAGTATTTCATGTTCTAGGTGTTCCATATAGAAATTAGCTATAACTGGTGACAAAGAGGAGCTCATTGCTACTCTGTCTACTTGTTCAAAGAAAGTACCACCAAACAAGAAGAAGGTGGACGTCAGGGTATGTCGGAAGAGCTCTATGATATCAGCCAGAAAATGCTCCTTCAGAAGTTGGATGGCTTCTTGAAGTGGTACTCTTGTAAATAGAGAAACCACGTCGAAGCTGACAAAAAGATCAGAAGGGCCAATGTATGTACAAACTGTATGGAATTACTCACATGATGTGGGCAATCACCTACCAGAGGTTGTAATAGATCAGTAAGGTGACGTGCCAGCCGATATGTAGGGCTGCTCCTGGCATTCACAATGTTAAGTTTGAACAGTTAAGTTTGCTGGTTAACTACTGGAATAAAATTACGTTAAATAGCACAAAAAATACATTCAAAGATACATTATCTTGTACTGTTTGAATTGTGGGATTGAAGCACCTTTAAATCAAACATGCAAAATGTAGGACACTATTTTCTTCTTAAGCACTTTTCGGATGGGTTTGGACAATAAACTGGAGGTCAGTTTCGGATCCGCAAAACCTGATCCATGTTAATATTTTTAATGAAAACAGCAACGAAAAATAAATACATTAAAACAATAAAAATATGTGAACCTTCTATGCCATTTTTTATTGGGTTATTGACAAACTATTAGGCCTCCCTCTCTAGTAATAAGCCTGTTTTTTGTTTCTATAAAAATGGGTAAAAAGAGAGGAAATTGGGAAGAAGGTAATATGGTGTTAGCTGCAAAAAAAGTAAAGAGCAAATCATTATTCTCAAAATCTGACCATTCCCCAGCAATAGCAGTGCAAAATTTGACATTCAAAAGGGGTGTTGAGAGCAGAGTGAAATAATGACCAACTCCATATGAAGTACAAATTATGGAAAAGCGAACACGTTTGGAAGAGAGACAGAAGAACAAAACAACCAAAACTGAAGACCAATAGAACTACAAAGAAGTTAAAAATTGTACAGATATCACTAAAATTTGTCCAGAATGAAGTGAAGAAAAAATCATTTGTATCATCTGTGAAGAACAGATCATTGAAGAATGGATTCAGTGTTGTGTATGCAAAGTTTGGTCTCACGAAAATTGTCTCAATTTTGAAGGGACAATTCTGTAAGTGTTATCACTGCAAAGAAAAACTGTAATACAGAAGTATATTACATGATAAAAATAACTACAGTACAATACCACACTCCCATTTTAAAAATTCAGAAAATGCAGACACCCGTCATATTAAATATCTTTTTAATAAAATATTATTTCAAAAGTATAATTTAGTAAGTGTTCTAATATGGAATTAAAGGTTTCTAAAAATGATACTTCTTTATTATTTTCAATGTCAGAAATTATTAATGTAAGAAAAATCCAAGGTGCCCAATACCATACCTTCCCCTATCATTTCTGCAGGATGAAATTCCAACACACTGAGCTGTTATGTTTCCAGGTAATAGCTAAACCAACCGGACAGAGACCAGGATATCTATGGTTTAAATCTGGGCTATGCCACTGAATTTTTCAATCTGACTCTACCTTTCCAACTTGTCCTACACATAGCCGTGTGAAAGAACAATCTCCCTGTCTTGTTTGTATTTATAGGTTCAGTACTATGTATTGGCCACTGACCACATGTCCTTTTTACACATTTCCAGAGGACTTTTCCCTTTGCTTTTAGTTTTTCACACTTCTACAGTACATGTTTTACTGATTGAACATTTTCACTTGACTGACATGAAGGATCTTCCACAAACTTGAATCTATACAAATATTCTGCAAACATAACTGTACCTGTGAGGATGGCAGAGAGAGAGTGCATGCAGGCATGCGTGTATATGAGAGTGAGAGAAAATTGATATTACTAGATTGATTCATTGACGAATACTAACCAACTATTACTTTTTACACTTATATCAAAAGTATCACATTAATTGAAACTGTTAAGCATCTTAAGGGTTAAATTATTATCGCATGGCATGATACATATTCATGGCCTAGCTAAAGGGGCCAAGAAGAGCATACTAAAGTGATACAATGTGCCCTTACAACAGTATTACTTTGCTGGTCCTGTATCAGTAGAGCAGTCAGTAGAGCACCTCCCTGCCATGCTAGGTGTCTCAGGTTCGATTCCTGGCAGTGGAGGTGGGGATTTTTCTCCAACCAAAATAATTCATTTTCTCCAAAGTCTGGAAGTATGAATGAGAATGCAAAAGTGTGTGTGATCTAATGATTAAAACCCAACGAATATGTTCCAAAGGAGAACGGCCGCCGGGGGAGATGGGGGGGTATAAATGGAACAACAAAAAAAAAAAAAAAAAAAAACAGTATTACTAAGCATATATTACTTTATCATTATCATGTTAACAGCCCTATTGAATGTTACTACAATTTCATTATTATAGAAATTATTTGGGACTTGTAACAAATTTTGGCACTAAAGCTTATTAGGTAATTCAGAATTAATGTAAGTGGCTCTACTTACACCTTTCCTATTATTTGTTAATTTTACTTTGCATGAAAGACAGCAAGAGAAATTGAAACAAATATCATCTGAGATTACAGCTTGAATGTTTACAAAAAAATTAAAATAAAACGAAACCTTGGGGTTGTTCTCTGGGTATTATTTTAGTTGATGTTCAGGGATAAAGAGTACATCATATAATCACAAGAATAAGACATGAAAGTAACTTGAATGCCTCTTACAATCCTCACTGTGCCAAAGTCAAACAAGTGCCAAAAATACTTCATTGTTAAAATTAAGTTTGATAGGGTAATTAATAGGTAGGGAATCCTTAATTCTTAGACCAACTGCCTTATAAAAACAATGTGTGTTCTTCGTCAATTTGCTATGTAACTGACACTCCGAAAAATAAAGGGGCAAAAACATAAACAGCTCCAAAATATTTATTAACATAGACGGATCTTCCATGATAACCTTTTCATTCAAAACAGGCTCTAATATGCCTACATGTTTAGTATTGTCAGATACCGGCATCGACACCGAAAAGTTTCCAATGTTCTCCTGCATTTTCATTTGCTTGAAGTGGCGCAGTGTGTTGTTACATCGTGATACATAACGTGATCATTCATTATGTTTACTTACCTCTAATTTGGGTCTGTTGTGCAAAAACGACGTTAAACACTCCTCACTTCTGTGGCAGGGTGGAGGAATAAATAGTTGAGCTAATGTCCATACTGAATGAGCTATATATGCTACAAATATACCACATAATATTAATGTTAGAGAGGGAAACTGCATTTTATTAAACGTGTAAATACTCCTGAACTTTGAAGGTTAACTGTCACACATTGTTTAGTAGTATGTGCCTACTCATGACCTTCGCAATAGTAATGATCTAGTTCCACGGAGAGGAACTAAACTTATAGCTCAAATACACAATCACTCACAAAATAATTTGACTTGTCATACATTTCACACATGTGGCAAATTTTCAACACTACCGGTAATAGTTAGGACTTCATTGGAGAGATGGCGTTAGCACAAAGACGGTACACAAGGTGTAATTTCAACTGTGACTTCCACAGAAGCTTTGTGTTCTGTGAAAGAATATAAAAAAAGCTCTGACTACCATTAAGCTGTGGCTCTGGTATTACCAGACACTATACTACCAGACCAGACCTTGATACATATTAGGATGGCACTGATTGCAGCGACAAATGGGTTGTCGCATTTCACCAATTTCCACTCTTAAATTTCTAGAAAAAATTTAATTTTCTGAAAAAATGACTCCATCATTTTATTAAAATACGATATTTTTAACATATTTCCATATCAAATGAAATGTATATCTTCAATTTTCTGCGAATAGCCTCTGAAGTACCTTACATATTAAAGGAGTTTGCAACCAGTAGACTAAGTCTAAAGCCCTAAAGGTCTGTAGTGCCATAGACTTTTTTTTAATTAAATCTCCTACAAAATTTCCTTTTTATTAAATCTCATATAAATATCCTTTTATATTTGTTTTATACAGATATGATTAAAACTGGCTGTTTCTGTGTAGTTTGATTCATAATTATTACATACTAATGAACTTATGTATTGTCTAACACAGCAAAGAAAGTCTCCGGGGAATGAGACGCGGGAGTTTGAAGAAGGCTCCTACAGCCTCCCTCGACAGGTTTATGACACCCCATGTCAGTTCAGTTACAGGCCATTCAAAAACATTCTGACGGCTTCTAATTTTGTGGTTAAATCTTCTCGGTGTTAGTGTACTGGGTGCATGTTTTTTTAACGGTTCTGCTCCTTATGTAACATGCGTTCTCTATTACACACATTCATTGTCCTTGTACCACTGTGTAAGGGTGGCACATTCCTCTCAGGGACTTATTTTGCGTTGATGGACAGTACATGTCAGGAAGCAGACGCTATACATATTAGCAAACTTCACTCTGTATTCCGAGTTTGGCCGCTAATTTGCGTATTTTAATCTCCAAAGAATCGAAAATAGAATATCACCCACCTGTGTCACTCACTACCTGTAACGTAACTACCATCTAAGTTCCTTCCTCTATAAAGTTCCTCGCTGGTGTAAAACATTTTATACCTACTTTTATACTTCTAATGTCTGTACAGGCACTTGAAGTTATATTTGGTTCTAAAAAATTCACAAATTGTTATCAATCACTCTTAGCAAAATATGAGACGCCTTCGTATGCCTTCAAATGACTTGAGATAAAGTGACATCAGGAATCCCACTTTTTGAGTTTAATTCCTGGAATTAACGATTTCCTATAATCTACTCATTTTTTATCTGTAATTCTGAACCTCCCGCAAGATGTGGAAGCTCCTAAGAATAACGCCAATTCACAATAGAGTAATATATTACTGTGGTTTTCATATGGTCTGTCCTTGAGCACTACCAGACAGGCAACCAATCAGTCCGATGTTGTCGCAAGCTCCTCAAGTGGGGCGTAATGCACGCCAAGTGAATCCGCTTCTACTAAATATTTGTTGTACTAGAAAAATATTTAAAGTTTTAAGAAATAATGAACGGGAGAAGTAGAGAGTAATACATATTTTTTACTCAGATAGTCTTCATAGTACAAATGAATAAATATATCCATATATTATATTACAGCGCGCCGTGACGTAAGTGATGTAATGTTCATTGTTACTTGTTTGCATGTGTTTACATATATTTGTAATCATTCGGAACTGTAATTTAAATTATTGACATGGTGTGCTGCCACGGCTTTTGTTGTTGAGCCTTTAGAATGCTGTTATCAGTAGAATGTGTGTCGTCTAGGTCTATGACTGTGCTCCTGCGTAATCTGAGGATGACGTTTCGTGTTCTGTAATTTGCCCTACGGAGTTAGAATTAGCATTGTTCGTACTTGCATTTGCAACGTGTACGAATTTAGAAATTCTGGTGATAGTAAACCTATAGCTTATTTAGACTTAGACATAGATAGATAAAAAGCATTTCTCGAAGGTCTCCCTGACAAGACTCCTCAAAAAAAAAAAAAAAAAAAAAAAAAGTTTGGCCTAAAGGTTAGAAATGACATTCGGCTTGCTATTTATCATGTAGGAACTGCTAACACAGAATTCCTATCCGAAAGTAAATGGATTCTTGTCCCCCAAACTATCTCAGACTATAATGAGGAAGTGACAGCTGATTAATTTAAAGAACAGTTTCTGAACAAATTATTAAATTTTTCAAAAGAAAGCATTAGTATGGTTGGATAGTGCCCCCTATCATTCGGTTATTGAAAACAGACTACAGAATGAACTAAATTATTGTTGAATGGTTGCAAAAATGGGGGTTGGATGTTCGGCAACAGATACTAAATTAAGCTATTGCAACGAATACTTCCGTTTAAATATCATAACTTTTAAACTGACTGACGTACAACTTATTTGAAATCGATATGTTAACACAAGGCTCGGAAAACTGCATGAGACGCAAAGAAAAAGCTAAAAGAAGACGACTTTTGGAAAGAGACAGTTAATGAGGAGATTCTGACACCTATTATTACAAACATAAATTTCCAAGACTCAGATGAAGAAGTGAAAATAACGAATTGGTTCTTGATGTAAGTAATGATTGATAAGGATGAGCCACTTAGATTTCTTTTTAAGTAATTCATAGATATGTGTGTACAACATTTAGGAAATGTGATTATGTATGTTTCAAATTTGAATTCAAACAATTACATTATTATAGCATTTAGTGAAGTTTAGTTTGCGTTCCCTTATGCGTGTCGGCGTCCTGCGCCGTGCCGTAGTAGCCCCCCGTCGTTGTGCTTTGGTTCTCTGACATGCAATGTGCCCAGGTTAGATCCCAACTTTGGGGAGTGCGGATTTTGACGGTATAGGGCCGGTGCCTATTCAGTATCATGAGAAAATTGAGGGGATACGATAGGTAGCAAATCTTGGTCACGAAAGCTAGCTTTCCGCTGGTGCGAGATGCTGACCACATCTCTTCCCCATATTCGTTGAATGATCGTCCACTTCCACCTCGTGTATGTGGGTGTGAGGCCGGCAGTCGGGTTGGCCAACTCTGGCCTCTGGCGGCAGGTCTATGACAGTGTGCGAGAGACAGAAGTAAATAAAGAGTGGAGATAACAAGGTAGCGACGCTGAGCACGCAAAAGCTTTTCATTCGTTGGAACATAGATATATTTTTATTTGAAAAACATAATGATCCTCAAAATCTACTGTTGACAAAGAGACAAGCTTTAAGCGTATGGAATTGGTTTAAATGCTTAAAAAACCATCGTAAGTTTTTAAACCCATTCCATATACTCAAAATGAAATGTTTGTTAACACATTCAATTGCCAGGATCATATCAGCGCCATCAGTATGTCAGTATTTCGTTCTGCAGGAGTTTGTTTCTTTCCCCATGCCAATTTAGTGACATTCGATTGTCGCATTTAAGCTTCCCTAGGGGATGAGATCCATCCTCTTCAGCTGCTGAGGTGTGAGCGCTGCGGACCCCTTGCACTCGTGGCACTTCTAACGTTACAGAAATACACCAGATCAAGCATGCGATCGGAAACGTCTGTGCGGCTCTGTCGTCAGATGGGGTTGAGGGCACCTTTAAGTTCCCGGGTGCTAACCTGAGCTAGTAGTTGGTATGTTAGATCACTGACGGCCCGACCGAGATAATCGGGTCTTTCCCGATGGATTGACGCGCCTAAGTGACACATCCACTTCCAGCCTTTAATGGAGGGGGGGCCTTGTTAGTTTCTAGATCTTGTCACACAGGATAGAGCCCCGGAGTGCGTCATCACGCCCCTTTTGGGGTCAACTTTGACATCTCCCGGGTACAAGAGGAAGGATGTTTGACGTCCAACGCAGCTCTCGCCGTGAATTGAATTGAATTGTTGTATTTAAGCATACTTAAAAACCATCGATATGTCCTGATATGCATTCCAACTTGGAATCAGTACAGTGTGACGTGCATATGATTCTTTAAAAACAGTGGGGGAGGAAGGTTGCCAAGTAACAATAAAAGTTAACGAAACGTTAATCACTATTATCTAATCGGAATGATGCGTTGTTGACATAAATAACAGCTTATACAGGAAAGAGTATAATTAAATTTGATCACATTTCTAATGTCAGATAAAAAAGCAATATATTCAATGTTGGTTTGGGTATTTGGTTTTAGGGATTTCGAAAAGGTTGTTTACATTAAAAGTTTGGTGTCCTGTGTTGGTAGTGGTTTTAGGGATTTTCAAAATGTTGTTGGTATCTCTGTGCACGAGTCGAACCACAGAGTCGAAGATAGTGTCAGTTGTTCATGCTTGTTTCTGTTGTGAGGACATTGTGGCCAATTTGTGGCATAGCGGAATACCACGTGTAGGTATGCACGTGCTGTGCTTATATCTAAAACCACATAATTTCGGTATCTCGTCTCACCGCTGCTGGTAGGCTGACGTTCTCGGTTAAATGGGACAACTCTATCTTGTTTAAGTGAAAATAAAAGCATCAAAGAGATCTTAATCAGATACAATGGATATCTTGAAGTTAGAGGACATATTAAAGGAAAGTGCAAATAGTGAAAAGTTGGAAAGTGAGAAGCAGGTAGTAAATAAAACTGGTGATTCGAATGAGAGTGAAGACTCGGATGACTCCGAAATTGATGTAGCGAATGAAAAATCAAAATATCAATTCCCAAGCGGTAAACCAAAGTCGAAAAGAGTTTGGAGAAGTAAAAAATCAAGGTAATATTGTATTGGTTAAAATTGCAGAACAACGCCTTCCTCTGCTACAGTAACAAATGACGTAAAGGAAACAAGCTGTTGCCAACACATTCCGGTTATTATTCTTGTATCAATATTATTGTTGTTGCATACAGCTGTTACTGATAACATTGCATGAAATTATTCATCTTTAACTGTGTCAAAATAACATGCCACATTTAGGGATGTAACACGTTCCTGTGTGTTCGAGTTCTTAGTAATAACATATGCAATAAGAGTGCTAAGTAAAGTCTGCAGCAAGGAGGTAATGAGAATAGTTTATTTTGGATATGTACACTCAGTAATCTCTTACAGAATATCTTTTTGGGGAAGCTAACCAATCAATAGCAATATTCAAAATGCAAAAGAAAATACTAAGACTAAAGAAATAAGTACCACCCCATACTACAAGTAAATCAATGTTTGATGAGTTCAACACACTTCCGCTACCGTGTGTATATATTTTGGAATCAGTCTCTTTTATCCACAAGAATATGCAATACTTTAAAAGAAATCAGGATTATCATACAACACTCGAAGAACTGAGGCACTACATTTACAATACCACAGACTCAATAATATTCTCAATAGCATATCTCAATATCATTGAACATTCTGTTCAATAAGCTACCCAGATCCTTAAGAGCTATGCCAGGGAGAATATTAAAATCCAATTTATATAAATTGTTATTAAAGCACAAATTTTACAGCATTTATGATTACCTCAGTGCAGATATCTAAGTAGACACTATTTTAGTATGTTTCTGTATATATTTAATATGTGTATATACTTAGTTTAATTCTTATCTTCTAAATTATGACGAAACCATATGTATAAGTTGTATACCTACGGTGAATAAAACTCTATGACCATTGGCACAATAGCGGCGTAGAGTTGATATGGAATGATGTCATGGAAACAAGGTGTTGCCAGCTGCAGAGTTGTGAAATTCACAAATACAGCAAAACATTGCCAACACATTTTCTTATTACGAATTATAATACTGTAATGGAAATACTGCATAATAAGCATATTATTAATAATCATGTGTTGGCAACAGTTCATTGTATTTGCGTATTTCAGAACTCTGCAGTTCAGTGTCATTTATTACTACAGAATACAGTCTCTTAATTCAGCTAGTGGGGCAACATACTTTTCTTCATGGTTTAAATGGTTAAAATTACAACATTCATAGCAGTTTGGGACAATAATTGAAACTTATGACAAAATCACGTTATAAATTGAGCTTATTTAATGATTGTCTTTTCTTTTTACAAAATTACTTTTAATTTTAATTGTAGGTTTCTCTTATTTGGTTTCATTAAATGTGTAGATGCTGGATTGTTATAATTAAAGCATTTCCTTTTTCAGTGAGATATTGCTATCAGCACAACATTTTTTGGTGACCTTCCCCAAACAATGTAAACAAACACGACCATTTTTCTTTCATGAGGCGATTTTAATATTCTGCTATTCCTGGTAAGCATCCTCTAAAAGAGATACACAGGTACAGCTTTTAAATAACAGAACTTTTTTTTAAAGAGTTGACAAATAAAATAGAAATTGACTCAGTCAAGTTTCAACAGATAATGTACATACTCTTTCTAAGTTTAGTCCCCAATTTCCTTAATTTGATAGTATTAAAAAGCGTATCACATTTGTTTTACATTGTTAAATTAATATTCTCTTAGTCTAGATATATAAATTATCTCACAGAGAGTCTTCAAGATTTTTCCAGAAATCCAAATTCAGAATTTTTCCAGTCAGTAACTAAAGCTGGATCAAAGAGGTGCTTAAATTTAGGGACTTCTATAGGAAATTCTTTAATTATAATCTCGGTTTCATCTATCCAAGCATGTGCACATAGCTTTGCTTGAATTATCACTCCTGTAACAAGAGCGGGTCACTGCGATCTCACTCACATTCGGTTTAGTGTTTTCGTATCAGGCAATATGAGAACACCTCAGAATATTTTTCGCATTATTAAGACATTTTCATTTGCCTCTGCAAGGAAATTTGGAAGCTAGTCTGCACTCTCTTAAAAACATATACTGTATTTTCAAAATACATTTGTGAAATATATATCATAGCCATACAAAGAGCATGGAATTTGAACCATCCTGCCTTTTAAAAATATGACTTGGTTTACTTGCCGTTTCTATGAGGAAATGTCAAAATATGAATGTAAGTTAAACGTTTAACTGTGTAAAGAACTAATTTTTTTTTCTTTTACTCACGATTATCCAAAAATAACTGTACAAAGGGAGTTTCAGTCCGTCTTAGTGACTTATTTTAAGACAGCAATTAAACCAAATAGAAATGCAATGCAAACTTAATTGCACCACTAAATTTAGTCAAGGAATTAAATCATGAACATATTCAGATTGAGGGTTTTTAATGTCATCATTACACTTGCCCATCTATAGCATTGAGCATTGAGCATTGAGCTCCCACCCAGAAAATTAAATAGTGCTGATAAAACATTTAAGGCATTGATATAAAATCTTCAATTTTTTTTTTTTTTTTTCAGTCACATATCTTACTATGATTGAACATTGTTCAGTGTGTAGGTAGCACAATGGTTCTTGTAATGGTTCTGAAATATTTAATATTTGCAAGTCTCTTACCTGTTTTCTCTGGCCTTCAATGGCAGCGATATCTCATTGCGATTGCTTACTCTCATGTGTCACTGGATTATTTACTTCATGCATCGCTTATCAGGGAAGTCGTACAGTGTCTAAAAAATTATATACTGCAGTTCCAGAAAAGTTTTACACTTAAACACAGTAATTTAAGATTGAATTAAACAATCTTTTTCTGTTATCATATTTTAATTCTTCTATACCTAACATATCTTCATCTGTTGAGTCATTAACACTGTAATCCTTGCCACTACTTTCCATTTCATTGTCTATTGTCTTCAATTACAATTCTTTCAGTTCTTTCTTCCTTTACTGCATCTTTTTCCCAGTACACTTGTTCTATTTCATCCACATGATGACGTACCTTTTCCCATTCCATTTGTGCAATTTGCTCAAATGGTTGGTGGCAAAACATTTCTTCTTTCATTTTAAAGGTTATTTTTTTCTAAGCAACTCATTGTATGAGATCTGCTTATATTTGGTAATTCTATGTAGGTATATCGAGATTTAACTGTATTGGAACACCACAGTGAAGCGAAATAATTATTAATATTTAGATGAGTCGTATTTATTACACCTGCTTCACTTTCGTACCTATTTTGAGGACATGTTTCGCAAATCACCGTTTGCATCTTCTGCTCTTATGCGACAGTCGCATAAGAGCAGAAGATGCAAACGATGATTTGCGAAACATGTCCTCAAAATAGGTACGAAAGTGAAGCAGATGTGTAATAAATACGACTCATCTAAATATTAATCTATATAGGTAATTTAGATCCGGATGTTAATGGGGAAGCCTTAAGGTTGCATGGTTATATTCTGACAATATTTGGTCAAACAAACAGTTCTTTTTTGGATTGTTGGCTAGAATCAAATGATACAATTTTGGTATAATTTTGAGTGAAACTGGCACTCAATGCTCCATTTATTGCTAGTATTTACCTAGAAGCATTTCGTTAGGACGTTTTTAACATCATCAGCTGTTGTCAACTACTGAATGTTGGTTTGGTGAACTCGAAGGCGATAGGGCATCTCTTTCGGTATCTTGTTGAACTTGAAGAGAACCCAAACTTCAAGTTTATCAAGATACCAACAGAGATGCTGTATCACCTTCGAGGAGTTCACCAAACCAACATATAGTTGTCGACAACAGCTGATGATGTTAGAAAGGTCCTAACTAAACATGTTCTAGGTAAATACTAGCAATAAGTGGAGCATTGAGTACTAGTTTGACTCAAATTTATATTAATTTGTGCTTCATTGTATCATAGTCCTTATTCATTGGAATATAGTTTTGTTTTGGTACTATTTTCAACAAATGGAATACTGTGATTTTATAACCAAGAAAGCATAGCAAAGCATACCTCTTCTTAAATAACCTCATCTACAATCTCTTAGGAACATCAAAGTTCTAGCCAGCTGACAATTTCTTGATAATACCTGCAGGTGAAGGCAAAAAGCGTTGAAAGAAACTTTGTGGTATGAGAAGTACAAGTGTGTCTCGGTTGACTCATAGTACAATTTTAATTACACTTATCAAAATTTGTTTTTGTGTTATGCTCAGTTATACATAGTCTTTTTTCAGAAAGGTTAATGCTTTGTCTAAATTTGAGCATTTTAAGAATTAATTTATGTAATTAATCATAAATTTTTATGTTCTGTTTTTAGATTCTCTTCTATTGTAAAGACACCTGGTTTGAGGCTGTCAAAGGAAAAAAAAGATAAACTTCGTCAGGAACTGAAGAATGTTAAAGATCATTCACGATCTATACTAGAACAGCGAAAGAAAGAAAAAGAGGAAAAACGTATGCGAAGACAAGAAAATTTAAAGAGGCAAGAAGAAAACCAGAGAAAGTCAGAGATTGTCCAAGTAGTAAGTACCAATACTTTTTGCATAAAATATGTAGAAGATGTAATAATTAGAACATTAGAACATTTAAAAGTAGCACATAATAAGAATTCAAATAATTAGAACATTAGAACATTTAAAAGTAGCACATAATAAGAATTCATTAATAAAGTATTGTTATAACATTACTACCGTTTCAATTATCTTTACAATTTTAAATTTCTTTAATTTGGGGATTGCATTACCTCTTTTACCCCAATTATACACTACTGTTTGTAAAAAAATGGCAAACAGTGGCAAAGGAAATGATGGCACCCGATGCTCTTCAAAGAAGGCCAGGCATTGTCTTGTTGAAATGTGGCCTGAGGAGATGCCTGAAGCAGGGGTAGTGCTTCAGGCTCTATAACAACTGTTAGGTATCAGCCTGGTTTTGATGAAATTAGGCAACTTATATGGAAGCAAATACACTGATTTCAAAAATGATAAACAGTTTTTGGGTAACATTTAACATTTTTATGAAATTCAATACTTTTATATATTGGACATTATCATTGCAGTACAGTCAACTCTCAGCTTAGCAGACCTAAAGGGGCCAGTTGCCAAAAATTGAATGTCTGTTAAATTGCGAAATGAATGAAAGTGAAGCAAAAACAATTGAACTGTTTTATTGGTACATACCATTTACTTTATGGTACTCTTGGTTACAAGTCATTCCTTGTGAAGTAGTGGGTATGAAGAAAAGTGTAAATGACCATTTGCTTAATCGCAAAAACTATTTGTAGTTGGTTTATTGATACTCGTCACTTTTTATATTAATGAGAGACTAGTTTCAAAGGCAATCACCTCCATTTTCAATCTCTTTTCAACTCAGTTTGATAGCAATTTTGACATCACTGTTACTAAATTCCTCCAAACACATATAACCATTTGCTTCCCAGTTGAATATTGCGTCTTTATGATTAAAGAGTGAAACTGTCTGAAATGTTCATAATGGGCTAGCACTTGTGGATCTGGAGATCTTTCCACATAAGAAGTCACATCATCCATATGGTCTCTTTTACAGATAATTTAGGTACACACTTCAGAGATTCATCATCACTGTCTTCATCTTTATCCTCTTGTAGAAAACTTACAGCGATCTCTTCATGACTCAGAATCTGGTAACCTCTGTCACCTTCATCCATGTCCAGCCACTCTTCTAGGATGTGTTCACTTAAATTATTCCCTGCCTTCATCACTGTATTACAAAAATTGGATGTTTCAAAGCCACTGAAATCATATTCAGCTTCAAAACCAGAGTAGACCTGTAATGAACTAATGAACACAGGAGTACTACATGCAGCAGAGAATGGCCAATTCAGACTGAAGCATGTGAGCCCTTGAGCGCGTGACATGTACACTAACTTTAAGGAATGTAGCGGAAGACACGTGAACTAGCCTTCTTGATCGAAAAGCACAAGAACATCAACCACTAATACGTATGTTGATAGTCGATGCACTGGAATTTCCCTTTATAGAGACAGTTACAAAGTCATTTATTTACCATACTATTATATAATTTTTGGCAATGCAACAATTTAATCATTGCAGATCTTTTAAATTTCATTTAAATTTATTTTATAACCAATGCCAAATTTAGTCTGTTAAATCTGAAGTCCATTGAACAGGGTTCCATTAAATCAAGATTTTACTGTAATTTCAAAATTTATTTTGTGATTTGTGAGAAAACCTTACATGATAGAACAAATGGGAAGCACATTAAGCTTATTAATTTTTAGATGAGTCGTATTTATTACACATCAAGCTTTAGTCGCATAAGAGCCGAAGATGCAAACGATGATTTGCGAAACATGTCCTCAAAATAGGTACGAAAGTGAAGCAGATGTGTAATAAATACGACTCATCTAAAAATTAATAATTATTTCGCTTCACTGTGGTGTTCCAATACAGTTAAATCTCGATACATTAAGCTTAGTTAATGTCACCTTTTGGATTGCAAACTGGTGAACAAGTTTTATTTTGCAGGACAATGTTATTTGTTGATTTGAGTTTGCTTTTCTGTTTGCCTTTTTCTTAAAACAGGATGTTTGAATGTTCAGCGAATGTGTATTTAAAAATTCTTATTAATAACATAAGTCTTAACATTTTAAATATTAATTCTAATACAAAATTGAATCGAGAATATATTGACACATTGCTTCACTCACACTGTTTATTCACAGGACATGTTTCAAGAGCTCTTGCTCCTATCCTCAGCTGATACTCGACTAGTGCAAGTTGTAGTGGTTTCTTCCTTCTCCGTATTGTCAATAGATGGCGTGATGTACTTGTCAAAGATGTCCGGTGGTGGAGTTTCAAAATTCATGACTCTATGATGATTTTTGTTAATGAAGATTTTTTCCCATACGGAAAGGTCTATGGGGTGATTAACGTATTTTATTAGAGATGTTTCCAAATTGATGTCATGTCTAGTATTCAAAAAATGAAAAGCCACTGCTGATTTTTCTGTTTCACCATTTTTAATGTTTCTCATATGTTCTTTAGTTCTGATGTTAATATTTCTTTTTGTTTTTCCTATATAAATTTTAGGGCAAGTTTCACATTTGATCTCATAGATTCCTGGTTTTTCTTTGGTAGTGATTGAATTTTTGGGAGGGCCTTTTAACAAATTTCTGATATTAAACCTATTTTGAAGTGCAAGAGTTATGTTGTGTTTTGAGAAGATTTTTTGGAATTTGTTATAGGCTGATGGGTGGAAGGTGAATTTTTTAAAAAGTTTTTTCTCTTTTTCTCCTGTAGGTTCTAGGGTGGTGGTTTCTTTTATTTTCTTAGCTTTGTTGAGTCTGTTAACAGTTTTGTCTACTAAATTTGGGTTGAAACCGTTGGATATAGCTACTTTTTTTATGTGTAGGTATTCTTCTTGATAATCTTCTCTGTTTAGTGGAAAGTTGATCATTCGAAAGATTAAACTGTTGAAAATGGCATGTTGGTGTTGTTTTGGGTTGAAACTGTTGTTCTTAATGTAATTATCTGTGTGTGTCGGTTTCCTGTAGATACCAAAAGTGAGTTTGTTGTTCATTTTTTTGATCTTGATGTCCAAAAAGGGGAGCACACCATCCTCTTCTGTTTCCAATGTAAATTTTATAGCTGGATTTTGTATATTCAAAAGTTTAAGACCATCTTGTATGAGTTTTTTAGGTACTATTGCAAAAATGTCGTCAACATTAATTCTAATGTTTGTTTTCTTTTCAGATCAAAAATAGTGCAAAGATCAAGCAAATGAAGAGGAAACATCTTCGCAAAATTGAGAAGAGAGACACAACAAATTTATTAAAATAAATTAATGAACATTGATTATATCATGTATATATACTGTACTGACTGCTATATGTAAAATTCAACTAGCAATTGCTACATCTAATGATAGATGAGCTTTTGAGGGACAATGCTGCTGAGACATTCCTGAACAAGTTTTCAGTATAGTGACTTGGCAAAATAATGTAATTGAGAATTAACAATACAAAAGGAAAACCTATGTGTGCCTTGAACTTATTTGATAAATATGTACATATATAATTTAGAAGCTTTAATTGTTCAAGTTGTCATGCATAATTATCATTGTTCAATGACATACTTTTATTATATAGCTATTTCTCGCAGATCTGTTTTAGGATAGCATGATCAGTTTTCATTTATGTAACAGTGCTTTAAGATAACTTCAACTCGCGGAAATACAGGCAGTGTGGCTGCCTCATCTTTCTCACCCATCATCTTTCCCATATACTTTTCCCTCTGTTTGCGAAGGACAGTATCTGTTTAAGGCATAAGTGGTGCAGTGAAATGTTTAGTGTGTGGTTCAAGCAATTAAAAAGTATAACTTACAACATTAAGCTACTCATAGCAGTGATTACGGGGAGTGAACAGTGGTATGATGGTAGAGAAGCTAAAAGACACCATGACCACTAACAGTGATGTGGACTATGAGATCTGTGAATTGGCTGTACGTCTTAGCTTTAAAATAATACTTGAAATTACTAGACAACTTAGACCTTTAAAGATAATGAATTCGCTAAAATTTGTCTACTTGTGATGGCCAATAAAGTTTGCCCTTTACATATACCATAATGTGAAGCCAGTAGTTTATCTTCCTTCGATGTTATGCAACGTATTGCAGATCTCTAGCAATGTTGAAGAGCAGTTTACTGGAGAGATCTAGCGCATTTATTTATTATTCTGTGATGCTATATGAAAGCCAAGATACTTGTGGTACAGCGCAATTAGTAGTTTTTGTTAGAGGTGTGGATTAGAAGCAATGGATTTGGGACCAGTGACAAGTATAACTGTTACAAATATTTTCAAAAGTTGAGCAACCTTTAAGTCGGAATAAATTTACATGGAATAAACTTACATCTGTAGCAATAAATGGAGGTCCTAATATGATCAGTCTATTAGACCATATCAGAGATAAAATAAAGGACCTTGGTACTGTCGTGGCGACGCACATAAAAGGTTCGCCACACATAGATAACAGACAGATAGTGTTTCACTGAGATAAAGAGCTTGCATAAGCTGATAAACATAGTGCCGGAGATAAAAGACTTGCCGTCACAGATCTAATTACATTCTAGAAATTCGTGTTTTATCTGGTGACATGTTAGAGAACATTCTATAACAGTCTGGAATTCATGAAAATGAGTGTAAAAAAAGAAACCATGGCTAGTGATTGAGTCAGTCATAAACAGTAAGCAGCCGTAAAGTGTTGTAACGAGAGTTGATGTTGTAAACAAATGTAATCAGAAAGCTGTTATTCTGGTCATTGACCTTGGTACATTGTGATTGTGTATGTGATGTAATTCTGCTGGTGAACAGTGTATTTCTACGGAAATAAAGATCGTTTTGAATTTCTGCAAATTGGACTTTTAATTCTACGAACCCACAAAGTCACAGTATTAACCAAAGTATCATCTGTTCGTTGCATAATTCACCAGGAGAATTTGTGTGCAAAACATAACATTCTGAATAATGTGATAAGTATATCAAAATTTTACTGTATTGGAACACTACAGTGAAGCGAAACATAAATTATAGATGAGTCTTATTTTTTCACATTAGTGAAGCTGATGTGTAAAAAAATACGACTCATCTATAATTTAATAAATGTGTTAAGTGTTGTCAAAATTGCTAATTTCATTAGGTTAGAAGGACTTTACTATCGACATTTTAAAGCATTTCTTGATTAATATAATAGTGAATTTGGCAACTTACCTTATTATTTGAAATTAGGTGGTTAAGGCAAACTGCATTACTGGAGAGGTTTAGGAGAGGAAATTGTATCGTTCTTAAAAGAAAAAGGTATGTCTGTTCCTGAACTTAATGATTCAAAGTGGAGTTGTGATTTGGCATTCGTTGCAGATCTAATAGGACAGCTTAATGTTCTTAATTGTTCTCTTCAAAGTAAAGAGCAAATTATTTCACAACTCATTGACTCTGGACTGGCATTCAAAAGAAAACTTGCATTATGGGAAGAACAATTAGTAAAAACAAAAGCACATGTAACTTTCCAGAACTGTCATCTTCTCATCATTTGGAATTTGCAGAGCTTAAGCAATATGCAAGGGTACTATACTGGTCGCCAATCTAGAAAGTGATTGACATTTCGTACGGAGAGAGAGGCGACGTTGCCGCTTATTGCTGCCATGTGGAGAGCGCAATAGAATTACGCGTGCGAAGGTGATTCAGTTGTGACTGCAATGGGTATTTTATTATTATTATTATTTATATTATTATTATTATTAATTATTTATAATACTATACACAAAGACAATAGAAAAGTCATGGATCTACGTGCAAACTCTAGAACATGCAAGAACACATCAATGTAAAGATCATCGTAACAAAAGAGGCATACCTGTGACATTTTGAGAGCTTATTGAAGTGGAAAAATGCCGCTTACATAATTTTTCCCGGTAGTTTCTAATTTATACCCCAATGTCTAACTTTCTTCTTTAAAATACTTTTCTTTCCCAATGCCTTTTCCTTAATGCCCTTACTGATACCTACAGCACGTGAAGTCCTATCAAGCACCTTAGAGAATGGAATAATAGACTCCCCTTTCAATTTATCCTCATCGAAGTATTCTCTCACAGAGCATATTATTTCCAGTGTATGTTCTTTAATTGGAATACCTTTACCAAATACAGTTTTATTTGGTTCCCGAGCACGTTCAGGTTTTCACTTGTCACTATATTTAGACATAATTAAACATTCATTAAACATAATTGCACAGATACATGGACTCAGGCATACGCACAGATTAATAATGTAAACCAAGGCAAATTGCCACAAATAAAATGCAAAGAAACTTGCCAGTACAGGATCTCTTAACTGTTACGTAAAGACATTTTGTTTATTCAGCATTATCGGCAAGAGAAACAAACACTGAGGTATTATGATTACTACAGCATTTGCGTAACTCGCTCACCCGCAGTTCATGTGCTAAGCACGTGTTAGCATATCAGCAACCAAGGTTTAGCATCTAACGTCATGGAAACGTCTCGACTCTAATCGGCCATTTTAATCGTTTCTATGACAACCGTTATGACGTACTCATCCCCTCCCATTTATTTAGATGGCTATTCTATGTGGTTACTAACTGTCAATCACATTCTAGTATGGCGACCAGTATAAATAATCTACACGGCAGTTTCAGAGTGCAACTCCAGGAGTTAGAAAATATGGAATCTACATATTTTCCATTTTTTGTCACTCCTTTCACCCTGGGCATTGAAAACGTTTCTACAGAATATCATTTGAAACTTATTGATCTGCAACATGATCTGAAAATGGATTCCTTCATAAAACAACCTTGACCAATTTTTATTTAAACTTTCCCCAGTTTAAATTTACGCAACTACACAGACATCCTGCTCACATATTAAGCATGTTTGTCTTACATCTGTGGCAATCATTTCCCCCCCCTAATGAAACATGTAAACCTGGTCACAGAAGCCTTTTATCTGACATTTTGAAATGTAGTATTTGCCCTTGTACTACAAAGACAATTATACCGAATATTGAAAAGATAATTAGGGGTACAAAAAGCTTGAATCAGAGGTGAATACAGTTGGAAATATTAAATGTAATACTGATATATAAGTGAAAGAGGGGCTATGAAATACGTAAAATGTAATGTTAAATTTGCTCTGTTAAGCACCCATTTGAATTTAGTAGTTTACTTCTCTTTGTATGTGGCCGCGCCGTGGTTCAGTGGTTAGACCGCTTGGCTCTCACCAAGGCGGCCCGGCTTTTAGAGGATGATGGTTGAGGTATGCAATTAAAAACTGGTAAGTATTCATAGTGGCTTATTGAAATTTTTATGTTTAACGTATCATTCTTTATTGGTATTTGGGAAATAAATTTGTCATGGGTATGTAATTCTTTTTGTTCCACTAGGTATTATTTTTCTGTTTTTGCATTGGTATAAATGTTAGCCTTCATTAATTTGTCCTACTTTTCTGACTTGCTTTATTTCTTACACTAGTTTAAACAGTACCCAAAATTTAATTTGTGTTATCTCACTTTCAGCCCATTACAATGAACAGAAATGTATGCTTTTCTCCAAAATTGTGTAAAGTGCAAATTCATAAACGCTACAAAATGCTAAATGTACAGTTCAAAATGTAAATTTTATAAATGCTAAAAGAACTGGTAATCTAGGAAAATTAAATACTGGCAATATCTGGGATGAGATAAGCTATTGTGAACTCAGCATTATGTTTATCAACAGAGCGACACATGTGACATCACATGAGCAACAAGATGGATTGACCAATAGGAAATGAGTGTAAACATGATAAGTTCTGTTCGACGAAAGTCGAATTGAAGACTGAAGTTATAACTTCTACTGCGCGACACAGCGGCATCCGCGTAGTAGGTTATGGTATTATGATGTAAGATGTACATCTAGAGAAATGCCTTATTTTTCCAAAAAACTACTGAAGTACCCCGTGATCATATGATATGCCAGTAAGGGACAATCCTGATATGGCAATAGTCGAAGGCTGTTTGGGCCTTCAACGACCTCCGAGCTGTGTAGCAGCCTCCTAGTATACTTCGGGAACTTCATCTTAAAATATTGGTGTGATTTACCGAGATTGCGCTGCTTCTTTTTTGGGCGTTTTAATTTTCTTTCAATCAAGACAGATCAAGCAAACGCCACTGGGCATTGGCCATAGCTAGTCAATAGCACCTGTGATGAAAATACTGCATTATATTCCATGAGCTTTTCAGTTATTAGAAAAATACGGAAATACCTTTTTTTATTTCTAAGCATTGCTCTTTTATAGTGACCAACTGGTGTTTAAGACAGCAAAGAAACGCCAGTGGCGGATGATCCTTAATTTATTGTTTCATCTTCCTAATGTTCTTGCTTTCCTTTCACTTCTTTGTCAGAAATTTCAAAATGTTTCTTATTTTCACTGTCTGTATTGTTTTTAAAACTCAGTAGAAATCTATCACTAATTTCATCTATTAAGCCATCTCTTCCCCAATTATATTACTCTATTTTTTCAACATGTTCATAAGCTTGTTAGTTTTGCTTGGTCACTTTAGTCATTGAGAATGTGAGCGAACGCTCCATAAATATGTTCTAATTTATCAAAACAAATAAATAGTGTAAACATAATTGATCTTTAGTTAATGTCATTGATCTCTTCTTCTTCTTCTTGTTCTTTACCTTATCCCTAGTATACTACTTATCGCAGTGTCCTTTATCATTAAGCTCGGGCCTGAGGGATCAAAGCTTTGGTTCTGATAGAGAACCAGGAAGGGTGGGGTGGAATGATGGCAGGAGAAACCGAAGATACTGAAGAAAACCTGCCCCAGCGTGAGTTTTCTCACTTTGCAGTTGCCTGGAATCAAACCTAGGTTGCCTTGGTGAGAATCTAGTGGTCTAACCACTCAACCACGGTTCGGCCCCATCATTAAGCTGAGTTCAAAAACTTCCAATCTGCAAAGTGATCTTCTTATTGTGTTTAGTGGATCTTTCAGTTTATTTACTTGTGATTCAATCCAAGCCGTTACTTATCCTATGTTAGCAATGACAGGACTAGAACATTTAAACTGGGGATGAGAGGAGCTCTAGTTAGGCAAAGGGAAAATAATGAGTGGTGTTAGGGTGAAGTGGAGGATTTTAGTATACTATTAGCTTTTGCTCAAAATAAAAGCTTCTGTAATTTTATACTGCATGGCTAAGTCAGCTGTAACATTCTTGTATACACTATCTTCTGCTTTTCCAGCATTAGGGGAGCTATAGATTAAATAAATTACCTCTATGATCTTGTACTGAGGTTTTAAGAGCACTTTACTGTTGCAAATAAGCATTAAAATAGTATCGTCTACTTAGTTAATACTTAGTCAAACAATGTAATAACATTTATTAAATTATAGATGAATCGAGTTGTATTTATTACACATTAGCTTCACTTACATACCTATATTGAGGACATGTGTCGTGATCTATTGTTTGCATCATCGGCTCTAATGCGACTAAAGCTTGATCCAGTGGTGTGGGTAGTTCTGGAGTTGCTGCTGCCATCTGTTGATTTTGTGATGAATTTAAATTTAAATATGACTCATCTATAATTTAATAATTGTTTTGCTTCACTGTGGTGTTCCAATACAGTTAATTTCGATATAATGTAATAGCATTTCATTAAGAAGTTACAATTGCTAAAGCAACTGGCACTTGTTAGATTTTGTTTTTTAATAAAAACATCTCAGTGGAATTTAATCTATGAGCTGTTATAATGCAACTTCTACTGCAATGACAGCGAGATCACCGTTTACCTTCTCAGTAACATCTTTTAATCCTTTATAACTAAAGATGAAGTCACCCTACATAAAATACAGGATGTATATAGCTATTGCCGCCATTTTGAACAATTCTGTCATATTTCTCCAGTAACCTACTAATGCACAAGATAATTCACTTAACATTTTCACTTTATCTTGCTGATTTTTCTTACTATGCAAAGTGCAATGTAATAAATAATAGTTTTTAATTTTTTACATTTTAGGATTATTCTTGGAGGCTTCATCTTGAAAATCTAATTACAATATCATTATTATGCATTACTTAAAACAATTATTTTATTATTTAACACTCATTTTTATCCTGAAGGGGTAAGGGTGGATATACCAGCCCACTAGCGTGTTATGCTTCATAGCAATAACTTGGCACAGTCAATCAGGTCTGTTGTATAGGTTTCTGGTTAACAAGCAACAATGGATACCATTATTCTTTATGACAAAGGAACTCTAAAGGTGCATCCATTTCCAGCCAGTAGTATTGTTAGTATTGCATGTTGCTAATGCTGACATGGAGTCAACTCTTGTATAATTTTCCTCCTCTGAACAAGATGAAGTTATGATGCATAGTAACTGTTTTAACAAGTGTGTGTGGGTGTGTGTGCGCGCGTGCTTGCATCCATGTGCATGCACACTTGTGTCTAATGCTCAAAATTTGATAGTAAAATCATTCTTCTTCTTACTTTTCAAAATTTAGAGATTAGATCTTGATTTTTGAGAATTACACATACAATTAGGTGATCAGTGTTCATTAAATAATCTTTAAGCATTGTGAAGAAGTTATAAATTCAATCTTGAATAAATGTCCACTCAAGACAATCATGATCTATATTAATCTGAACATTGCAACAGATGATTTTCTAGATAGATCTGGAATGTTTTAAGTTTATTTTGGAGATACTTCTAATTGAGATTTTCAGAGGACTGGGCTGGACTGGCCTATGCTATGGAAGGGATTTGGCAAGGAAGTCCAAACTTGATCTATTGTACCTATGCCCTCAAGTGGGGCAACTCTGGAAGGAAGGATGAGGCAAGAGGAAAAGAAGGTGAAGACATGATAGAGCAGAAGGCTGGGTCTACGGTTATGTTAAATACATTACTCTCTCCTTCCTCATGGGTCAGTTTTTGCAAAATCTGAATTTTTGTCTTAGCATGAATAGTATTTATTAGAGATTGATTAGTTTTCCGCTCGTCACACACCACTTAGGGGGAATGCAATACAACAACACCGCAGGACTCCAATTGGTTGTTCACCGAGTAGTGCTTAAGGACAAACATCATCCCATTTGAAAAACATAAAATTAGGTTAATTGAGGGAAATTAATATTCTTACACTTTAACTGTGTGTAATCTAAGATTTAGATAGGTAGAGTTAGACTAAAAAATTCAATGCCATAGCTGGGATTTGAACCACAGATCTCCTAGTCTTTGTCTGTTGAGCTACCATGGCCGTCATGACATTAAATTCTCCAACTGACTCGTATGTTTGCTGGTAAACCACTAGGGGTCCTCATATACAATGAGATATGCACCGTTTGTGGCAACTTACTATGCTGTAAATACTAAGTCCCAGGCTTTATAGTTACCACTATTGGGTTAATTGATGGAAATTAATCATTCTTCCACACTAGCCATGTGTCACTTCTTTATTTCTACTGTTTCAACTGATAAATTTTTCCAAGAACAGCTGAAGAGACATGCATATGATATACTTACGTCTTTTACTCATAATCTCTCAAATGTTGAACTCAAAAATTAAAAAGTAATAATCCAGAGAAATAGGGTTAAATTTAGGAATGTGACACTGTATTGAACAATAATGTATATTTATGGTGAAAATAGTAAAAATAACAGTTCATACATACAGAATTTGGGTATTTTAATAAAATCATAATGAAACTATTTAATGTAGATACTTAATTACATTACGTTGAACTTATACATCTAACAACTACAATTTATTTTACGTCACATTCTGTTTTTATTATTAACTAGAGCAACATTTCATTATCTTTGCTATTTAATGTCTAAAATCATTCTCCTGTAATGTCATAGAACATACACAAACTATGGTAAAAATTTGTCAACAGTTTAAACTGTTCTTAATTCATCTTAATATGAAACAGAAATACACAACCTTTACAGAATTGGATTCCATTGAGTGTTACATCTTTATAGGCCTTAACTAACACCACAGAGTTCTCATAAATTTCCCTAAAATTTAAAAAGGGATGGGATTAAAATGAAGTCTTTCAGATTTACAGGCACTTAACCATTTATTTCCCATGTAAAAAGAAAATTACTTAACTGTCATGAATTGTAGCACGTCAGCAAAGACATCATTTTATATAAAAATTATATGATATTTAAAATGCATTTTAATTAAAATTTACTATAATTATCTCAATATTATTTTTACATTTGCCCACTAAATAGAAGCACCAGGGTGATTTTATGCATCTGTAAATATGATAAGAATAATACACAACACACATACATACACTAATTAAAAAATTTGTACATGATGCTGTAGGACTTTTCAGTATACATATATTTTACTGATTCTACTATATATAATTCTAACTTTAGGCAACATAAATTTCAGTGTATAAAACAGTAGTAAAGTTCTATAATAGCATACAAAGACATCATTTCAAAATATTATAATTTCATGTGTCAAAACACTTTACCATCTAATCATATAAAATCATATTGACTTAAGAGAGTGATTTAAATGTTCACTAAGTTATAATGTTAAAAGCTGCTCTCTAAAATGGCTTCAGTTTTAACTAAAGACTAGACTTACTTATTTTGTTACTTGCTTTCTCATAGCGTTTTATTAAATTGACATAAGATTAGTTTAAACATTTCCACACTTCAGTTTTTGGAGTAATGTTGTGCATGTTTATATTGTTATTAATGAACACTAAAATATTTTCACTTACAACAGACATACAATTTGAGGTAATTAAATAAGAGTAACAGAAGTAAAATGCCAAAGTTATGTGTTAATGGGCTATTGAAGTTATTTCATTTTGCTACTAATACACTCATATAAAACCTGACTTTGTGCCTCATTGTCACTGATAAAAATAAAAATGATTCTTAGTAACAACTGTTTACAGTATTTTCATAATTTACTGTTCAAATAATCTAAAAATTTTAGGTTAAACATATGATTGCATATCAACAACATTAGTATAGTAAAACCTCATTAACCCGGACCTCTTTAACCTGTATGTCCAGATAAAACAGATGAGTTAAAAAAAATGTTTTGCATAGTAAATGAAGACTTGTTTTACAGATGATAAATGGCTATTCTCATAGGTACATTACTTGAATTTTCTTGCAGCGGGCTAATTCATTGCACTCACCCAGCCTGCTTGGGACCAGGTTGGAAGAGAACTTTTTCCATGACTTTGATAAAGTTATGGAAAAAGTTGTGGCCTGTTGTGTGTGACTTGCCTGAAAACAAGTTCGAGGAAAAAGAAAAAATAAGTATGGAAGAAGATTTTATAGGCATTTTTAAAAATATTGATGGCAGTTATGATGTTGATAAAGAAGACATTGACAATTGGTTGCAAATCAACAATGATGGAGGTTATAAACCAATTACACAGGAAGGCATTATTGCATTATGCAATGTTACTGAAAATGAAAATGAAGAGTATTCAGATTCAGACAGTATTGATGAACCAGCTTGGTTATGAACCATGCACAAGCAGTAACAAACAGAGAAATTGATGCTTTATTTCGACAGTCAAGGCAAAACATTGCCAAACGAACTTCTAATGTTAAAGTAGATGCGAGGTCACCCTGCTTGTAAGCGATACACTAAACTGAGACAACAGAAGTAGTGCCAACTAGTTTGTAGTTATGTTGTGTACAGTGCAAATACAGGCTTTGCAGCACATCAGTGTATATATTTTTAGGTGAAAGTATGCCGATAGTAATTTCTAAACTCTATTAAAACAATTTTGGTTATGTTTTATATATTTTTTTAATAATTTTTCTGTCATTCTCTGGATAACCCAGATTTTTTTTTAACTTGATCAGCCCTGGTCCCAATTGATCCGGGTAGATGAGGTTCTACTGTATATTAACAGAATTTCAGTTGTTGGAAACAATAGTGGCAGTTTTATTGTTTTTCTGGCATTGAGAGTTTTGTGACACATCTGTTACTGAGTACATAACCTTTTGAACATTGACAGCCATTGAAGTTTGCAGCTGTGGACTAAGGTTTAATATAGGATACAAGTAGAATTGGCATTTAACACCTTGCAACTTTGTTTTGAGACAATGATACCTAATGTTTCTCCCTAGAAGATCACTAAAATAAGGAGCACCAAATTGTACTCTAGCTTAATCATTTTTGGTTCCTGTGTCTGAAATAGCTCTAATACTATGTATTCTATGCTTCATTTTTTATCATTGCAGCTTTTTTTTTCCTTTATTTAAATATCACTGTAAGGATTTTTAAGCCAAGGAAACATAATTAAATTAAAGTATTCTGCAATTCAATAAAATCAGTAACGGTGCACTATATTAGTTATATAAGTCTCTATTGGAATTATAACTTCTAATCCACTTCAAACTAAAATTAATAACATTTGTAAAAATGTGTAAACATTTGCCATATTTTTAACTCATTTTACTTAGTGGATCAGCTCTTTATATATCCAGATACAGTTATTCCTTAAGGCCATATTCTACTTATTCTAATGTTTGTTTTGAGAATGCTTAATCCCGTAATGACCTCCAAGAGATTTTACAATTAATTTATTTGCATTATTATTGTAATGATAAATGGTTCAAGAACATACCAATTGTAATTACTAAAAACTGAAGCTAGCTACAGTGAAGCAACAAATACTTCACAAATATAACTATTTGCAACAAAAACTTCACTTATCTTAAGAAAATTTACATCATTTTCTTAAATTCAGTGAAGTTTTTGTTGCAAATAGTTATATTTGTGTTATACCAATTGTATTTGCTAAAAGGTTGGAAAACCAGGATTACAGAATGGTCAGTACATGGCCAGAAAAGTTACCACATTTCTATAGAATTATAAAGTAGTATGACCTGCTATTCACTTTAGGATGTTGTACAAGTTACGAGAATATTTCTGCAACTAATGATGATTATGAATGTCTCTAAAGAGCAGACAGATGGTGTATGGTTAGCTAATGCAGTAGAACTTTTAGTATTTTATCTGCATTGTTACTTGTGCGTTTCCAACATGCATTAGGAAATATTCCTACCAGTGACATTATCTACCGATTTCCCACATGTAAAGTGATGAGTATGGGAGACTAACAGCAGAAGATCCCAATAATAACAATTTAAATCTAAATCCAAACTAAAGCTTTCATAGGTAGCTGAACTCCTACACAGGGTAAATTGTATGTAAATGATTATTTTATAATATAAAATCTATATAGGTATGTTTTATGTATCCTGGTATTCCCTTAATTTGTATTTTAAATTTACATTGAATCTTATATCTCTGCATTTGTAATCATCTATGCATCTTGGTGTATAGCTTGTTTTTTATGTTTTGAACTGATATCTATAATATGTATCAATAGACGAAATAAATATATTATAATACAATAAAATTTCTCCATTGTGCTATGGTTAAAGTGTCAAAATGTTTAAAACTAAAGTGAGTGATGTTGAATTACATAACCTATCTTTCCATTATTACATTATAGGCATCACTCTGATTTTAATATACATATAAGATATCTAGTCTTGTAGCTGAATGTTGTTGCAAAAATAATTGCTAAAGTTTCTAATGTATTCAATACTTGTTTTATTATTTATAGAAAACATTTTCTTTTATTAACAATTCACACTACTCTGGTTCACTACAATGATATTGTTGCTTAACTTGTGCATCATTAACTACAGAGTAGCACTGATAATAGATTTTGCTTATACAAAAAAAAGCTACTTAATAAAAAAATGTATAGGTATATACAAAAAATCAGTATCAACTGACTTGAATATGAATGGGAAGGAAGAACAACTTTTCATAATGTTAAAGGAACAGAATTGTAACCACAATTTACATATGACGCAAATTTGTGCAATCTTACACGAATTTAATTTCATACATCCGCAATTCTATGTCTAATGAATTTTATGGAAATATTTTAAGGAAATCTATGTGGTTGCTACTCCCTTAAAGATTGAGCATTGTTTGTGTTATTAGCAATGCAAATTCTCCTCTTTCCTATCAAATTCCTATGTCCTTATAAATAAATAAAAGATCAATCGATTTCATACTAGCTCTATCATACTGATACTTTATGAAACTAAGACTTTAATATCTTATGCATAGGTACTAAATATATAGCATTCCAACAAGCCTATAACAGTGATGGAAGTTAAAATATACGGTTAAATTTACAAAAAATAGAAAATTTGGTATATTACAATTAAATTACAGAGACTGAAACATAAGCATCATAGCTAAAACCACCAGGGAAACTACCTCATTAAAACCTCAAAAAGAAATGTTCTAATACAAGAACTTCACCTGTCATCCTTGGACAGATCAAAAATTTATATCTTCAGAAAATACTTCATTTTAGCATCTCAAAACGATACAGATACAAAATAAGTAATGTTTGGAGTAACCTAGTAACAGTGACATTAAAATGAATTAATCAAATATTTATAGTCAGTTTTATTTTACACTAAGTCACTTGCATTTTTTTTGGGGGGGGGGGATTAATTTCGGGGCCCACTGCTTCCATTTTCAAACTCAAAGGTCCAACTGTGTTTGACTGTAGCTGCCTGCAGTCTTCTCTCTGGTGATGGAACAGTGGACTTCTTAATTAAATTGACTGGTAGGATTTCAAGATTTATTAATCAGTCTCTATAATATTAAGCGGAATATACCAAATTGTTAGGATTGTGAAGAGTTCTACATAGGGCAAACCAAAAGAAATCTAAAATCCAGAGCTGAAGAACATTTTATAAATGTCAAAGTGAAACAGAAAGACAAATCAGCAGTAGCATTTCACTTTTAGAATGGAAATCATAATCTTGAGGCAAATGTGAAATTATTAAAAGAAGTGATAAGCCATATAAATTCAAACATGGCAGAACATCTTAATATGGATGTTTTGATAATAAAACATATAAAAGTTGTGAGTTTGAGCTTCTTTTTTTATTTTTTAAAGTATTTATGGACACTCTTAATTGTTATGGTTTTCAGGGTTCCATCCTACATTGGGTGTGAACGAATTTGTTCCAAGGCCTCTTTATCAGACTTGAGGTATTTTTATGTGCCATAAATTTGTGATAACAGGGCCACTGGCTCTATTTTCCCGCTAAGAATTTTACGCTCAAAAATATACCTAGCCCTCTATCAAGTAGCATGGGTAGAAATATTAAGTTACACAAATTTACATATTTTTTTAAATAGTGAATACTAATGATTATGGATCAGAAAGTTTTATTGTTGTCACCATCATCATTAAGCTATAAGCCTTGTAACTTGTTCCAACTTCAGGAAAACTGATATGCTCACCTCATTGCAGTCTTAGGACACTGCTTCTACCTATAGGTTTGTAATTTTGTATTATTTGTGGCATTCAATCTTCATCCATCCTGCTTACATGAGCATGCCATTTTCTTCTGTATTTAGTTATTATTTAATTTAGACTTTGGATCCCTTCTTCCAATTGTAACTTGCACATAACCCAACAATTTTTATTCAACAAATTCTATCCTTTTCTGTTGCGAGGCAGTCAGCACCCAATCTGTTCTTAGAGTCTGTTTAGTTAACGCGTGTGCACGTTGGCTGCTGCCTTTGACGAACCCCTATAATCGTTTTACAACACAGACCCTACTTCTCCCAGACCTTTCTGCAAGGTTGCCACCTTTCTCGATACATCATGGGTATTGTACAAGGTTTCATCTAAATAAATTATCTTATGTCCATTACTGCAAAACTTCCTTAGTTTTGACGATATATCGCCAAGCTACAATTCTACTGGATTCCATAATAACCCTTAACTTATTCAAAGTGCAGTATTTGAAACCCAGCTCCTTTAGGAGACCTCGCAAAGTGCAGTGCCCATAAGGAAAATCACAAATTTCTTGCAAACGTGCAACCAGTTCATCTAAGGTGGACATTCTCCCTTTTGCATAAAATCTATAAATTTCTTGACGAATTAAAGTGCATGTGAAATTATCTACTTTAGAGAAACGTTTCCTTTTGTTTTCACACTTGATCGGCATCTTTGGTATTCCTTTCGTCACAATATTTCTTAGTGTATTTCTGTGAATACCCAGAATTTATCAGGTTCATTGCACGACCCCTTACCAAGATTATCTGTCAGCACATATTTATATGTGTTCAAAACAAGCGCTCGAATTTGCTTAGAAACAGTTCCCGTTATAACTTTGTTTTGTGAGGTTTTTCCAGTAATATAACTCGGCCCAGTTATTCACACTATTGTCTTCACTTTGATTATTTTCCCTTGACTGAAAGTAATCTACTACTTCATTTGCATTTACCAGTGCATTTACCTCCCACGGTCTCCACATCGACACAACGAATTTCTGCACGTAATGAAACAGATCAACTGGAAGTTGGAACTTTGGCAACTGAGACTCCACGTAGAGTAGACATGCGGCTGTCACTTTGAGAAAATCAGGTTTGTTATTGGTCCTCAACGACAGTGTTCCATTTCTGAAGTGTGGAGATAGATTTATGACGGTCATTAGTGGGTGGGAGGCTCAGGTTCCTTTGACTCCGAACTGCTCACGCATTAACTAAACAGACTTTACAACCATAGGTCAATATTGGAACAGCCATAATTTAATAAAGTTTCAACATAGTTGCTTTATTAAAATTTTAAGTTCTTTCTATAACAACACATATTATTTGGAATTTAATAGTTTTGTGCGAGTTTCCTCAGAGAAGGTTTCACTAAGTCTGAACCGATGACTGTCATTGCCACTATATTTACATATAAATATTTATACTATAGAAGACTTCAATAAACCAATAAATATGTCTACTGCAGTGTCTGGAACTTCAATCTCCAGCAGACCATGGCATAACAGTCTCGAAATAACTTTCAGTTAAACAAAACACCATGTTATATCTGTTTGGAGGAATTTAATAACAGTGACATAAAAATTAATCGCAAAAACTATTTGTAGTTGGTTTATTGGTACTCGTCACTTACTTTTTTATATTAATGAGAGACTAGTTTCAAAGGCAATCGCCTCCATTTTCAATCTCTTTCCAACTGGCATCTGTTGTTGTCTGCTCTCTCTCTGGTGGGTTTGACCTATGTAACATTCTTCACAATTCTTACAACTTATTTGGTATATTCCGGATCTGTTAACTGATGGAATTTCATCTTTTGTTTTTGAATTTAGCAATTTTAAAATTGAGTGTCTATTAATAGGTGCCAAAATGATATTTTGTTCCTTAAAGATCTTTTTAAATTTATTAAATGTTTTTGGGTTTTGTCCTATGTAGCATTTTTCACACCACCAGAGAGAGAGCAGACAACAACAGATGCCAGTTGGAAAGAGATTGAAAATGGAGGCGATTGCCTTTGAAACTAGTCTCTCATTAATATAAAAAAAGTAAGTGATGAGTATCAATAAACCAACTACAAATAGTTTTTGCGATTAAAACATCATGTGTTTGGAAATCCAAGTGAATGGAGAAAAAAGTGAGAGGTAAACGTTATATTTCCTAGCTATTCCCAACATTCCTAATACTTTCTAATCAGTTTGCTATCTTAAATATTGGATCTTATACATACCTTGCATTGGAGATTTAAAGGATGAATAAATTGAATTGAATTGAATTAGTGTATTTTAAGGTTAACATTTCCTCCATGGTTACTGCTTCTAGTTTCTATTATTTATTGTAATTATTTATGAACATTTCTGTTTATATCTGACCCCTTTTAATGTATATGCACACATATCAAGAATGTGTGGCAGAAACCTCTTCAGCTTTTTCTCTCCTACTACCTAATTGGTAGCAGATAGTTATCATCATCAGTTAAATTTGTAAATATTTAGTTAGCTACCTTAATTGTAAATATTGTACTTAGTTTTTAATTTGACGTGTCCTATAACATGTACATGTTTTAATGGATGAATCAATAAATCAGTTATATTCAAGACTTTCCAGGTGATGTTACAAACTGCTCAGCTGGTGTAAAAGATTCTGGATACTTTAACACCAATAGTTAGTATTTTAAGTCACACTTTATAATGGTACTGAGGGCTATATTTGAAATACATGAAGCACATATATATATATATATATATAATTTCATATTATTTTAGGGATATTATTTTTCTAAAACTTAATCTTAAATATTCTTTAAGTTATGTTTTCTTTATATTTATCACATACTTTAATAATCATGTGTTCTTCAGTGGCCTGCTGGTTTAGACCCTCATCTAATTGAAAGTTACTTTTCTATATGGGTAATGCAACACACAATGAATGACGGTTTACTATAATGTAAAACAAATAACTAAATTAAAATTATATTCCATTTAATCTTCAATTAAACATCTTAATTTTTTACTAGATATCCCAATCAAGTTTCGTTTTATGAACATGTTAAAAGACTATTATAATAAAATAAGTAACAGCAACAGAAATTTAACCACTCTCTTAAGTCAAATTAATTCCTTACAGGCTTACATCAATCATCTAAAATTTAAAATGCTGTTCTATGGGTTCTAATCCATAAAAAACACTGCAATGCGTACAAAATGTAATGCCTGAGAGACTTCAGTCATATGTGAGATTAAGATGTCATATTTTATGCAGTACTAATCATTTAGCTACCATGATTCCACCTATAAAAATGTTCATTTTTCTGCAATCCTTAAGTTTACATTCTAATATCATATGCACATTAATAAACACAATTACACATTACATATTCATTGTTCTCAAAGTTATATAGTATATATAAGACAACAACAATAGCTTTACACAAATATTTTAAAATTTTTGTTCAGTTTTATTTCTCTGTTAGGTTTATGCTTAACAAAGAGACAGTTTCTATGCTGCTGTAGCAGGTATCTACAAATGACTAATGAAAATGTGATGTAGTACAACCAATTACACTTTTGCTTCTTTGTCACAACAAATAATACAGACTCTTATACATATTCAAGCAAAGAAACAAATATTAACTAAATCACAATGAGCAAAATTATTTGATTGCATCATTTATATTAAAGAGTAGACAAGAAAAATAATATTGGAATCAATTTTATATATATACACAGGTTGTTTTGAAACGACACCAAACGAATATTGCCATTTTGTAGTTTATAGCTTAACTAGTCCGAATTTCGGTGTCACAGCTTTGAAATTCTTAGGTATAATTATTAAGCATTAAATATTACATTATTTTGTGATTGGGCAGTGCAGGAACCACTGGTGTGCAAACTTCAAAAGTTGTTATTGGTACACACTAGCCATGAAAACAAAAGCATTGCTCTTTGCTCTTCATCAGTGATCCCAGCCTCGCTTTCAGGTAATGGGGCACAGGGCAGTTACTTGTGGAAAAGTCGAGAATAACTCAGACAGCTCCAAGGTTGCTCATTTTGCTATGATCTTAATTGTACAGAGATTTGAACCAGTTATTGTAAAATCAACAGCTTCCTTTTCAGTTACAAATGCTTTATTTAGTATTATTAAACACAGTGAAATAAAATGCTTGTCTCATTGCAAAAGCATTTAGATTTGGTTAACTTTACAATTCTTTGATATTGTTCTCTGTTCTTTTTATCATTTAATGCTTCAATCATCAATCTCACGACTTTTAAGACTGAAAGATGAGCATTTTTGAAAGGTATGTGTGCTGGTTTAAAAAATCCCAGTGGAAAAGGCCAAAGGTCTTTCATTATAAACTCTTTCAGTTTCATTGCTCAGTCATTCAGTTTCAACTTGCTCCATTCATTATAAACTTGTATTTTTGCATGCCTTCACATCTTTATTTGTATGATTTTATTTATCTTCCCGGCTATTATTATAACGTTTACTGCACGTTTAAATGTGACGGGAGGGCACCGCCTATGGCCTATGGCGCGAAAGCATTAGCCAATAAGGGTGAGGGGGAAGGTAGTTGCACGCGGAGTGATACATTTCAGCGGGGCAAGGTTATATGAAACAGAGTTATAGTAGCAATTGTTTATACCAGTTTTTAGAATGGTCCAAAATGCTTAATTCTTTGAGGACGTGGTTTTCATAAGTATTTATTAAAAGTCATAGAACATGGGAAGTGTAGAAAAAAGCATAAGCAAGAAATAAGTCTTCTAAAGCAGCGCATCTGTCAAAATGACGGGTGTGGTCCTTCTAGTGTTAATATAAGCAAATTCTTTAAATGCATATGTTCTTTATGTGCCTTCTCAGCATTCATTGTTATATGTGTGCATAACTTATTGAGACAGAAACTAAAGCTGCTCTACTGCCTGTAGTTATTCAAAGTGATTTTTCAAATCCCATATGGCATGGATATCCCTCTTTTACCACTGTTCACATGTTGTGCAGAGTAATCCAAAAATGGGTTTCTTAGAGCATACATTAACCACAATAAGTACCGGAGTAACTGAGATCACAGCTGCTTGGTAGTATCGAGTCCATGTATAATCTGGAAATCTGTGTTTTGATTTCTGCCATTATGAGGAATTGTTCAAATCTGACTGAACTTTTCAGTAGTGGCCTACACAAAGTGAACAGAACTGAATAGAATCTTTATTGTCACAAAATGCTTACATGTGTGACCCAAAGCTTGCAAACTGATGACTCGTCAGAAGTTATTAGATATATTAAATAGTTATTATTTAGTAAAACAGTTTATTTTTCTCCTATTTGATTCCAATATTATTACTGTCAAAGGAATATTTCTTTTGCTATATATTTGTTTCTATGCTGCTGATAAAATCATTAATTATGGCAAGTCTTTAGAAAGATCTCTCCTTGAAGAAATAATCTAATCAAGTGTAAGCACAAGCCATAGATACCTTGCTCTATGTAATATATAAATTCATTTCTTGCATTACTATAGTTGTCAAGGCACCTACATTTCTTTCAGTGGCCTTCCATTTGACATTTAAGAGATCTATTTGTGATGTTGCTGTATCACAGCAAGGATACTTTCATGTTATTCAAATAACACATACAAAATTTATTTCTATCACATATGAAATAAGAGATGTACCATTCACAATCTGCTTATATATTTAGTTCATATTATATTTCTTAATATATATGAAGTTACAAGGCACTGCAGATATTAGGGGCAAACACAATATAGGTTACAGTTTTTTTCCCCCTTATTTTTTCCATTTCTTTTTTCTTTTTATTTCTGAACTTTCCTTGGAAAAGAAAGTCTGAATCTTTAAACTCATATTTCAAATTTGCCCCAAATATCCACAAACCTCTCATATGTTTCTTTCTTTGATTTTTCATCTTTTCTTTCCGATATTTTGAATTAATATATCTTCCTAAATATTACTTGAAACAACTAACATAAAACTGAGTAGTTCCTATTTGCTCTTTCCAGAAACAAAAGTCTGTCATTAAAGGATAAAATAAATGAGATGACTTAGTAGTATTAAAAAATTACTTAGACACATGACAGAGTTATTTGTATAAGAGCATGGCACAACAACATTAGTCTTTTGCAGAATCAAAGTTTAAATAACAATGTACCAGCTCTAAAGTTATGCATATTTACAAGTGATGATTCCTTTTGCTTTTAACTTCCCTATACTTTCTTTATCCCAACTCTAACTGCTTCTATTTACAGGTAAATAATATATTAAAGTAGTTATTTCTATGACTTACTAATGGTAACTTACGCTATGGTGTTCTGAAAATCTGTTTTAATTTTCAGAGATTACCATGCTTCCATTAATAACAAGTCTTATTTAATCTAAGCTTTTTTTTGTTAATATGTCTTCATTTTTTAAACTAAGTTGTTTTGAAACTAATATATTACACTACTTTAAATACAGAATGTATGTGATGTTCCAGCATTTACATGTTAATATTTAATTTTCATTATCAGTCTGAGCACACCGGTTTATGTACAAATACATAATGAAGGCAATCCTTTTAGTCAGTCTAATAAAATCTGAGAATAAGTGTGATAATTAAAATACAAAATAGCAAAACTAGCATATGAACTACTATAGTGGAACATCATGCATACATTCGCATGGAGAAAATGAGAGAACTGAGAAAGCTATATTTAGTATAAAAACATTCGCTATTTGTGACTAATTGTAAAATATGCATGTACACTGCATTATCTAATACAATGGAAAAGCTCCCACTGTTATATACCTTACAGTAGGTAGAGAATTCATCTGGCAGCATAAATGCTAAATCATTGATTCTTTGCAAATTAAAAATGAAGTCAGTGCACTTGCTTCATTTGTTTTTTTTTTTTTTTTGCAGCTTCCCCAATTTTCTCTAATCTTCTTTAATTTTCTTTTCAGAGGTATCAGGCTATAGGTCTGGTCCTCTTACTAAACAGGTAACAGAAGCAAATACTTCTATAAGCCTCCAATAATGACAGCAATCCCTAATTTTTGAGCTTTTTGAATTGTTTCTCGAAACAAGAATATTACAAATACCTGAACATTTATAAGTAGGTTCCGGTACATACCAGCATATTCTTGAAATGCATCCACCAATCATCTTACTATGTACAAGGAAAAGCTACAAGTCAGGAGCTTAAAAAAGTGTTCTAAATGAAAGGGAAATCACAGAAATTTCCCAAGTTAAGCAATTAGGATACGGGGGCTTGTTTTCAGTCTTGGCTCTTCTTCTGCAGAGGGAGGGCTTTCAGCAGCCTTTTCCCTCGATGCTGAGATTGTGCTTTGTCAAACACTCGTCTCAGATCGCACCATCCCTGCAATGGGATTTAATTCTTCTTCTTGCTGTGGTGGCACTTGTTCATCAACAAAGTTAATACTTCCAGCCTTATACCATACAATGACATCCATAAAGAATGCACACAAGAGGATAGCTCCAGTTGTCCCTGAAATAAAAGGTATTTAACATGAGAACATTTCCAAACAAGAGAGTGTTATCAAAATTAATATAAAGAACACTAAATCATTCCTGGATATATTGCATGTTGTAATTCTTGCATTTCTTCAGCACAGTTTTCTTTTCTTGGCTTTTATTGAGACATCTGTTATCAAAATTTAGTGTCATTTTATCTATTGTTCTGTTGTTTTATGTACTGTTAATATATTTACTTAACACAAGATGTACTAATTATGTTATCATCACTACACTGCATGCCAAACTTAAATGACCTTGGCTCCTGTAGAAGCTGACAGCTAATATTCCTAACATGGTTTGTGTTACTGCTGAAGACTTCGAAGGAAGAACTCATTCACCTTAGGTTAGATTAGGTTACATAAAGGAGGAGTTGTACACTACAACCTACTTAAATTTATTGTTCCTACTATTTCTTAGGACTGAACTGGACTATGCTATGGAGGGGATTTGACACAAAGGTCCTAATTGGTCTGTTGTACCTATGCTCCCAAGCGGGGCACATTCAGAGGAAAGATGAGGTGAGAGGATGTTCTAGGTAAATACTAGCATTAAGTGGAGCATTGAGTATTATTTCATCTCAAAATTATATTAATTTTGTGCTTCATTGTAATGAAATTCGTAATGAAACAAATGATGAACACAGTGGATGTTAATACACAGACAATGTTATATTATGGATTGATATACCCACATATATCATATGGGTTAATAGTGTGGGGACGTTGTGCTAAAAATCACACTAACCGAGTATTCCATCTCCAAAAAAGAGCAATAAGACTAATTATGGGAATGAAACAAACAGACTCTTGTAGGCAAACCTTCAAAGTTTGAATTTATGAGTCACTATGTTTACACTCAGTCTTCACTTACTTGTTGTTGTATAATTGAAACGTTTTCAAGATCATTCGATCTCATCATCAGCTGTTTGGCGATCTAGTCACCAAACAGCTGATGATGAGATCGAATGATCTTGAAAACGTTTCAATTATACAACAACAAGTAAGTGAAGACTGAGTGTAAACATAGTGACTCATAAATTCAAACTTAAATATGAAGAATACTTCACTGTTAATAATGCTTCTGCTTTTAATATTTAAAACCTTCAAAGACCTAAATATTTTAACTGTATATTCACTTTACATATATGAAGTAATAGCAGAATTATTTGACAGGCAAGATAAAGGTAAAACAAACAAATACATGAGCACTACACCAGAGGAAATACAAATTTTCATTTACAGTCACACAGGTTAGTACTATATAAAACCAGACCTACTGCTGCAGCTCATGAACTCTATAATAAACTCCCTATCTATCTGAAAAATATTGATAATCTTAAAATATTCAAGAAAAAATTAAAGAAATATTGTATGGAAGGTTGCTATTATTCAATTGACGAATATCTTAGATAATATTGACTAAATAAATAGTATTTGTAAGTGTAATAGTGTATAGTTTATGGTTTATTATTGTAATTAGGTTATTTTAGAACCTGCTTATGTAGATATTAAACTATGTGATTTTCTGGTTGCACATATTTAACTTGACGATGCTTTGAATATGTTTTGTATTCTTTTAAGCAGATAATAAATGAAAGAATGAATGAATGAATGAATCATAGTCCTTACACTTTGGAACATGTAAGGATTTGGAAAAATGTAAAAATTTGAATTAGAAAGTGCCTAAAAATAGGAATCAGTTACTTGAAGATCACAAATTCTGGTTGCTGTATATTAACTGAAGGATAGAAATGTTAGTTTTTCAAAAAGAATGGAAATTAAACATACAGTCTGAAGAGCAATGGATATTAAATAGCCATAATCTAAAACGGAAACATATGTGGAAAATTAATTTGTCTGACGATTCTAAGAGTTACTTACCATGGTAAAACATTCGGAAGACATTGGTATCATAAAGCCAGCAGGCTCCTCTTTCACCACATGCCATCTCCCACACTAAACAGGCCGAATCCACCACTGCACCATACACAATTGGACATGGCACATTACCTGTCAAAGCATACTGAGTCTCAGTTATTAATTCATTTAGACACAAATTAAGATGTACACAGAAAGTATACTATGGCATTGACTCTATCTATCAACATGAAAAATTCAATGCCATGGCATTGACTGTCAAAAACCTTAGTACTTACGATAGTAAGTCACCACAAACAGTGTATCTCGGATGCAAGAGCCCTTAGTGGTCTACCGGAGAAATATATGAGTCAAATGGAGAATTTAATGTCAGGACGGCATGTTGGCCATGGTAGCTCAGAGGGTAAGAGCAACTGGACAGAAGCCAGGAGATCCGTGGTTCAAATCCCAGCCATGGCATTGAATTTTTCATGTTGACTCTATTATAAAAAAAGAACTTAAAAAATTTCAAGCTAAAAGGAAATTTATCATTTGGGAGAAGAAAGTAAATACGACTTAGTCATCAACACCTGAGAATAGATTATTTACCAAATAGAGTAACAGAAAGAGAAAGACATCCACATAATATGTGGATATGTAATCAGCCACACCCTACATTGAAATTTTAATTAAGGGGGGGGGAAGGTCCCTGCTTTATTGTAAAGTTTCCAAAATTCTAAATTTTGTTTTATTTGTACAATACTTTTACTAATTCATTTAATTGATCAGGTTTAAAGGAAAAGGATAAGAGAGGAGCTCACAGTACTTATATAGCTGTACTACACTTCAAAAAGAATTGTCCACTGCCACAGGATTCTTTGATTTCAAGACCTTGTTAAAATTTGCAATTTTATTTTGTAATTCAAGTAAGTTTTCAACATGAATGAGTCTGATATATCTGTTAACTGAAATATGAAACTTATATAAGATGTGCTTACATTAGTTGTGATATAACATGATTAAAAAAAGGTTCACTAATTAAGCAGATATAACAGTTAAGTATTTGCTGTATAACATCAAGTATTGGGGCTATTCTTATCGCAAAGCTCTCTTATTCTCTAGTTTCAAATCTTTACAATATTTAATTTATCATTACACTTTTGTATACTATTATACTTTTGCATGATGTAAATATATAATTCTGATGTGCTGTTGCACTATCTATATAAATGCAACAGTGCAGATTTATTTGTAATCCAAAATGCACATTGGAGACAAATGTAGAAACATGTTCAAAATGTGATTTTATTGTTTTTTCAGTGATAACTTGGTGTAAAATTTATTATTAATCTAAAATTATTTACTATTTACTTACAGACTGTTAGTTTAATGTTATTAAAATACAAAATATTTTGATGAAATTTTCCGAAAGCATAACGTATTCCATTTTTTATCTGATGTGTAATTTCTGCAACAGTTTGATATCAAGTTAGGTAAGATACTATTCACTGTAAACTTACTCCTATACTAAACTTACCAAAGAGTCCTATGGCAAACTGTATGAGTCCCAGGGCCATGGCTTTGTCTCTTGGATCAACACAGCGAAGAATGAGCAGCATACTGCCAACTTCAGATGTTGAGTGTATAAAGACAAATATGGAAAATAGTATAATATACCAGACAAAGTTGTCACATTCCAGATCACAGTAGCCAATGTTTGCCATAGCCATCGAGGCTTGCTCTGCCAGTGTCATGTTACCGCTATCTTCAGGCAGCATGCAGAGACAGTCTGAGTACTGAAACAAATAGATAAACTCAATTATCTCTACTATGCAAGGCAACTGGTGCATAAAAATGGTCATTAACATTATGCATAAAGGAGGTTTGCTCACAAGCTTGCACATGTGCTTGATGTGCAGAATACTATTTTTGTATTGTACTCATATATACCATTATGCCTGCTGCAGGGCAACATTTCCCTTTTACAGCTGAAATATCCAACGTCTTGAGGTATGCATATCACAGTAAATGAGTATATTATTGAGCGGATCTGTTGTTTTATATCCTGTTTTATGGTTTGATAGGTGAAGTTTAATTTATTCATTTAGGATATATTACATAGCTATTGTACTTCCCTTAAAATCAAGATTAGGGTGTACTAAACTATGTGACCTTCAATCAGAGAGAGGCCACCTGACATGGTCCAAGTAATACCAAAGTCTTGTGCAACTTTGTTGGCAAGCTTTCATTGTGTTACCTCTATTAGGGTTGTTAACTTATTCTGCATACCTTTGAAAACTAGATTTTTCACTTTTCATGCTTGTTAAAGAAAATTTTAGTCAACTTCATTCCAACTTTATGTTTCATTTGAATGTAACTGAGCAAAAAGTTTCATAAGGCAAATATTTTTTAAATTGCTGCATGAAAAGTTATCACAAAGGACACACATTTATTTAATCCTATCTGAAATTTATAGACACACATATTAAATATTTAAAGGATTTTTTTTTTTTTTTGTTGCAATTTACGTCCTCCAACATTAAGTCATATCGGACGATGAATGAAATGGGTGAAATGGTGCTCAAATGAGTCCGGGCTCCATGGAGCTTAGAGTTACCCGACATTTGTCTATCAGCATAAGGGAAAACCCCAGAAAAACCTCATCCAGGTAACTCACCCTGACCGAGATTCGAACTCAGGACCTCTTGAACCTGAGACAGACATGCTACCAACTACGCTACCTTTAAGCATTATATATCATATTCAACTATAACACTGAAAACCTATTGGATATTCATATCAGTATTATAAATAAAGAAAATTTGTGTCTGAACATATGCAGATAGGATAATCTTAAAACCACTCAACCAGTTTACTTTCTTTCAGCATTAAAAATATGGTCATGGGTTTTATGTTTCCAAAAATTTTTAAACTAGTGGGTTATGAGTATCATGTTCATATTCATGTCTCCAAATTTCAGTTACATTTTGTTAAATATGGATACTGGACATAACTTTTGACACTTTATTGCAAATATGGCAAATTTTAACATCAAGCCCAAAGTTGTAAAAGGGGTTGCTAAAAATATTTTATAATTGAGTTATTTTAAAAGAGGTAGTATAATTTACATTTTCCTAGTATTTCAACCCTTACATTCAAACTCTAACACATAGATCAATAACATGTGTAGAAACTGATATGGGTCCAGGTTTTCTTTAGGGAGGGGCTAACATATTTAAAAAAAGTGGTTTACCAATCAGGAAAATGAAGTCAGTAACAAAGCATTTAACCTTTTCAGACTTTCATACATCATGTGAGTAATTCATGGAGTGTGCTTTGCATACAAACAATTACATTTTTCAAAAACTTAAAAGATTGGATTCCATTACATAGTTTACTTAGTAATAAATTTATTTCATCATTTACACGTATTTGGAAGAATTTAGTAAAAGGGACATCCAAATCAATTGATAAAACTATTTGTAGTTGGTTTTTCACATCAATAAAGAAGTTCATACTTTCACCACCAGAAAGAAGACCACAGGCAACAACAACAACAACAACAACAACAACAACAACAACAACAACAGACGACATTCAGATCTTTGAGGTTGAAAATGAAAGCAACAATTTCTGAAAATAGTTCCTAAAAAAAAAAAAAAAAAAAAAAATCAAAATATAAGTGAAACAGTGTGAAAAACCAACTACAAATACTACATAAAATATAATTATTTGTCACAACTTCACTATCTTTTTAAGAAAAATTCATGACATTTCCACAGATTTCAAGAGACTAGTTTCCCACATAAATCAATAGTATCTTCAGTAACTGTTTTTTCTGTTGTCGTCATTACTGCTGCTGGGTGTCATTATTTTTGTATTTACTACCAAACTCTGAAAATGAAACAAACTTAAAGACAGAATCAATTGGTGGTATTTCAAAATTCATTATGCAATTTCTTTTTTTTTAAATAAAGTGAGTGAGTGTGTAGTGTTTTAGGGCCCGTCGACAACAAGGTCATTTGGGACCGAAGTCAATTCTAAAAACTAAAAGCTACACAAAGTTAAAAAGTAAGATAAAATATAAACACTCAACTATTAAAAGCACATAAAAACTCGTCCCAGTACTAAAAATTTAAAAACTCTAAAATTAATAAATATAAAATACAAGTCAGACTTGTTTATTAAAACCGATTTTAAAAACAAACCGCAGTGCCTTATCCACGGCCACTGGGTCGTCCCCTAAAATACCGTGCAGGTTACTCCTTAGGCCCAAAGACTGGCGAACGCGGGCGTACTGCGGGCAATCAAGCAATACGTGCCGCACAGTGAGGCGTACTGCACACGGAGCACACACAGGGGCCGGTTCCCCTCTTAACAGGTGGCCATGAGTTGCTCGTGTATGCCCAACTCTCAGCCGGGTGAGCATCACCTCGGCCCGCCGGTTATCCCTGCAGGAAGTTGGCCAGGGTTGTACGCTCTCCTTTATTGCCCGGAGTTGTGTGCCTTCTAAAGCTGTCCAGGATTGCTGCCAAGCAGATAGGAGCTGGCGACGGAAAAAACGTTGCACATCCTGGTATGGCACCGTAGTTGTTGAACTCCGGGGCAAACGGCAAGCGGACTTAGCAGCCGCTTCCGCCTCCTCGTTCCCAGTTTAAAATAAATATTTACTCCCAAACCATAACTCTATTGGACCATTTAACTGCTTTAATAATAACTTCTGGATTTACTTCATGATTAAATGACCAAAAATGATGTGCCATGGCCAATTTATCAGTCTGTTTACACCTAATATTATGAAAATGTTCTTTCACTCTAATTTATAAATTGTGTTTTATCCTTTCAATGTTAACCTGGCAGTTACAGTGACAATGGAAAAATACAATGACCGAAGATGCAAGTGATTTATTTGCAAAAATAGTCTCTTGAATTCTGTGGAAATCTCACCAATTTTTCTTAAAAAAAGATAAGTGAAATTTGTGACAAATAACTATATTTTATGTAGTATTTGTTATTTCACTGTTGTTAGCTGTTTTTTTTACGTACCAACTACAAATAGTTTTATCAATAGTTTCATTTTTCTCAGAAAATTGTGCTAAGCTGCATTACAATATATACATATACAGCAACCAAAATATTAAATTTTACATGACTTACCTCAACTATTTTGCCATCAACAATGGTTATATTTCTACAGCCGGCATGACATGCTGAAAAGTAAGTTTTTCCATCCTGACCGCATATGGGACTAAATTTGTCTCTATCACATTCACATGTGGTGTTGCACACTGGTTCAAAACTTGGTAACCTGAATAGGAAAAATAAACAATGTAATCTTAATTAAAAAGTGTTAGTAGATTTTTAGGCAAAATGCATGTACATATTGGTTAATAGTTAATACAACTTTGCAAATATTTTAACAAAATTTGACATTAATATAATTTTGAGTTTAACTAATACTCAATGCTCCACTTATTACTAGTATTTACTTGGAACACGTTTTGTTAGGATCTTCCTAACATCATCAGCCATTGTCGACTAATGGATGTTGGTTTAGTGAACTCATTGGAGGCGATAGGTTCACCAAACCAACATCCATTAGTCGACAACAACTGATGATGTTGTAAAGATCCTAAAGAAATGTGTTCTAGGTAAATACTAGCAGTAAGTGGAGCATTGAGTATTAGTTTGACTCAAAATTATATTAATTTTGTGCTTCATTGTATCATAGTCCTTACACATGAAAAATTTGGCATACTTGCTCTTTAGGATAAGAATATGAATATTGTGCAAATGATATCACATTAACAGGTGGTCAATTTTAAGGATTTTCAGTACAAATGATCCTACTTTTGCAACCTTTTTGGTAAACAAAAATACAAAAAGTGCTCTTCATTCTTTTGAGGAGTAATAACTAGGGCCCAGAAGTTAAACACACACAAAAAAGAAAATAATAATAATTTAGTAGTAACAGAGTTATACACTACCTGCATCTCGTAAACATAGGGGAGTGGGTTGTGTGCCATGCAGTCGCACACATACTCATATAACCAAGGTCATGGGCAATAGTAATCCATCAAAAGCAATCACATCACGGACACAGTGTCATAGTATAAATTGCACATTTATTCATAAATTATATAAAACAAAGTTATCTTTTCCAGGTATATGAATATAAACAAAATAATCATTAATATTTACAATGTGCATAGTAAATAAACAATTAATTCTTTGTCATTCTACATTAAGTCTGTGCATATGGCTTGTCACAGTGAACAATAATATTCATTTTCAAGGTTTCAAACAAAAACAATCTTCTTTTCTCCTCCAGACATGCTCTGTATTGGGAAAAGCTTCCCTCTACATTGCATGATGTGACTGGAGCAAATTTAAACCAAAAGGAGGTGCTACTGTTTCCTTTTTGTATATTAAAATTTTCTCTAGAATCTTTTAGTTTGTCCCAAATTTTATACAGAGCGCAATATTCTATACTTTTTCTGGAGAACACATTTTACTTTCTGCTGTACCTCTAGAAGTATTCCATCTCTACTTGGCGTAGCCAATGTGCGCAACCTTCCAATGACAGCATGAGTTGATGACCAACTCTGTTTACGATATATACCTCGTACACAACTACATGAATTTTAGGCTAAACTTTCAGGCCCAAGTAATAACACAAAAAGTACCCTTGGAGGAAGAGGTTGTAGCAAAATCTTCCAAAAGACGCAATTTATAGATTTAGTTTCTCACTAATTACTAAATGAAAAGACAAAATGCAGTTCCTTCATTCTTTTGCAAGTATATGGACAAAGATCTGGCAGGGGCAATGTTAAGATTTTGACCATGAATGTGTTTGACTTCACTTCTAGATTTTCCCTCATGTTGAAAATGATGTGAAATAATTAAAGTATTGAATATTAACACATTTTTAATTCACATAATTGGAAATAAACAAATATAAGGAACATAAATAAGTGTCTATTTTTTAAAACCGTCAAAGTCCTAGGCAACTTCAAGTACTTCAGCTAGTACATAAATAATGAAATAAATTTCAGTTTTGAAGAAACATACTCTCGGAAGCTTAAAGTACTTGTTATCTATAAAAATAAAAGTAAGCAGTTTTCAATTGTTGATTAATAAGTTACACACCCTGATGAGGTAGAACCTGTAAGTCCTGCAAAGTCATCCATTGGACAGCCTATGAACATCAGAATTCCCATTCCTGCAAAAGGGAAATTGACATATAAGTACAAAAAACTCTTGCAATCCTAGATATAATAGTTCAGAAACAGATGCCAATATTTCTTGTCCCTGGCTTTCCAAAAATGGAAGTTACTGAATGAAATGTCCTGTATTTCCTTAAGTGGAACATAGTGTCTCTCAACTGTACAATCTTAAGCCCCTTTAGCAATGAGTAGAGGATCAGAAGTTACCTGATCAGAGAGATTCTGGGATGAGTGATCAGCCCATTGCTGGAACTAAAAGTACGAGAGATGAGGTGATAGGAAAGATGATGATGGAGCAACTGGTGGAAACCACAGGGGAAACCAGTGGACCCAGAGAAAACCTGCCCCAGTGCCATGTTGTCCACCACAAATCTCACTTTGCGGTCACCTGAGTTTGGACCCGGGCTGCCTTGGTGAGAGGCAAGCGGTCTAACCACTCAGCCATGGCGCAGCCCAAAAAAATGGAAGTAACTGACTATAAATTTGGAAGTTGTGTTTTATGATGACACCTTAGCATTACATAATTTATCATAAATAACCTTCTTCTGGTGGAAAGAGAAAAAAGAAAGTAACACAGCCACATGGGCAAAATCTTAAATATTTCTAATATTTAACATACAATGTTTGCTCATTTGATTGATCCAGTACTGAAGTACTGTATATAACATGATATTTGATATGTAAAAAGGATCAGAAATATAGCTTTTTCATCATGACAAGATGAAGAACCTCCCATGGAACATTGATGTGGATTGTTGTTTAAATAATGAATTTATGCATTACTTGTTTGGGCATTAAACTGCGAATGACTGGAATGTAATTGACATCTAGGTCTTCCGATCTTACACAGAGTAGATATTTTTTCAACAAGGGCACAGTTTACATTACCATTGTAGAACTTGGGAATGTCTTACTCTTGTTTGTAGGACATTAGTATGGAGATGCTATGCCATAACATATAAACAAGAAGTGACATGACAGTTCACTCATGGCATGCAAGTGGAAGGACACTGTTGTTAATATGTAATAGAAACTTAGCATCTAGAATAAAAGATGTGCTACAATATAATGTATAATGCATCAACATGTTATTCCTCAAAGTTCTGCTTGTAGGTAAAGGGAAATGGACGTACTAGGACCTTAGTAGTTGGAGTAACAGTGGAAGGGAGGTTGCCATGTAAACCTTATGGAAATATTCTCCTCCAGTAACTGTTGTAAGTTCTTTTTTGTTAAAAAAAACTGTAGAGCTTATTTTAAATCTTAGGAAATTACTGCAAATAAATAACAAAGTAAATAAATGTAAGAATATTTGTGAAGCAATAGTAAAAACATTAAAAAAACACTCAAAGAGCAACAAGACCAAGATCAAAAAGATTCTTTTTTCATTCTGTATGTTGATTAGTTACTGCGTCCAGGTACATATATTAGTGATGAGTAATTGTATGTAGTATGTAGTTCTGTAGTTGTGTGTAGTAGTAGTTCTTAAAATGTCTTCCTCTTCACTCAAATGTTACAGATGTTAAATATTTGGTGGTGTGATAAAAAAAAGAATAAAATATTATGAATATAGATAATTTTTTTTTTTTAAAAAAGCATGTTTTGATGTATGGTGATAGTGGTTAATATGATTTATGTTGATTTGGTGAGGTTGTTTTCTGTATGACATGTTCATTGTCCTAGAACACTACACAGAGATAGAACCAAACGAATAAAACAAAACAAAAACAAAACTGTACTTTGAAGCTGGTTTAATAATTTGTTCTAAGGCCATAGTTTGAAAAACTTTCCAAATAAAATTGTTGACATCAACGTATCTTTTACTGTCAGATAACAGAATAATGGTGTTGAAGGATGTGAAGAAAGTAATTATGAAATTGCAAATTTCATAACTGATATATTTTGTTAAATTCAGGTAGGCTTCTAAATTGCAACAAAGACCCCACCCCACCTAAAAAAATTAGTTTATACTGAATTTTTAATGCAGAATACATTACTGTATGCTGTTATTATGGCAGGTAAATTTTTGGAAACTTGACACGACATTATCATTTCAAGGACTCTAGCAACACAGATACCATAAAGCTACACCTTTTGAACTGGTGCCAGAACAAGTTTAAAATTGTGAGAGAATATTTACATCAGCTACTCCCCAACTTCAAGGATGACAGATTTAATAAATGAATCACTTGATTTTATAACAAAGGTGGGTCAGTTCTTGCACCACAGTAACCAAACCTGAATATTGGAACAAATATTCCAAAAGTTACATTGTTTAGTTACACATTCCGCAGATTTGAAATCAAGATTGAGCTAATAACATTTACCTTTAAACTAATGTGAAAACGTCTGAAACATTTTATGAATAAGTACTTTCAGATTTAGACAACATCACTGTATGGCAGCTAGCATGTAAGCTGGTATGAAATACTTTTAAAAGTCGTTTCATCTTATTATTTTTGTAGCAGTGTCAGCATAAAGATATTATGCTTAAATCATATTAATGCCTGCTAAAGCTATAAGAAATTCTGTGCAGTAAATTCAGAGCTATTTACATCGCAATACTGTTGAGAACTTCTGTAGGCATTCTCAGAGATGGCAGGGCAGTAAGTTAATTCAGCTTTTCTTCTATAGTAAAGCTCTCATTTGTGCCATTTTGGAAACTATGGAAATCTGTTGCAAGTTGGAATTTATGCTAACTACCACTTTCTAGAAAACTTATGTTTGTGGACAAAATTGATGCTGAATATAGTTTAACTATTTGGTATACGAATTGCTTGAATTAGGGATCTCAGTTGAGGTCACATTGTTTTTATTCTTCAAAGATACCAAATTTATACATTAAAATATGTAAAAAAAAAAATAATTTCCTTTCACTTACCAATTGCATAAACAACAGCAGTAAAGGCAATCCAAGCTGCCACAAATCTGGCATTTGGCTTTACTCGTAGAATGAATACACCACTTATGATGATTCCCAATCCCATTACAAGAATTCCACCAACTCCTAAAAATAAAAAAATAAATAAATCAACAAACATGAATGTTTATTGTGTAAACAAGTATCAAAATCTTTAAATTACATCAGAAAATAGGCAGTTTTTACATTTGGTATGTTCTTAATAGATTTGGATTGGTGGTTAATATAGTGTTCAATAACAACTATGACACCCGCCTCTTTAGCATAGGTGGTAGCATATCTTTCTCATGTTCAAGATGTCCGAAGTTCAAATGTAGGTCAGAACAAGTTATCTAGAAAAGGTTTTCCCTTATCCTGAAAGATGAATGTCAGGTAACTCTAACTGCTATGGAACTTGGGCTCATTTAAGCATCCTTTCATCCCGCCAGAAGATAACCCCACATTTAAATTCATCACAAAATCAACAGATGGCAGCAGCAACTCCAGAACTACCCACACCACTGGATCAAGCTTTAATCGCATAAGAGCCGACGATGCAAGCGATGGTTCACGAAACATGTCTTCAAATTAGTTACGTAAGTGAAGCTAATGTGTAATAAATACGTCCCATCTATAATTAAGTAATTATTTCACTTCACTGTGGTGTTCCAATACAGTTAAATTTCGACATTCTTTCATCCATTTCATTCATCATCCAGTATGACTTAACAATGGATGCCTCATCATCAGAGCACCCTAGTCAGATCCCTTGGGGACTATGTACCTCGCGAGCGTCGCATAAAGCGATACCAGTTACCCCGCATGTCTTGCGGTCATTACCGGTAACCACATGATCCCCATTCCTGCCTAAACTAAATTACAGCTATCCAATATTTAATCTGGAAAACTCAAAATTTGACCTATCTTCTTCCAAGTTTATTAACTAATCCACCAGCTGTGCACACTGACTGTAGCAGCCGGTTCATCATTCTTCGAGGAGCAACAAGCTTAATTTTCACCCGTCATCCTACAACATCCACATCCCGACACTACGTGGTAAAGCTCTTTCCAGAGCAGGTACACGATTTGACCACCCTTTGGGCTGTTCCAAACAGCCTGCCAGCCTGCAATGATGATGACTTAACAGTGGAGGACGTTAATTTAAAAAAAAAAAAAAAAATCTGACAAACAAATTAAAAAGAAAAACAAACATGCAAAATCTGATTAGATATATAATAATGTATACCATTAGATTAATTTTAATTTTATTCTAAATTCTTCTAAGGCTGGAAGGCAGGATGTGAAAATATTTAGCAATGGAATTTCTATTATTACAGTACAAAGGATTATAAAGCATTATGGATATTGCATGGTAGTACAGTTTTCATAAGCAAGATTCCTGCTTTCCTTCATATTTTTCCATTATCTCACACATCAATAATTAAATCTTAATCCTATTTGTCTTCTGATGCCATTGTCTTATCCACAATATTTTCTCAATCACTATTTCTTCCATGCAACTCTTATACTCTGACTCAAGCTAAAAAAAGTCCATTTGTAAACATTTGGGAAAGAAGAAAAAAAGAGACAGTGTAACAGAATGTTCTTCGGTCACTTATTAGAGGAGGGAAGTTGATGAGTGTTATAGAAGTGGTTATTGTACAATAAAAATAAAATAAAATAACACTGGGCTGCCATTGTCTTATCCACAATATTTTCTCAATCACTATTTCTTCCATGCAACTCTTATACTCTGACTCAAGCTAAAAAAAGTCCATTTGTAAACATTTGGGAAAGAAGAAAAAAAGAGACAGTGTAACAGAATGTTCTTCGGTCACTTATTAGAGGAGGGAAGTTGATGAGTGTTATAGAAGTGGTTATTGTACAATAAAAATAAAATAAAATAACACTGGGCTAATCTTGTTGAAAAATACTGCTGTAAGACACAATTTTTAGGACACTATATGTAATTTTGACTAGTTTATTCTCAGATTTTTAGGAATAAAATGAAAGAATAAGCTAGAGAAGTGCAATATTTTACACCACAAGACTGCGTAAACATAAGGAACCTCATACGCTTCATCAAATTCATCAATCTGTCAACCAAATTGTAATTAAAGTAATGTAATACATATGTTTTTATCCATTGTTACATGTATCATGTATTTAAATCTATGTCAGCCGCAATAAGACCTCTGTAGTCAAGTGACTTAAAATAAAGCATTAAAAAAAAAAGACTGCATAAGTAATTTTACTTCATTTTAGGATACTTTCTCCAAGCCACATTATGTTTATTATTTGTGTGTTAAACCTTTACTGCATCTAGATTTAATAAAATGAGAATCATTCTTACCTGATATCATGTTAGCAATGTGAGCTGCCTGTCTGAACTGCGATTCCAGGTACTTCGGTAAAAATGTGTAAAGGCCTGCTATTGGCAAGATATGCAGAACACTGCTAGCTGTGCGAAACATCAAAATGTCATTCTTCAACAGTCTTTTCACTGCTTTTGGAAAATCTGGAACACATCAAGAAAGATTACATTGTAGCAATTTATTCTATTACCATAACATATTTGAGTTTTTTTAATGACTAGTAAAAGCACAAGAGAATAAAATTAATTGTAGCTAAGTTAAATATGAATATTTGAATTTATCCTGCTATTATCTATTGGATGTATTTTGTAATGATTTACACTAACAAAAAGAGAAATGAACTATTGTGCATAATATCATATTGATTACTATGCAGTTTATGTTCATTTTAAAATATGAAAATGTAATACAAAAAAATGGGGTATATGGTGGCTCAATGGAAGCAGTGATGCTGTCATATGAGTAAGGTTAAAGCACTAACTACAACTGTATGACCCACATTTCACAACTGCAAAGTGCACATGATAGTTAAAAGGCAATAAAACTAAGCCAGAAAGAAGCTCTTGTGACTACTTCTAGCAAATACAAGATGTGAAGAAATAGCTTGTCCTTTGGTGGTGATAAAAGAGATTACCACAGTAATAAATAAGGGTAAGATAATCATAAAAATCAGGAACTCCGAAAAACAAACGCTTTTCCTTACATACAGCAAGTAAGGGTTCCTCAAAAACAGAGAGAGATATTTCAGTTTAGTGTTATTGTGCTGAGATACTATTCTGCAAAAATCCTTAAAAAAACAATCCATAACTGGACATTTTTAATCCCTTCTCAGGCACAAGACAATTGAATAAATGAAGTGTTCATGAAGAACCTGATCTTATTCAGAAATGTTAAATTTATGGAATTGGTGATAATTTTGACAGTTTTTGAAGTTTCTTGAAGTTTCCAGCTGCTTTTCTATGACACATAAAAATTAGCTACTGTACCTATTCCACCAAAACCTTCTTGATTTCATTGTAAATACTAGTGCTGGCATCTCGAAATACTAAAAATGGTTTTCATATGATGTCTGTGAATAGCATAACTCAAAAGCATAACTTCAGATAAATATTAATTACATGTGTAAAATAACAGGAGATAACAGTGAAGCAATACAAATAATTTAATAAAATATAATAGTTTGTTACAAACTTCACTAATCTTTTTAAGAAATTGGTAAATTCTTCACATAACTCAAGATACTAGTTTTGCAAATATACTTTTCACCATCAGTCGTTCTGTTTATAAATATTTACCAATTTCTTAAAAAGTTAAGTGAAATTTGTATCAAATTATTATATTTCATTATAATACATAACTTTTGCTCAAAGATTTTCATGGAAATCTCTGCATCCTAAATTTCCCTTTAAGTGAAAAGCTGTACATTTGTTTTTATTTTTTTCTGAAATGGTGGTAAGCTTTGAATAACAGTATGAATAAGAAGAAAGCTAATGGCTGGCAAAGATCTCTTCTTTCTATTATGTAGTATATGCATACTTCCATACTATAAAATATGATGAACTTATTATGGGATAATGTCTTCTTCATTAAAATACAACTTGAAATTTGTCAATCTTAATTTCTCTACTGTGTGTCTAGTTGAAAATTGAATTATTTACTTTTTAATGACACTTCAATTGCCCAGATCATGTCAGCAGCACCGGTGTGAAAGAATTTTGTTCCACAAAAGTATGCCAGTGAATCTGCATACATATTGGCTGTCGACTTAAAAACTAACAGTCTGAACTGGATTTGAACCTGGAACCTTGTAATCAGTAAGCTAGTGGTAATCAACAAGTATTAGCTTAACACTCGTGTTAAATCTCTTGTTAAACTAACAAAACAAATTTCTGTTGTTAAGTCCTTAACAATTGTAAATAGTCAAGATGGCGGGTGTGAACTCAGCTGTTGGTCTAAATGACATTCGCAATGGAGTACGGCCTATGAGGAGAAATGATTTGAGGAGCTGTCAGAAGAAAATTTTCTACAGAGGTATAGACTCTCGAAACAAGTTGCTATGAAGGTTACTGTGGAAGTACAAGAGAAGTTAGAATATACATCGAAAGGAATATGCCGATCTCGCCTTTGCTTCAAGTATTAATAACTTTGCGATTGTGTAATTCACTGAATTATGTGGATAATACATTGTTCACCTCCCGTCTTGAAACGTTCAAGTCACTCGTCACTTGTCCTTCGCACCTCGTTTTAAATTTACGTAATACTGACGAAGTTGTTTGATGCTTGTAGTAGTGACACATGCATTTGAATTAAATTCGTTTTTCCCACGTGACATCTTTCTCTTTTACATTCACCGCATCCGTCCCTTTATTTCCCACGATATCCCCACACTTCGTCACCAATTCAATTAATAATTCTTTCTCCATCATGAGAAATTTGTCTCACGGCTTTTGTTTACAATTTTGTTCACCCGCCATTTTTTTCAGCTGTGTGCAGACGAAAATGAAAACAAACGCGCATCGCAGTACGTTCAGAAAATAATACTACTCATCCATAGCCTTCTATAACTGTAATATTTACAAGTATCTTGGCGTTAACATGTGTTTGTTAACATTTTCAGAAAACAGCTTGGTGAAATGCAAGACATTTAAAAGTAATGTTAGCGCTGTGACAACTGTTACGTTACACTTGTTAACGTCGATTTTAACATCCGTTGGCGAAATCGGGCAAAAGTGTTTTAAGAACAATGTAACTCAAATACGAAGAATCCAATCAATACCAAAGTGAACATTTAACTTTTTTGCCTAACAAAAGTTCGGCATGATGATATGTATTTATGAAAAATATCCTCGTGGACAGTTTTTCGTTGGTTCTAACGCTTTCAAAAACGGCTCTAATAATTTCGAATAAAATACCATATGTTTAATATACCTTTATGACAAATAAAATACGCCTTACATTTTCTGGGAGTAGGTTATCTTCTGAATATCTTTCGTATAATTGTTAAATGTTAAGAGATAAACCAAAATGTTTGTGGCGTTAAGATTTCTGAGATATTCTCTGTTATTCGTTTGAATTTTCAATAACTTGAGAAGTTTCTCAAGCAGAACATGCTATTCGTTTTTGTTTTCCATTTCCTTTCTTTTTCTCATGTAAAGGGGTGGGAATGTGCTAGCAACCCATTGTTAAAAGACGTGTCTATTGCTTTCCATTAATCTCCATATACCTACAAGGAAATGTATAATAAAACCGTATCTGCAATTACTTAATAACAGGAAGTAGATAAGAGTAAGTTTTCATAAGAATAGTTAATAAATAGAGAAGGTCATGTGAATGTAACACAACTTATCACTTCCAACTGGAGTGCCATAAACTATCACGTGACTGGTAGACCATGTGCAGCGAAGTGCGATCAATGGGACAAAAAAGAAAAAGGCTGTTTACTCCTCTACCACACTTTGTTTTAGTCCTTCCATTTATGTGTCATGGTTGTTGAAGCGGAGGCCGTCGATAAGAACCTATATGTTTCCTTTCGTGGGCTATCCTAAATGCCATCGTGGACGAATGAAAGCGAGGAAGGAGCGTTGTTTGGAATGAGTTTGGTTTGTGACATCTGTAGGCAGAGATAATTTCAGAGGCGCTGGAATGAAGAACATATTGCTGGGGGTGGTTAAATAGGTAACGGGGAATTCAAATTACAAAATAATAGTTATTAGTTATACCTCAAAACACTTCATACATAATAATTCTCGCTCAGAGTGAGTTACCTGGATAAGATTTTTTTTCCAGGGGTTTCCCTTATCCTGAAAGACGAATGTCGGTTAACTCTAAGCTCTATGGATCCTAGAAACATTTGAGCTTCATTTTACTCATTCCATTCATCTTCCGATATGACAACGTTGGAAGACGTAAATTAAAAAAAAAACATAATAATTATAATTCAAAGTATCGATTTACTACTATTTATTTATTAAATGACAGGGGAAAAATCATTTCTGCTGCTCAATCTCAGAAAATTCCTGAATCGACGACGACATGTATATATCTTATTCAAAGGAAAGTAAAACAAATATAACTCAAATATTAAAAGAATAATAAACTTACATTAACTGAAAATATACATACAGAAGCTAAGCTAGCCCGCCTCAGTAGCGTGGTGGTAGCGTGTCTGCCTCACGTTCAAGAGGTCCCGAGTTCGAATCTCAGTCAGCGTGAGTTACCTGGATAATGTTTTTTTCCGGGATTTTCCCTTATCCTGAAAGACGAATGTCGGGTAACTCCAAGCTCTATGGACCCTGGGCTCATTTGAGCATCATTTCACCCATTCCATTCATCGTCCGATATGACAACGTTGGAGGGCGTAATTTACACACACACACACACACACACACACACACACACACACACACACACACACACACACACACACACACACACACAAAAGCTAAGCTAAAAGTAATAAGTACCCCACAACTTTATGTACAGAACTTTGGTACAATGGAAATAAGGATACTGCTTTTAAATTAACGAGTAATTCTAACTACAATAATTTATTTAAAAGTTTGAGAGATCATTAAATCCTACAATAGCGAATTCCAGAACCTGCAATATTAGATATTTTAAAAAACAGGTATTCCTAATGTCCAAACACTGAAATTAGAATTGTTATTATTTAGGATATTAAATTGTTTGACACTTGAGCACTTATATAGGCTATTTAACAATAATAATTCTCGGCGGGCTTGAGCCTGCCAATCTGTCGGCCTCACGCCAACATAGGTAAGTAAGGCCGATCATCCAACCAATACGCAGAGCATCTCGGCATCCCAGCCAGAATATTGGCATTCTTGACCGGGATTCGCTACCTATTGCAGCTCCTTAAATTACTCACGATGCTGAGTAGGCGTTGATCATACAGCCTGGACTTAATATCCGCACCCCAAAAGGGTCAGATCGAACTTGGGCGCATTTCATGGTAGGAAATTCCAGCCCAATACGCCACGGTACAGGTCAATATAAGCCATATGCTTTGTATTAGACACACGCCCAATCATTAGATCAGCGGTCGCTGCGTCTGCTGATAATCGATCTTAGTCAATACTTCCGTAAGCCTGTAATACATGAAGGGAAGGTCGCAAATTTTAGAATTACTGGCTGTTTTATAAATGCTCTCCTACTAAGCATTATCCACTGCCAGAGTTTTGAACCCTTTCTTATTTGCATCCACTGTTACTTATAAAAGCCTAGGGATTTAATTTACTTTCTAATTTTCAGAACTTTATCCTAAATGTCTAGAAACGTCTGTGATAACTGGGCATAACTAGATTCCATAAATCTGACATTTAAGCTATTGACCTAATCGACTGAATACACTACAACCCTAATAATTTGAGCTATACCAGCTTGCACTAATTGCCTTAACCTCAACCCTTAAATAGCATCGATGCTGGTAAAGGCCGGAGTCATGTGCATTTCTCCATTTGCACATGGAGGTATAGCCTGCTCATGAGGCCATGAGGCTTTGTTTCCTCCACTGCGACAGGAAGTAAAACAATCGTTTCAAGATATCCACAGTCTTTATTCCATTGCTCTAAATAAAAACAAAATTGTTACTTTCATGTGGGTCCCTTCACACTGCGGCATTGAGGGAAGTGAAGAAGCGGACAAAGCTGATAAAGAAGCAAGTCAACTAACAGATTCAGATGGACAACAAACAGTACCTTATCGGGATATTACAAAATACTTCTCCAGAGTAATAAATACAAAATGGAAACAGATCTGGAATCAATCGCCTCCAGAAAGTTACACATGGTAAGAAAAGGAGACACTAGGCTCTTCCCCTGCCTACTCTCTTAGCAGGAAGGAGCAGGTCTCCGCATTGGTCATACAATGTTAACCCATTCATATTGTGGCATTATAGATTGTGAACCGGGATGATTTTAGACTACAAGTTGCGGATACGGTTGTGTATACTTAAAGGTGGTTTACCGTAAGGGTTTACAATCTACTTTGGAACTGGGAGCGTAGCTGAAAGGATAGGGGGTCAGATGGTAGAGGTAAATGTTAAGGGGAGTTTGTAGTCAGGTTACAGATAGAAATAGCGCAACTTTCTACGAAATTCCAATTTACTATAATTTCCTACAATACAAGTCAACCCCGAAGTCTAGAGGAGATTTTGGGTGGATTGGTGTTAATAGCTACATTAGTACATTAAGACCCAGTCGGGCTTACCTTCGAGGAGATGTCGGTGCGTGGTGAAGTGAAGATTTGGCGTAACCTCCGGCCGCAACAATATACTTTAGACTCGGCCGCAACAATACACTTTAGACTCCCCCGCGACTCGATAGAGGGGGCTAACACACGTTGAACCTAGGGACTTTTTGCCTTTGATCAGCAGAAAAGCTTCTGGAACATTCCATCCGCTATGTTGGTTTAAGTCCAACAACCTGCTGATCGTCCATTACCAACTACCGGGTTCAACGTCTATAGTTGCTGCTTTTGGCATTCTTATTTGGTTAATGCTTCGAAAATGTGCAAATTACGGGTTTGTCGTCTAACATTCCGCTATGAGGTTTCTACATCTTTACTTCCACAAATACTTTCAATTGTATAAAGAAACCTCATGCTATTAAAATTTCAAATTCCTAAAATAAATCAAGTTCCTTCAGTTCACCAAAGCATACGCGACAATATCTCCTCAGCAAAGGCCAACCACCGCAATGTGATGTCTGTAACATCCGCCTCACAGTAAACCATCTCCTCACAGAATGCAAGGAATACGCTTCATCACATCACTGGAGATTTATCCACCATTCTGAACACGCCATCCAAGTTCAAACACGTACTGCTATTCCTCAAAAGTACAAACTTGTATACGAAAATCGAATTCTAAGAATACCAATTTAGAATATACGTATGCTATTATACAACAAATAGATTGTCTAAATACTACCGTTCTACTGAACTTTAGTAACTTTATCCTTATGATTTATAGGTATTGAATGTCTTTGTCACATTGATTTGTTACTTACTATTTTCATGTTTTTGTTTATAACCAATTTATTGCATACACTGTTGCGATATGACCTAGTTGTTAAAGAGACTCTAAATAAATAAAAAAACAGTTGCGTTAAATTAAACCTTGACTTTGCGTCTGATTACACTTGAAAGGCAATGCTTCACTAGTTCGCAGAGTACTACGTTACGTTGTTTTACGACGTTTGCACATTTGATGGTCGTGCTGTACATCTGACGTCATTCATACTTTGTGTCCAGCTAACTTGTGAGCGCACATCTCTTCGACAAATCTTTCTCATGACGAAATCTGTTGTTCTTTTCCATAAATGCTAGGCTTTGGCAATGAAGCCATTAGCTCTCTTGCTCTCCAATATTTCTGTGTAGTGGGTCCGGCAGGTAGGGCTTCACAGGTTAAAAGATGTTCTTCAGTCATTTCCTCTTCTTTGTTGCACAGAGGACCATTTGGACTTGTATAAATTCTTATTCTGTGTAAGTGTTTAGCCAAATAATCATGTTCCGTAAGTACTCTAAAATTTGCTACTGCAGCTTTACATGGGATTTCTGGAATAATTTCTGGAGTTTTAACTAAAATGTTCCATTTTTTATCCTTGGCTTTGTTAGATATTGATTGGTTTTATTTGTTTTTATATTTGCTTTTGATTAATCTTTTTATGGATGTAAAGAGTAAGTTTTTACTTTTGTTCTGAATTAAATTTGCACCTTTTTTGGCAAGGAAAACAGCTGATTCATTTCCAGCAATTCCACAATGTGCAGGTACACTGTAATATAATTTTTTTTCTGTAGTTTTTGAAGTTGTTGGATCATTTTGTGACATTCTTTAATTTGGATTGACCTCATTTTATATGAACTTATTGCACATAATGCTGCTTTAGAATAAGAAAGTATGGCAACATTTTTGAATTTATCTATTCTGTATAGAAGGTGCTGGAGTGAAATATGAATAGCCGTTACTTCTGCATCGAAATTTGTTGTGTGGTATCCTGCTGGTTGATAGAATGAGAACAGTGCACACTTAATTCCTGCTCCTGAGTTGTTGTCCAAGTTAGATCCATCTGTGTAGATATGTAACCATTCTTCAGGTCCATATCTATTGTTCACAGTTTCTAATGCTAGTGCTTTTAGTACAGGTTTGAAAGTTTCACATTTTGCAACTATTTGTTCTAAATCTAATTGAATATTAATTGGTTCAAAAGTCAGTGGTTTTTCTTTGGTTAAAATGTTTTCTTTAGAATTAGGAAGATTCAGATCTGTTTTTAATTCCATAACTTTGTGTAGGAAAATTGTTTGTGTTTTCTTCTTGATTGGTTGCAGTCTCATGACGAAATCTTACACATGGTTTATTACATCATGCACCGAGTTTCTGTAAATTATTTATAGTAATTATTTATCGATCGCTCTGCAATTTCTTTATAAAATTGCTAATCGTCAATAATTCCAGTACCAAGGAGACTATAAAAATAAATCCCCTCCCCTAATTGGTTTTAAATCTGCCATTAAGCACGTGCATCTATCATGAATTGTTTTTGTTGCCTGACCTTGCATTAGGGGTTATCATACTTTGCTAATCAAAGGAAAGGGAGCGGAGAGTAATATCTAAGCTTGAAATATAGATGCTCATGTAATAACTGTGGCAGTGATATAATTGCAGGATTATTCTTCACTTCCTTGTTGAAGAATTAAATCTGCGCTCTACTTTAATCAGAAATAGGTTAAGGAAACGAGAACATGAGTGGACAACATATCCATGGACGATTTGCTATCAATTATTTGAAAACACTTTATTTGAGAACGTTGTATGAACGAAGTAGGTACTGGAGGGGAAATAAACGGTACATTAAATCTCTTCGGGATTGAAAACACTGTTTTATCATTACAAGAAAACAAACAAAAGCCAGTGTGCAGCGCGTACTACATAACAAATCATAATATGGTAATTCGTTGCCGTAGGCATCGTCGTCTTTGTGGTGCACGTGTCTACTCCAGCACAGTAGAGAGGTCAGCCTGCGGGTCCCGGCTCTGGCAAATGACCTTGGTGCCCCTCCTCTATGCCGGTCGGCCCACGCACGCACGCGCCCGGTTTCTCACACGTGACAAACTGCATACCAATATCCTTCCAGACGCATCTCATTGGTTGATTGATTGACTGGATGGACTAAATTTCAATGACCATAAAATAACGATTTCATTACGATGATATCCATATGACCTTGATGGTTTTTTTCCCCACGCCCTCTACTAGAACAGTGATGCGCTCACACGCGTTGGTGTGCGTGTGCAGAGCCATTTAAATTCCCAAACAAAGCAAAGCAGCTTTTAGCCGCTAATGCTCCTAAGTTTTCCTTTAATAAGAAGGATCCATTGAATGAGTCCTTCGCAATGGAAAGTAAACGAAACTCAACTTAAAGTGATAAACTTCGGAACTTTGCCTTAAACCTTTAAGCGGTGACGGCCGACATCTCAAATGAGTATGTAATACAGCAACGAACTCTATTCCAGCCAATGAAGAATGCGATCTCTACACCGCTTCCATCGAGTAGGAATGGATTAATAAATCACAGGCCGGCACCAGAATATCTTCCCTACATGGAGTAAATCACGTGATAGCAGCTGGTTTCGCTTTAATGCCGTGAAAACATCACCTATTTCTGATATCAGTCTAACTATAAAACTGACTAGGTTTCACCGAAGTGGCAACTACTGACTGCGATTTACATTACACGTTTGTGTCGTCATATATCAGAGCAGCTCGTTTCTGCCAGCGATAATAAGCGAATTTGATGTCTCTCTGATTTTGTCTTTCAGTTGTTTTCAGTTCCACTTCCGTTACTGTTCTACTCTATACTGTAAATCTATTTTAAGTGTGGTTGTTGGAAGCTAAGCCTAAATTGTTGGTGATCGTGTACAACGATAATTGAAAAATGTTTAAGGGTGAAGACGATCCATCAGACTCCTCCACGGAAGAAATTGAAGGCAAAACATCAACAAACATATCTCAAGGAATGATAAGACATATTTCCGTGGGTAAAGCCGGCATCGGGCGTGAATCGGGCATTTTTTACCGTGTGCAGGAAAGATTTCAGCATTTCACATGGTGGACGAAGTGATTTAAGGCAACATGAATGTTATAAGGGGCATCTAAACAAGGAAAACTGGAATGCTGCAGTTGGAAATAAACTTTCAAATTATTTTGTTAATTTGGACAATAAACAAGAATATGACAATATCACAGTGTGTGAACTTGGTTTAGTGTATCATGCAGTGAAACACAATAAGACAGAGCTCCAAGTGACAGTGAACTATGCGAATAAATCCTGTTCAGAATTTTATAATTCTGCAAAATGTGTTTTGGAGCTATTAAAAATGCCAAGAATTCAGTGAAGTATAATTAAATGTAGCATGTCAGATTGAAGAGCACTTGGAAGGTTAATAATGTGCATAAGTTAATGTTTATGTATTCAGCATAATAAGTGTTTGCCAATTTATCTTTCTTAGTTTAAAAATGTTAAAGAATGAGTCACTCCGTTTTTTCCCTTGGAAATCTGGCAACCCTACAGGTAAAGTCTGTTTAGTTAATGCGTGTGCAGTTCGGAGTCAAAGCAACCTGACCCGACCGCTCACTAATGACCGTCATAAATCTATCTCCACACTTCAGAAATGGAACACTGTCGTTGAGGACCAATGGCAACCCTGATTTTCTCGAAGTGACAATCGCATGTCTACTCCACGTGGAGTCTCAGTTGCCAAAGTTCCAACTTCCAGTTGATCTGTTTCATTACGTGCAGAAATTCGTTGTGCGTCACAATGTGGAGACCGTGGGAGGGAAATGCAGTGGTAAATGCAAATGAAGTAGTAGATAACTTTCAGTCGCGTGAAAGTAATCAAAGTGAAGACAATAGTGTGGATAACTGGGCCGAGTTATGTTACTGGAAAGGCCTCAAAAAACAAAGTTATAACGGGAACTGTTTCTAAGCAAATTCAAGCGGGTGTTTTGAACAAATATAAATATGTGCTGACGAATAATCTTCGTAAGGGGTCGTGCAATGAACCTAATAAATTCTGGGTATTCACAGAAATACAGTAAGAAATACTGTGACGAAAGGAATACCAAAGACGCCGATCAAGTGCGAAAACAATAGGAAACGTTTCTCTAAAGTAGATAATTTCACATGCGATTTAATTCGTCGAGAAATTTATAGACTCTATGCAAAAGGGAGAGCGTCCACCTTAGACGAATTGGTTGCACATTTGCAAGAAATTTGTGATTTTCCTTATGGGCACTGCACTTTGCGCGGCCTCCTAAAGGAGCTAGGTTTCAAATATCGCACTTTGAATAAGTTAAGGGTTATTATGGAATCCAGTAGAATTGTAGCTTGGCGATATATATATATATATATATATATATATATATATATATATATATATATATATATATATATATATATATATATATATATATATATTTGTCAAAACTAAGGAAGTTTCGTAGTAATGGACATAAGATAATTTATTTAGACGAAACGTCGTACGATACCCATGACGTATCGAGAAAGGTGGCAATCTTGCAGAAAGGACTGCGAGAAGGAGGGCCGGTGTTGTAAAACGATATAAGGGTTCGTCAAAAACAGAGGCTGACGTGCACACGCGTTAACTAAACAGACTTTACCACATCCCTGACAATTTTTCGGCTTTTGCAATGTTCTTGTGGCATTAATATTGTGTGATTTTAAAATAAAATAAAAATTGCACAGAAGTATCGAAAAAGTATCCGGCGAATTTTCTGAAGTATCGTTCGCTGTCGATACCATGCAAGTATCGAGGTATCGCAAATATCGAGGATCCATCCCTAATAATGATTGTTATTTTACACTAGTCATGTGCAGACTAGCATTGGGAAGTTCTATCAATGCATTTACCTCAGTGGTAAAGCGTCACCGAAAATCCTAAATTCGTGTCTCGACTTCCTGTTTTGGTAATCAAACTTGTTGCCTGCTGGTCCAGCGCATATGACAAGTTAAAATGTGAGTCTCATTGCGGCCGCTCAGCAGTAGAGCGTCGGCACCAAAATCCAAACTCATGGTTCTTCAAAGAGCATTAAACGTTCCAACCTTAAGCTACACAAGGTCATTGTGAAAGCGAAACGTAATCAATAGATTGTAAACACTATGCTGGGAGTACAGAGAGGAGAGAAGAGAGGGAGAGAGAGCGGATGTGGGTGTGCACGCGTGCTCTTCTGGAGGTTTCTCCAGACCTCCAGCATTGCACTAAAGCTGAAGCCAGTCACAGTTGATGTCGCGTCGTGAGAGAATTCCAAATAACGTTATCTGTTGCTTGCCGAGGCAGTATGTTTGAACAAAGTACGTGAAGGTAAAGTCTAGTGTACGAGTACACTACGAATATACCTACTATTTCTGAATCTTAGTTCATTGTACTACAATATTTATATAATGTGTTTGTTCTGATAAAACAGCTTGTACGAGTTGTGGCAGACCAATTTTAGTAGACGTCCGTAGGACAACGTCGGAAACATAATATCAAATTGTAAAGTCAATGCCGTTGCCGGGATCTGAACCACGGGCTTCCGGTTGTCAGTTGGGAAAGTGAATGCCATGCCGGCATGCTGTCATGGTAGTTAGTTGATTAGAGCAACTGTCAAAATAATTGTAGAGACATTACAATTTCTTAAATTAAACCGACATCTTTGATGCAACAACTCGGGACGGAACTGGGCAGCCGCACAAAGGCTGCATCTCCTACCTCCATTCATATCAATTATCATTAGCAGAGAAAGACTTTTTTTTTTATTTACGCCCTCCAACGTTAAGTCACATCGGACGATGAATGAAATGGGTGAAATGATGCTCAAATAAGTCCATAAAGCTTAGAGTTACCTGACATTCATCTTTCAGGATAAGGGAGAGTCCCGAAAAAAAAATCTTATCCTGATAACCCATCCTGGCCGAGATTCGAACTCGGGACCTCTTGAACGTAAGGGAAACACGGTACCACCTATGCCACAGAGGTGGGCAATGTTTGCATCAAAGAAAAATGTACTCCATGGAGACTCTAGAGGGTTGCTTGGTCAGCAGTGGGAAGTCTTCCGAGCCTGGAACTGTTGACTTCCGCGCGTCTCAGTGCCTGCGACGTGTAATCTCCTGTGTTCATTCTATTTATGCCTTCCTCCTGGAGGCATTGTAATCTACAATATATCTATTTACATTGCAGTGCCCGAGTTATAGTAGCGCTGCTCGAACCATTACCATGGCTTTATCTTTGTTAATAGAAACCTCTCAGATAAGGCACTGATTGTTCTTGTAAGAATGAGAGGGAAACTACTGCGCTGCCCGGCTCTGTGTTAAGCACTAATGAAGGCATCACTTCAGCCAATGGAATTCGCGGGAATCGCAAATGATAGATATATGTTCACTCCACGTGGAGTAATCAGTGAGTTATTTGAGAGGTATATATCACCAAAGATAAATCCATGGTAACGGTTCGAGCAGCACGACAATACTGGAGTCATTCGATGATCATTTCACCCATTTCAGTCATCATACGATATCACCTAACGTTGAAGGATTTGGGTAAATTAAACAAAATCGGCGCCATCTGTAATCGACTAAAACGAGTGGGTGGTCTAAGGGAGCCGAACCCCGGACATCCCGAGTACAAGCTTCACGCGTTACCACGGAACCATCTATATCAGCAACTTCATCATCGCCCGCCTTGGTAGCGTGGTGTGTGTGTGTGTGTGTGTGTGTGTGTGTGTGTGTGTGTGTGTGTGTGTGTGTGTGTGTGTGTGTGTGTGTGTGTGTGTGTGTAATTTACGTTCTCCAATGTTAAGTCATATCGGACGGTGAATGAATTGGGTGAAATGATGCTCAAATGAGTCCAGGGTCCATGGAGCCTTGAGTTACCCGACATTCGTCTTGGAGGACAAGGGAAAACCCCGGAAAAACCTTATCCAGGTAACTCACCCTGACCGAGATTCGAACTTGGGACCTCTTGAACGTGAGGCAGACATGCTACCATCTACGCTACTGAAGTCTGCCTCACGTTCAAGAGGTCCCGAGTTCGAATCTCGGTCAGGGTGAGTTATCGGGATAAGACTTTTTCCGGGGGTTTCCCTTATCCTGAAAGACGAATGTTGGGTAACTCCAAGCTCTACTGACCCTGGGCTCATTTGAGCTTCATTTCACCCATTCCATTCATCGTCCGATATAACTTAACGTTGGAGGACGTAAATTAAAAAAAAAAAAAAAAAGCCTTCATCATTAAACATTTTAAATGCCTCTTCTTCCTACACAAACTCTAAAGTAAAGCTTGAGGATGCATCCCAAAATAACGCCGTTACTCCTTAATTTCCACGCTAAACTGCCGTTTGACTAAAAAGGGTTCATTTGTTTAAAATGCTTGACTTTGTACTCATTATTTTTAAATGTCTATCCTTGAACTGTGTGCCCTTTATTTACGTCATTATAATACATAAAATGTTTTGTCAAGGAAACATACAATTCCGGTTAGAAAATGAGTTTAAGTGCACTCTTATAATTAAGGCACAATCGCTGATAAACTCATTTAAGTTAAAAAAAAGGAAAAACAATGAAGACGCTGTGTTTTATTGAACTTTTTATGTCAAATCTCTCATCACAGAGTCCAAAAATAAACTGGAACAGCAATAACTTCACATTTAAAATACATAAAACACTAATTGTATGCCTCCAATTTACAAGAACGATAACTCTTGAAAACAGAGCATATATACAGAACTAGATATAACAGGCTCGCATTTTGGAGGTACCGCGTTCGATTTTCTTCAAGCGCCTATTTTGACCTAGAATATTTCTCTGGTCGGTATATACGTACAATAAGAGATTTTTGAATACGAATATAGATGTATTAGTATCCCTAAATTACATTACCTTACTTCAATAATATATATCCTTTCAATGTAATTCAATAGGTTGAAGCAAAGTCTCTCATGTTATTTACGGAGTTGTGTGGCGGATATAGGTGACCTTGGTTTGGCTGGCATAGTAACAGGTTTGCTTTCCTTTTCTTTTTCTTTTTTGGACGAAATATATTACTTTGGATTTGCTTTCATATAAAACTCGCTCCATATAAGAGAAAGAAGACAATTTTAAAATATGGTGCGAGGAAAAGAATTAGCTGGGTGAATTATATGCCAGTCAAAGTATCTTTAATTTCGACGTGCCCAAATATACCTCATTAATTTGCATTCTGTTTAGAAAGGTGTTGCTTTTTCATAAAACAAAACCACTCCATAAAACTTGTCACGGCGATGCCTTTAAACACACATTTTACGGAATGTTTTCAAGTCAGTAAAGCAAAACCGCTCGTGTACCAGAAAGATAATTGCGTCACATGAAAGTGACAAAGCAACTTGTATCGGATCTGATTACATTTTTTATACAGTGTAGGGTGTTTTATAAGATAGGATAATCTCTTTTAGTAGAACAATACAGCTTTTTGGATCAAGCTCATCTTAATTTACTCGAGGAACAGGGCGTACATTTACTATAAAATACCAGGCGCGCCTTATTTTTTTTTTTTTTTTTTTGGAAGGTAGGCCACCCATCAAACGGCACTGGTGCTTTAGTCCAGTTCTGCGCTTAATTCAACTTAGGATTTCATTACGGAGAGGATTCGGTACGTAGGCCACCATGCTGGGCCCTTTGTTCCTATGCTCTCAAGTGGGGACACCCCCGGGAGGAAGAATGAGGCGAAGGAGACAAAGGGCGGCCGACCCAAGGAGCCACGACAGTACAGAGGACAGGGTCACTACGGTTTACTTGGATAGAGACTTCCCTCGACAGGCCAGGACAACGAATCCGCTCCCCTGCAGCGGGACGGCACCGAGCCCAACAGCCGAGCCCTAAAGGTCCCAGGCAGGCGATCCGAGTCCCAAAGGTCCCGACTGGCGGTCCCGAAATGGTCGCAGAGTAGGAGCGGAAACTGGCAATCGACCTACCGGAGGAAGTAGTTTTCCTCAGAGCATATCATCCTGCCATGCACCGCCGAGACACCCGCCGACACTTTTACCCTGAAAGAGACCACCAGATGAGAGATGATATGAAATGATAATGGAGATGAAATGGAGGGACAGGAAATTCGGAGGATGTAATTAACCTACCCAGCATTCACCAAGCTACCCGGGAAAACCCCGAAAAAACCCATGGGTCAGGTAGGTCGGTCACGGTAATCGAACCCGGGCCTCCCGAATGCGGGCTACAGACGAAACCGCCTGAGCCATCCCGCTCGGTTTACTTCAACTTACGTACTGCTTGACGTTCTTAGAGGAATAGCGGTTTAAGGGACAAAACGTACTTGGTCGCTAAAGTACACCTCAAAAACACAAGACTCCTTTACTGAGAGCGAATTCCAGTTTCCAGGCGATTTTACAAACTTTTTATTAGAGTATACATGACAAAGCAATTCCTTAAACGCCTGGGGAAAAATGGAAATATCATATGAGCACAAAACGTCATCTAAAAAGAAAATGGCGGATTCTTGTACTTAGAGCAGGGGTTGGCTGTCAAATACTACGAAAAAAAATTAAAGACACGCCTCATCCATCATTTTTTTTTTTATTAAACTACGTATCCTGCATCTGAATTAACATGTCTAACAGCTTTTGCCATTTATGTAATAATATTAAAACACCCAGAAAATGATTAAAAGTGTCTTAAAAGGCCAAATTAAGCACGAGAACTCGCGAGGTGGCAAAGGTATAACACCAGGCATGCTACTGAACCCAGGACGTGCTTTCAGGCTCACTGGTATTATGACGTCTCCTGTGCCCTAAGCCCCAATGACAAAGGTTCAAATCTCAGTAGTGTACTCTTTTTTATGTTCATCAAAACTTGGAAACCGAATTCACAATAATGTAATTATAAAGTCCTGGAGGGCGTGCAGTACCCAAGAAGGTCATCAGTTCGAGCGCTTACTTCGTTAGAGAAGTCGTGTTCCAGGAATAGAAAAAGGGTCATTCCAGCGACACAAAACATACCAATTTGAAACCACATTTTTAATAACACAATAATTCTGTCTGCAAACTTGTGTTAAACTTCCATGTTAAACTCTGATACTGTAATTTCCATGTTTTCTGTGTTCAAATGTGTATAAATGATCCTTACTTCAGTTGCACCTACCTATTGGTGTGTTTGAACAACTACCTACTTGCAGTTCACCAATAAAGAACCACCAAACAATGCCATAAAACAAAATAAAACAATTAAAATAAAAGACAAATGAGATTGGAGTTCCGCGCTCGTTCCAACTGAGCTATCTAGTAACGTAGCTAACATATAGTCTATCATATGGTATTCACTGGTTCCAGTGAACATTTGCAGACGTGCAAACGTCAGCTGTCTAATTACGAATTTATAACAGGCGATGCGATAAAATCTATATTAGTACTAATTTCATCGAGTGTTAACATACACGTTAAATACGCGGATAGTACGTAGTAATGGGGTCGATGTTTTCATGTTGGAGTATAAACTACGGATTATATAAAACTCGAGAATAAGGAGCAAATGACTCACCTGGTATAGAACAGGTTTAAAAGATATACCACTTGAAAGAAATGATAAAATTTGCCATTTTTTTCTTGACCATATAGATTTATGAGAGCTACTTAAACTTCGGATCCCGTCCTATTCAGTCCACATTTATAAGCTTCTTACGAAGATGAAGGTGTAAATAGTAAATCCATCCTTTCCTCTTTTACGTGATGTGTACATACATTGTCTGGTCTATTTTCTGCCTTCTCACCACTAAAGAATCTTGTCACCTGTCATGAAAGCTGCGAGTATCACAAATTAGAGAGTGTGCTTAGTTTCTGAAATCTTCTTACTGCCATTTGTGTAAGGTTTTTCTGAGACAGCGCAAAGTAGCACAGCAAGACTTAGAAATAAAAAAAGAAATAAGATGCTTGCTTTCAATTTCAAATGGAAGTAGTTCGTGCGGTTGACAGTGGCGTACGACCACCTTATTGCAGAAAGAAGGGTATCTATTTTAAGCCCTCCTTCCACAACTAAAAAGAAATAAAGATGAAAGTTAAAAACGATAAATGACATCTTTTTTCTAACTTCTTCGTCTCCAGCTTCAGTTATGGTAGTTTTTATTCCCATTTTCTTGTCTTTTCTCTTAGTTTATTTGTTTCTCATTTTTACTGCAAGTCTATTTACTAATACTCTTCCTATGTGTACATTTCTACAGCCTTTAAAGAAAGAAATTATTAAGTTACGGTGTATTATTTGGGTTTGCAATGCAATAAGGGAAAGTAAGAGAGTGCGTTTGTGTAAACAAACAAGCAGCAGAAGTCATTACTCCAGCATACAGCAGGGGCTAAACAGCAACCACAATAAGACATGCATTTCTTGTATGGTTTGCCTTACGTGAGCTGGATCCTATTAAGAAATATATTTTGAAACTGTTCGTCTGTAGATTCGCTTTTTTATTTAATTTTGGTTCCTATTTTCAAACTTTAATACTGGCTCTCGTTTCTGAAAAATCAATTTAACCAAAGACTTGAGCAGAACACAAGTCGTCTATTTTCAAAACTCGTTAGACCCCGAATTTAGGTTAAATGTCTTACTTCCAACCCCACATACAAGTATTCAGTAGACTTTGAGGGCTAAAAATACACCGAAAATTGCCTTCACTTAAATAAAGCCTCCTTTACTTATACAGTTTAAGGGTGTTATTTAGTTAAAACTCTTGTTATATTGATCAGCAAGCGTAGGAGTTATTAAGCAGTTGGTTTCTAAGTCTTATTTTTTTGTACTTGTTCCATTAACTGCAATGGTCATATCGGCGGCCGTTCTCCTTTGGAGCATACCGAAGGTGTTAACTCGAATTCGTTAGGTTTTTTAATCATTAGATCACGCACACATTCACACTCTTCCAGACTATGGGGAAGATGGGGAATTATCTTGGACGGAGAAAAATCCCCACCCCCACCGCCGAAAATCGAACTCGGGACCCCTAGTACGGCAGGCAGGTGCTCTACCGACTGAGCTAAAGTCTTATTTACTTATTTATTTACGTCCTCCAACGTTAAGTCATAATGGACGATAAATGATATGGGTGAAATGATGCCCAAATTGGAGCGGGGTCCATGGAGCCTAGAGCTATCCGACATTCGACTTCCAGGATAAGGGGAAAACCCGGAAAAAGCCTTATCCAAGTATCTCACCCTGACCGAGATTCGAAATCGGGATCTCTTGAACGTGAGGCAGACACGCTACCATATACGCTACCGAGGCGGGCGCTTCAAGTCTCGATACCCAAATTAGGGATTCAGTAAATTAGATATGATTGTTGGGTTAGCAGTTCACTGGAGGGAAAGCTATCATCGCAGGCGGTCCATCTGGCAAACACTTGAATAGAAGTGCCTTTCTTAGACCCTTCCTTAGTAGCTACTGACCGAAACAAAAGGATACAAATGTCCACATGTAACAAAAGGTCGACTTGAGTAAGGGAATTCTGGTGTGAACAGCACAGTTTTCTTGAAAGGATTTCACACATAGCTGGACGGCCCGTCCAGGAAGGAAGACGTGGCTCGAGAAAGTATTTGTTCCTGCACAACTAACGAATTACATGTTATCGCGTATTATGGGCGTCTAGTCTGATTTTTAAAAGAAGATACGTGAAGGTCATCAAGCAAGGGTCGCGAAGGGTAAGAGGGGAGGTTCGTTGCTATGGCAACGTAAACAAAGGTTACACTGGTGAATCACATACTCTGATAGCTCGAACCCTTGTTTATATTTCAAGTGTTGAGAGAATAAAGAAAGGGGATATCTGCATTACGTCCTGTCTGCTGTTGGGCAACATTGCGGAACCTCACGTGGAGAAGCAAATGACCTTCACGTATCTTCTTTTAAAAATCAGACTAGTCGCGCTGGTGGAACGGTTACCATGGATTTATCTTTGTTAACAGAAAACTCTCAGATAACGCACTAATTATCCTTGTAAGAGTGAGAGGGGTACTGACGCGCCTCCCGGTCGTGTGCTAAACACCAATGAATGCATCACTCCAACCATTGGAATTCGCAGAAATCACAAATGACAGATATATGTTCACTCCACGTGGAGTAATTAGCGCGTTATCTGAGAGGTATCTAGTACCAAAGATAAATCCATGTAACCGTTCGAACAGCGCCACTATAACTCCAGACAGTAATATAGATTGGTTTCCCTTAGTCGTCAACTTCGCGATTTACTTAATTAAAAGGAGAAGCGGTCATTAAACGAGTCTTAAACTAGGTTTCCAGTGTCATCCTTACTCCTAATATATTCACGTAGACCCCGAGAGAAAACTCTTGCTCTAAACTGGTGCTAGACCACGCATCGCTTTAAATTTGCATAACGTTATCCGGAAGAGCGGTGACAGTCTACAGTTTAGACTCTAAACCATAATGACGTGACGATACAAATAACGTAAATAACAACGGCCAAGTGTCACTGATGGTAGTTAAACACGGTCTGGTGTCTGCGACGTCCCTAATCAAAATTAACATTTCAATCCCTTTTTATTAATTTATTTATTTTCATTAATTTATTTTTACTTATTTTAATAGTTAATTAGTTAAGGTGGCAAGTAGATACATCTGCAAAAATTTTAAACTACTTTATGTAATTTAATTTGAACATAGAATAAAGATAAACATTAAGTTTACTTAATAAGGCTTGACATAGATTCCAGAAACCAGGCTAATAGATATACAGCTTTTGTTTTAGTTTTTAGCAATATCTTCTTTTGTCCTGACTTTAATGCTTATAAATCCCTATGCCTGTTAAGATTAAGGTACAGGACGAGTAGATATTATTTTAGTTCTGTAACATTTCAACCATACTTCCTTTCATCCTGACTTAAATGCTTAGAAATTCCTATGCCTGTAAAGGCTAATACTGGACGGTTAGGTATTATTTTAGGTTCATATAAAATGTTATTATCAGTGATTGGATTGCATTTCGAATATTGAAGTGTAATCTCTCACACGGAGTTAGGACCTTAGCCAATATGGGCATGAGGCATGTTTGCTTTTTGTTATTTACGTGCTCCAACGTTGTCATATCGGACGGTGAATTAAATGGGTAAAATGATGTTCAAATGAGTCCGGAGTCCATGGAGCTTAAAATTCCCTGACATTCGTCTCTCAGGATAAGGGGAAACCCCGGAAAAAACTTACCCAGGTAACTCATCCTGACCGAGATTCGAACTCGGGACCTCTTGAGCGTGAGGCAGACATGCTACCATCCACGCTACCGAGGCGGGCGGACCGACATGTTTACACAAAGAGAATACAAATTAATGAAATAAGGAAAAGAGACTGAAAAAAAAAAACAAACAGGAAAGATAGAAAAGCAAGATCTATTTTTTTCTTTGTAATTTACGTCCTCCAACGTTAAGTCATATCGGAGGTGAATGAAATGGGTGAAATTATGCTGAAATGAGTCCAGGGTCCATGGAGCTTAGAGTTACCCGACATATGTCTTGATGGATAAGGGAAAACCCTGGAAAAAACCTTATCCAGGTAACTCACCTTGAGCGAAATTCGAACTCGGGACCTCTTGAACGTGAGGCACTCTACCATCTACGCTACCAAGGCGGGCGCAATATCTATGTTTCTATATTGCAATACAATATAACATTCTCAATGGGAAAGTGTTGCTTGGCTAAGTTTCTTCTCATTGACCCCCCCCCCCCTCCTAGAATGTAGGTTTTCTATAGTATAGAAAGCACATGTTACTAGGAAGGCCTTAGTTCGATTTGAGTGCTCAATATCACTTCATTCATCTATAAATGCGAGATTAAAGGTAAATTAAAATAATAAAGTTGTGGAAATACGCAAGTACAACAGTAATACAATTCTTTAACTCTATTTCGTAAATAGAAAACGTAAAAAAGAGAATGATTTAAACAAATTACAAAGCTCGCTAGTACACACATGCTACAAAATGAATTACTGCCCACATATTTTACCAAAGAAATGTGGAAGTGCATAATGAAAATTTATTTCTATTGAATAGTTAAAATAATATGCTTTTATAAGAATATTTTGTAAAAAAAAAGTACGACATTGAATACACTAAGCTTTTACATAAATAATTGTATTTATAAATGTCTTTACATTCTCGTTTATAGTTTCATAATGTTTCATATTTTCTAAAGGAAACAAAGAAAATTATATATACATTATAAGTTTTGATTAAATACTGTCATCCTATATATTCTAAACAAAACTACACAATTAGCAGCGTGCACAGTTACTCAAAGCGGGTAGTTCATAGTTTCGGTATTTTCATTGACTTTAACGCACGCCACTGGCTGGGAGATGCAAGAAGGTCGTAACTGTTACAGATATAGAAAAACCTTTTCTCCTCTGTTGTGGTTATACGTGAGAGAGATAGAGAGAGAGAACAGCTGTAGGGCCGGCTCGTCTGTATGGTAACACACAAACACGCCCAAGTTTTAAGATCAAGGGCAAGGTCGAACAAACGAACGACCCAGCAACCGAGTGGACGTATGGACGGACGGAAGGAAGGTCGAACGGACCAGTCAGTTCCCAAACAGGAAGGACCGGCCCCTCTCCCCCCTTTCCGTTCTTTTTATAAACATTTACTTTGGGTGGGAATGTTTTCTTTACACTATTATGTCGGCAGTGCCTTTTTCTCATTCCAAAATTTTCCTACGTGACTCTTATTAATGCTCATAGATTCATATATTTTCTCTTGCTACTCATGAAACTGCATTTGTAATGCAGGGAACTCTAGTTCGAGTATGCAGTTATATGCAATTCTAAAGAAAGGCCGTAGTGAAAATTCCAATTTTCTCGATTCCCCTAAGTCGTTTGAAGGAGAAAACGAAAGTCCAGCTGTAAGCTTACTTAGGTCAAAAATAAATGTATAAATAATAATTCTGATAACTGAATTGGAGGTATTTTGCTTCACTACCGTTGAATTTTGTTTCGTTATAGAAAATGATTTTCTGTTCCGCGTATTTCGATACACTATAGGCCCAGATTAAATTGTATTCTGTACAATAGGAGTGATAAAATGCCTTTTCAGACAGCTGTAACTAAAATTATGAACTTTAATACAACACACATGAATTGGAAGCATACTTTATGGCATTACCTCTTATATTTGCACATATTTAATAGATTAACTTGGTTTGATTAGCTTTTATATTTTATTATGACTTTATACATGATTAATTTCTCGTGGCTATCATTTTATCTATTCACAAATTGCATTTTCATACTTTATCACACACGCTGTCCAGTTAACCTGTTCCTTATATTGACAGCCTGGAAATTTCTTTGATCTTAATCGTTATTCTTTTATCTATGACTTTAATAATAATCGACTAAATCAAGAAAAGACGAATATGAATGAAATGTAATTCCAAGAACTGGTGGAACTTTCTTAACGATGCTAAAATTAGATATTTATGTAAGTTTAGATTATTCATGGGAGGTTAGGTTAGGTTTAGTTTTTATGCACACTTATATTCATCAGCGAAATATACACCAGAACTTTTATTTTACTTTTTGGCTGATACTTGAATAGGAGAAAAGTATAGGCGATAGAAAGGACGTACAAATACGAGAGCAAATAGTGCTTTCCCAATATCGCTGCACGGATGTACTGTCCAGAAACGCAAAGAAGGTCCCTGAAAGGAATGTGCTCCCTTACACAGTGGCACAAGGACAGCGAATGTGTGTGGTAGGGAACGCATGCTACACAAGGAGCAGAACCGTTACAAAAACATGCGCCTATTCACTCTGTACACTAAAACCAAGACGATTCATTCACAAAAGTAGAAGTCGTCAGAATGTTTTTGAATGGTCTGTAACAGTACTAACATGTGGTGTCATAAACCTGTCCAAGGAGGGTGTGGGAACCTTCGCCAACCCCCTGCGTCTCAGGCCTCGGAGGCTTTCTCTCCTGTGGAGGACAGTAAATACACAGTAACAAATCAAACTTTCATACATGATTATTAGAATTGAAAAATTGACTAGAAGCAGAGTAAATTAGAGTACCACCCCTTCTGTTATTTATTTATTTATTTATTTTGCTAAGCCATGTGCAACTGAGTGTGACTGGTCTTCAGTCCTGGCTCTGTACCAGCATATTCATTTTTTACAGTAGATTCTTATTTCTAAATAATTAATTGTGACAATGCAGGTTCGCTATTAGTTCTGTTCATCGTCCATAATCACTTTTTTTTTTTTAACTTTGTACAAGAACTGCCCACGCTTCTTACTATCTTTAATAAACATTTCAGCTATAGCTATATTCCTCTCTAACTTAAACCATTTCTTATTAATAAACTCTTCCCTCCAAATTTCTGTGCCTTTATACTAAAAAGATATATGTTCTAAGTTCTCATTTCCCCCACATATGGGAATTTTGTGGAATACCCTTCCTTATACCTTTCAGTCACCATACTCCTGCTCTACCCATGCAATACCTTCTCTCTCTTTATTCGTCGTGTCTATGTAGTTTTCCCTTCCACAACCCCCTTCATTGATAGTAAATAACTAAAAAACTCTTTTCAGCTATTTCACTAAATATTTTCTGCACTTCTATGTCTTCGAATCGTTTTCTTGCAAATTTCCAGACATTGTTTACATTACTTTCTCTTTTCCTCCACATTTGCCCTAATCCACTGATCCCTAGGTTATTTCTAAGACAATCTACCCATCCCTTGTTCTTTAAACTTTTCTCTTGATAAATTAAACATTGTTTTAACAAATTCCTTTCTTCCAGATTCAATATTCTATACCAGAGTTTCAATGGCCTTTCCATAATCTTCTCTTTACTGGCAATTATATCCATCTCTATTTGTACTACCTGCCTAACAGTTGCATTTGGTAACCCAAACATTTCTTTATAGCATCTTCTATGCACCTCATCTATAACTTCCTATCCTCCTTCTAGTCCTCATACTTCTATCCCATAAAACACTTTTGCCTATACCACCATATTGTAAACTTTCTCTAACCATTTGATATTTATATCTGGTACTATGTACTTGCAGCTTCTGATGGCTGATAAAACTCCTTTTCCTTCTGTTAAGGCAAATTTCTTTTATTTATCATCTTTTTTGTTTCCATTCATCCATGTTTCATATTTGCTTAGCTTCCCTCCTTTTTTAAGCACTATAATCTTTGGAAATTAATTGTTCTTTCACACTAGCCGTGTGTAGGACGCACTATGAAAGGGTAGAGCCAGACTGAAAAATTCAATGCCATAGCCGGGACTTGAACCACGGACCTTCTGGTCTCCGTCCAGCTGCTCTAAACCATTGAGCTACTATGGCCAACTTGCCGATATGACATTAAATTCTCCAACTGACTCGTGTTTTTCCCGGTAAACCACTAGGAGTGCTCATAAACACATGAGACAACTACCTTAATGGCGACTTACTATGCTGTAAGTACTTTAAGGCCCAGGCCTTAATTTCCATTAATTGTACCTAATAGTGGTCCGAACTATAAAGCCCGGGCCTTAAAGTACTTACAGCATAGTAAGTCGCCATTAAGGTAGTTGTTTCATGTGTTTATGAGAACTCCTAGTTGTTTACCGGAAAAAATACGGCAATGTCATGCTCGTACGTTGGCCATAGTAGCTCAATGGTTTAGAGCGGTTGGATGGAGACCAGAAGATTCGTGGTTCAAGTCCCGGCTATGGCATTGAATTTTTAAGTCTGGCTCTACCCTTCACTATGATTTGTGTCTTATCCTGGTTCACTTTTAAACCCAATTTTTTACAGTAATTATATACTGCTTCCAAGGATTGTTTTAATCCATTCACCACAATTGCACCTACATCTAGGTCATCTGCAAAAAGTAATCCTCGGATCGTTATATTATTAATTATTGGCATAAGGTTATTAAATCTCCCAATTTCCTTTAATACATCATTAATATATAAGTTGAATAGGAACGGGCTTAACTTACACCTAAAGACCGTTCTCTTGTTTGATTCATTTTGTTATAATCCCAACCTCCACTCTTATACAAAACGTATGCTCTTTATACAATGCTCTATTCCTTCTTTTGTAATATCTAGTGATCAATTTATGGAATATCCATTACGCCCAGACGCTACTGTGCATCTAATGATGTTTTATAGCCTGAAATATTACGGGTTTGTCTGGACCAGCATCTTATCAGCGGGCAAGGTCAAAACATGTCTTCATAACGCCAATGGCCTTGGGCACAGACTGCATCAAAAGTTAGTGTTCAAGTTCAGTCATGAACAATACGATTATCACACGTAATATCACAAGAGATTATGAACTTATCTTCTGTAATATTCCAAGTGCTGATAGCTTTACCGTAATTTAATTGAGGTTCACGGATGCTTGTTGTCATGGTATTTGTTTCGAGATCAGACACGCATGATTTTGAAAAAAAAAAGGCAAGAAAAAACAACTGTAGCCAAGTTTGGTAAGATAATTACAGTGTAGCTTTAGTATAATCACTGAAATTAATTGATATTTCATATTTCTGAAAGAAAAAAAATACTTTTATTAGTAATATGACAAGCAGAAGCGCAAATCTAAAATAAAATACAACTGAACAATACCTGTTGATAATGAATAATAAGAGGTGAGAGAATGCATTCGGTACAAAACTCTGAAAACTGATTCCACATCAACTCTGTTTTTTCTATATCAAGGATGTTTATATCTCGCACCGCTTCTTTTAAATTTTGATTTCGCAAATCACCAAACTCACCATTTTTTACAAGAAATGCATGGAAATAGGCCACCTACAGTTGGTTTGGTATATATTGTGACTTTGTGGGTTCGTGAAATAATAAAACGAGGTTACGAAACACAAAAACTACACTTTATTCTCCTCGAAATACACTGTTCAACATTACAAAATTGCTAGAACCTTAAAACTGTTTATTTTCACCTAACAACTACTCTCAACTGTCTCTCACTTCCGGTAACGATCGGCCATCATTTTTCATCGGCTTCGCGAGCCTACCACCAGGGTGACAATATTGAAACATGGAAATTAGAGAGAGAGAGAGAGAGAGAGAGAGAGAGAGAGAGAGAGAGAGAGAGAGAGAGAGAGAGAGAACGCAATATTGCCAGTTGAGTGAGGCATGTGGAGATGGTACCATAGATGTATCTGATGTGCGTTCCTGGGTGCGACAGTTCAATGAAGGCAGAACATCGAGTGACAACAAACCAAGACAGTCACTGCCTCGCACCAGTCGGTCTGACGACATGCTCCAGCGAGTGGAAAACGTTGTTTTGGAGGGTCGCCGATTGAGCATTTTCAGATCTTCATGCAGCATTGTGTGCACAGATCCCACGGAAATACCAATTTTGGAGGCCATGTCTGCAACAGTGGTTCTCAGTAGAGCTTTCAAGTTACGAGCTTTTTCATACAGTCCTATGTTGCAGGGATAACAAGATTCGAGTTGGCATGTCATACACCATGACGGAGTATGCACAGAGAGAAAGGGCAATTTAAGTACTACGAGGGCTATGCAATAAAGAGTGATCACATTTTTTTTTGACAACGTACCTTTACTTATCCTCATAATTTTGATGGACCTCAAAATAGTCTCCCCTGAATGCGATGCAGTTGTCCCAGCGTTTCTGTCAGTCTTGAACGACATGCTAGAAACCATTTTTTGAAAGATCCTTAAAAATCGCCATCGCATACTTCATCACTGCTTCTGATGATGGATAATGCCTCCCACGAAAGCGTTTCTTCAAGTTAGGGAGTAGAAAAAAGTCACATGGGGCTAATTCTGGACTATAGGGAGGGTAAGGGATGCATTTCATGTTGATTTTTGCAAGATATTCAGCAACAACAATGGCAATATGCGGCTGCGCATTATCGTGGTGCAGCATACAGCCTGCTTCACGGAAATGTGGTCTTTTGCGCCTGATATGGACTTGCAATGTTTTCAGGACATCCCTGTAGTGTTGTCCAGTTACTGATTTGTGTGTAGGTATAACATGCTGATAAACCATTCCATGAATATTAAAGAATGAGATGTCCACAACTTTCCCAGCAGAAGCAACCACTTTTGCTTTTTGGGGGTTGGTGATGAAGATTTCCACACCGAGCTTTGCTGTTTGCTCTCAGCATCAAAATGATGTAGCCAAGTTTCATCAGCAGTGATTACGTTTGAAAGAAACTCCGGATCATCCTCTGACATCAACTTGAACTGCATGCAGACCTGTATGGGAATGCCCTTTTGTTCGGGAATCAACAGTCTTGGAACCCATCCTACACAAACACGTCTCATGTGTAATGTTTCTGTCACCAACGTGTGGGTGGTGCCCAATGAAATGTTCAGTATTTCAGAAAGTTATCTTAAGGTAATTCGTCGATCCTCTCTCACAATGGCAGCAGCAGTGTCGATGTTTTCTTCAGTAAGAGCAGTAACTGGAGCACCGAATCCACTTTCGTTTGAAATTGATTGTCTCCCTTCTTTAAACATTTTAAACCATCTTCGAGCTGTGCTGTAGGGAAGAATAGACTCTCCATAGGCCTCCTGTAACATTGTATAGGCCTCAAATGAAGATTTGTTGACACGAAAGCAGAATTTCAAAGCCGCATATTTTTCTTTACGTGTTAGCTCCATTGCAGCGGTAGGCGATACGAACATGTGTGAACTTGCCTGGTTCTCATAGGCGGGAACCAGGAGTACCAGCAATGAAACTACTGCGGCGTGTTTGTTTCACATTAAGCTAACAGAATATAATAAGATTGAATTTTAGTGCGAAAATTATGACCGTAAAAATTATGATCATTCTTTATTGAACAACCCTCGTATATACAGGATGGGTGCCTTTCTTTTGTGTATCCTTTTAGTGACTTTGAACATTGTTGAAACAATGTCATCCAAAGAAATTCATTAATTCCAAGTGGCTTCAGTGGACCCTTAACAGGTAAAAAGTGCCAAGCATTATTTGTTGGTGTGATATTTTGCGACGCTTTCGAAGTCTGAAGATGAAGAAAAGGGAACACATCTGCAGCACGAGAGAGAACGACTTTGAACGATAAAGAACCATGAAACACAACTTCTCGACGTGGAACATTTAAATTGCTTATGAAATCCTGTCATGTTTTTATTCATTAACACCGGTGTAGATCTGATATTGGTTTTATACAACACTTGGTATTCTATTTCTCTTTTACCATGTTGGTGCAGGGCAATTAGAGTGAAAGGTCTAACCTAAAACATTGGTTCATTCGGATTCAGTTACGTTGTCTATAGTACAAGGCAAGTTTTTAATACACAGTTCGTTTATTGCTGCAACTTTGTTGTATTCAAAGGTGGGTATGACTATTCATGTTGCATTGAGTGTATTTTTAACATACAACCTGGCATTCAACTTCAAGCACTTTTGATGACGTTGCATGTTTTGTAAATGCATACTGTTGTGCTGTTTGGCGGCTACTAGGTATGGGAGGCAGTACATGATTAACACAAATAATACATTTCTAGATACGTAAGAACTGTTACTTTAGTTTTGAAGCAGTTATTTTAGATATTTTATATTGTTTGAGAGGAATAGTTGGAGGAATTGTAATGTTCAATGAAATGGATAAAATGTAAGGTTGGTAATGGTTTAACCATAATCTCTATCTGAACGCTCATAGTTTCCATCATAAGTCTCAACGACTGGGAGTTCTCAATACACTCGCCCATAGAGCTTTGTCTATCTCTCTCTTTACCAAGGCGGCCCGGGTTCGATCCCAGGCGACCGCAAAGTGAGATTTGTAGTGGACAACACGGCGCTGGGGCGGGTTTTCTCCGGGATCTCCGGTTTCCTCCGTCATTTCATTCCACCGGTGCTCCATCTTCATCTCATGTATCATCAGTGTAATCGCCTGCGGTGCCGTATGTAGTAAAAGCGGGCGTTAAACACTACACATTTTTCTATCTCTGATTCCAGTCACTTAAAACAAGAATTACAGCACCTGAGACTCACTTTCCGTCAAATGACGTTGAAGCCTCGATCATCAAAGCTAGGAAAGGGAAACCTGTAGCCTACCGCTACAGCCTGTATCCCGTTTACCAGCAATCTGTACAGCAGAATCAGCAGAATTCTCACCAAATACAACATCAGGACCATCCACAAGCCACCTCCGAAGATTAAGCATCTGTTGAGACCAGTAAAAGACAAACTGGACTTCCAAGTTCCGGGAGTGTACCGCATTCCCTGTGAATGTGGGGCACCGTATATAGGACAAACGGAAGGACCATCGCTACCAGAATAATTGAACATGAACGGAGCATTCGTTTAATGCAACCTGAGAAGTCTGGGCTGGCAGAGCATTGTTTTGATAACGACCATAGAGCCAATTTTCGGGAGACGACCATCTTGGCAAAATGCAACAGTTACTGGGAGCGGCGAATTAAGGAGGCTTTGGCGATTTCCTCTGAAAGGAGCACGCTTAACCGTGATGCTGGATTTCAGTTCACCTCCTCTTGGAAACCGGCCTTAAAAATGGAAATCCGTCGATTTAAGAGGCAAAGATCAATACAGCTTGATAATCAAGTTAAATAGTTACGATTCTTTGACACAATTTTCTATATTCACGCCATCTCCTGACCTGGCCTTTAATTTACTAAAAACAATCTTTTGTTCAGTAATGCGAATTTTGATAGTGTTTTGTCTTTGTTTATATCCAGTATTTCATTTATGGTTATAACATTTTATAAATATCCTGATGATGGGAGAGATGTACACTCCCGAAACGTCGATATCTAATCGTCTTTTCACATGGCTTGCTGCCCGAGAAGAAAGCATATTCGTCGCCAGGAAAGCTTCAGGTCTTATTTTATATGACAACCTGATACGAGAAGAAGTTGTTAACAGTTTTAACGATCTTTCTTCTGCTTAAGAACTTCATAAAAGAAATGCACATTTGTGTCTCTCCGAAGTTGTGCAGAATTATTTTTGAGTGCGCATTTAAGATGCACAAATAGCGTGTGTGTAAGAAAGAAATAGTTTTGGCTTCACTTTTCGTCAGATCATTGAGGTGTAAAGATGTGTTATCTCTAGTGTCGATCTGCTAGTTCGCAGAATCTTAATCTGCAAGGATTCAGTATTGAGTATTTTATAAAAGTATATAATTTACAGATCTTAACATTGTGATAGGATATAATGATGGTTTTAGTAGAATAAATAAATATTTTGAAGAAGAGAAAGTTTGTTATTGTTTTCTACAAATTATTCTCACTCTGATACTACGGCCAGAGAGAGAGAGAGAGAGAGAGAGAGAGAGAGAGAGAGAGAGAGAGACACACATACACATACACACACACACACACACACACACACACACACATTGCTCCAGAGCGCCGAGGCATAGTTCAAAATCGACACAGAAAGTGAGAATAATTAACCATCTTCCATTCCTCAAGCCTTTTGAAATTATTTAGCTTCAGTTTCGTGAGGTTGACCTCGACATTCGTTATCGTGAGACCACTCAATCTGCTTTACCCTTCCCAACAACCAGCCCCTCACTCTCGGGGAAAACAAACGCATTTGACGAGCGTGCCTATCTGAAAACATAACTATAATTGTTAGTCTGCAAATGAAGTATTGATGCAATGTTGTCCGTTACAGTTTGCTTAGTTATCAACGCACTTACATCGCTTACACCTGTATATCCTTGCCTTTTATTACCAATTCCTTTTCATATTCATTAGTAAAACCACCTTCGATGAATAGACGTAAAGTTTTGTGCACAAAAACTACTGTCCTCCACAGGAGAGTAAGTCTCCGAGGCCTGAGACGCAGGGGGGGGGGGGGGGTTGGCGAAGGTTCACACGTCCTCCCTGGACAGGTTTATCACACCCCATGTCAGTTCATATACAGAGCATTCAAAAACATTCTGATGGCTTCTACTTTTGTGAATGAATCTTCTCGGTTTTAGTGTACAGAATGAATAGGGTGCATGTTTTTAAAGGTTCTGCTCCTTGTGTAGCAGGCGTTCTATGCCACACAGTCGCTGTCCTTGTCCCACTGTGTAAGACAGCACATTCCTTTCAGGGACCTTTGCGTTGCTGGACAGTAGCATATTCCCTTTATACGTAAGGGAATATTGAATATATAAAGAATATTGATATTTCGTAGTGTTAATACATTTACTTAACACTGGACATAATTTAGCCATTATCACTTCTTCGTATGATTAGCTCTAAACAGTCCAATAACCAAAGTAATCCAATGGTGTAAAATCAAAGGGGAGAGGTCAGAAACAGAATGAATTCCACTTCGGTGTAAATAACCACTGGTAGACTAAGCCAAAATAATGTGATTAGGAGGTCCACTGAATGAATCGGAAAACAATCTAGAACTAGAAATAATATTTAATTCCGGAAAGTAGAATGGAAATTATTTCAAATTTACATCCTCCCAACTTTGTCATAGTGAACTATGAATGAAATGGTTAAAACGATGCTCAAATGAGCCCAGGGTACGTAGAGCTTAGTTACCAGATATTCTTCTCAGGTCAAGGGAAACCCCCAGAAAAATCTTATCCTCATAACTCACCTTGACCGAGATAGTAAATTGGCACCTCTTGAACGTGAGGAAGAAGAACGGATTCTAATACCACAACTAAATAAGGATATAATGCTCTAATTCGATGAATTGTGCGACACATTTAGAAGAATTGAATCTTCTAAAAGGGGGGGGGGGGACTCAAGAAGCGTTATTTCTACGTTTGTCAATTTCAATTCCTAGTTTATTCTTTCAGTTACAGGCCGCGCCGTGGCTCAGTGGTTAGACCGCTTGGCTCTCACCAAGGCGACCCGGGTTCGATCCCAGGCGACCGCAAAGTGAGTTTTGTGGTGGACAACACGGCGCTGGGGCGGGTTTTCTCCAGGACCTCCCGTTTCCCCCGCCATCTCATTCCGCCGGTGCTCCATCATCAGTGTCACCGCCTGAGGTGCCATATGTAGTAAAAGCGGGCGTTAAACTCTACACATTCACATTCTTTCAGTTACCAGAAAACATTAAAACTTAATGACAATATTGACAGTTAAGAACAATAAATTACTGTAATTTTTAACACAATCGAGTTATTATTCTTCTTCTTCCGTAGCTTTACAGCCCAACTTGAGCCTTGGCTTCTCTTAAGCGTTGCCTCCATTCCAGTTATTACTATTATATAATCACAGTATTAATAAAACACTCGTTAGGTTAAGTATTTTTCACAGCCTTCTTCATATTATTACGACTATATCAATTTAAGGATGACTAACCATTGGGAGGTACGAAGGGAAACACCTCAGACAGTGAATATTACGCCTCAGCAGGACGGGAAATTGAGGGAAGCACAGGAGGCCAAAGGCCGCAGGCAATACAAAGACGCGCGGAAGTCCCAGTTCTTGACTCGAAGCCCAGAGGGACCAATAAGTGACCCAGCTCTGATGTCCCTGGTAAGTACTCTTTACTTCACAAGACTTGGCCAGCACTACCAAAAGCCACGAAACCTAGAACCACACTTGAAAGATGAGAAGGAAGCGGAATTAAAGGGAAATGATGGAAAGGTAATTGTGGTAATGCGAAACCACTTAAACATTCGCCTACCAAGCACATAAAATCATGAAAAATCAAAGGTCGAGTGGGCGGTTGAGGGGATTCGATCTAGGACCTCAAGAATCCGCACCACAGCGCTTGGATTGGAGAGAGATCAGTCGGGGGATGGAACTCGGAGAGGCGGAGTTACACATTTTCTGGCGAAATTAAATTGCCACATAGGAATACGGAACGCTTTGTTCCTGCACGCAAATGTACATAATTATGTAGTAGTTGTCCTGTAACCTTAAACTCTACTCACGGCTTCCCCAAGGCACGGCCATGGGACCATTCGATATTCTTGCAATGTTAATATCCACAGAGAATACCTGGGGTACAGATAAGGTCTCTGAAATATTGAAATGTATTGATGGAGACAGGTTCGTTTTCCACTTCTGCTCATGTACTGAATGTTAAACATGACTAAGGCACAAATACTGAATGACAGAAGCACGCAAAGGACTACGAAGGACAAGTTTGAGGAAAATAACAGCTAATAAATGTTTATTGGCACAAATCTGTGCAGATTTTAACAGGATGTTGGAGACGATCACTGAATTATATTTTCTGCAGAATGACGATCTATAATAATTTTAGATCGACGTATTATGGAGTGGGAACAGAGCACATGCTTGCTGTTTAATTGAATGTAAAGAAATTAGAAAAAATACATTTGGGAACACAAATCGAACAGCACGCCAGAAGAAATGGATGGGATGAAAATGTTGATTGAAAAGCATTTCCAAGTTCATTATTAAGCTATTTGGCTAGTAATTAATGTTTTAATATAGTTTATGATGATACGCTTAGAAATTAATGGCCACGCCACCGTGTGCTTCTAATCCATGGTGGCCAGGTTCCATCGCAGGCGACCGCATGTGACATTTGTGAAGAACAACACGGCGCAGGGGTGGGTTTTTTCCCAGATCTTCGGTTTCATCCCACCAATTACTCAAAACATTTGTATTACTTACAAATGGATGATTCCTAATCGTACGAGGGCTGTTCAATAAAGAATGATCACAACTTTTTATTGACAGTGTATCTTTACTCAACCTCATAATCTTGATGCTCCTTCTCAAAATAGTGCCCATGAATGCGATGCACCTGTTCCAGCGTTTCTGCCAGTCTTCAAAGACATGCTGGAAACAATATTTTGAGAGATCCTTCAAAATCGCCTCCGAAGCCTTAACCACTGCTTCTGATGATGGATAATGCCTCCCACGAAGGCGTTTCTTCAAGTTAGGGAATAGAAAAAAGTCACATGGGGCTAAATGCGAACTATAGGGAGGGTGAGCGATGCACTCGCGTTGATTTTTGCAAAAAATTTAACAACAACATTGGCAATATGCGGCCGCGCATTATCGTGGTGTAGCATCCAGCACGCTTCATGGAAATGTGGTTTTTTGTGCCTGATATGGACTTGCAATGTTCTCAGGATATCCCTGTAGTATTGTTCAGTCACTGATATGTGCGCAGGTACAACATGCTGATAAACCATTCTATGAATATCAAAGAACGAGATGACCATAACTTTCCCAGCAGAAACAGTTGTTGAGTCCAGAGGGTCTACTCCCATCAGTCCTGAACCCGTAGGACCAAGACCCGGACCCGAGCTGTCCCAAAGGGCGCCCGGCGTCCTCCGTAGGGCATTCCATAGGGCAAGACCTGGGTTACAAACAAGCGCCCCCCCATCTGGTCCAAGGACACAAGACGGGATGGAAGTGGATACGCCACTTACGCGTGCCAACACCAAAGGTGAAGGCTGCCGATATGACCTCGGTGGGACCGCCTGGCGATCTAGCACGCCTTCTACTAGCTCTGCAGGCTAGTACCCGGGAATATTAATGGCTTCCCTCAACCCCGTCCGGAGACGTACCCGATCACCCACAGGTATCGGGAACACACTGCCCTCTCGAGACCAACCCAATCCGAACAACTCCCAGAGGGAGGGGCTCGAATGTTCGGGCCGAGGTTCCTCTAGTAACGTCAGAGGTACCACGAGTGCTAAGGGTCCGCAGCGCCCGCACCACGGCAGCTGAAGGGGACGGAAAATGTGTAGTGTTTAACGCCCGCTTTTACTACATACGGCACCGCAGGCGGTGACACTGATGATACATGAGATGAAGATGGAGCACCGGTGGAATGAGATGGCGGGGGAAACCGGAGGTCCCGGAAAAAACCCGCCCCAACGCCATGTTGTCCACCACAAATCTCACTTTGCGGTCGCCTGGGATCGAACCCGGGCCGTGAAGGGGACGGACCCCAGCAGAAACAACCACTTTTGCTTTTTCGGGGGTTGGTGATGAAGGAGATTTCCACACTGAGCTTTGCTATTTTCTATTAGGATCAAAATGATGTAGCCAAGTTTCATCAACAGTGATTACGTTTATAAGAAACTCCGGATCTTCCTCTAACATCAACTTTAACTGTATGTTACCTCCATTGCAGCGGTAGGCGATACTGAACATGTCTGAACTTGTCTGGTTCTCACAGGCGGGAACCAGGAGTACCAACAATGAAACTACTACGACGTGTTTGTTTCACATTAAGCTAACAGAATATAATACGATTGAATTTTAGTGCGAAAAAGTATGAACGTAAAAAATTATGATGATTTTTTTTATTGAACAGCCCTTGTATTTAACAGCACTATCTACTAGCAGAATGACAGCAATGTTGAAGTTTTGTCCTGGAAGTTTTTTACACAACTCTGCTCTTTTTTAAATTTACGCCCTCCAGCGTTGCCATAACGGACAATAAATGAAATAGATAGAATGATGCTCAAATGAGCCCACGGTCCATTGAGTTTAGTTTTCTGACATATCTTTCAGGATAAGGCAAACCCCAAAAGCCTTATCCTGGTAACTGACCCTGGCCCAGATTCTAACTTGGTACTCCTAGGCCATTTTCGAAATATCCATTCGAATTCTTCGGTAGCACTTAGTTAATCCTTCAAAGTCCTGTTAATTTTCAACAGAAAGGAACAAAATTTCACACGAATAATTTGTATACTCATAATTACAGATTGAGAATAAAGAATGTAACATATTAAGATTTCTGTTGTTACTTATTTATTTATTTATTACGAACGTAACAAGCTAATAAGCCCAATTACAATGTTCATCATATATATAATTTACATATAGTAATATACAAATACAAATAAAACACAAGAAAAGCATAAATTAACATAAAGTAATACAGAGAGGGAAAATAAGGAATAGAAACCATTATAAAACAAGAAAGGAAAACAAATGAAGGCGGCATGGTGAATAATTTTACCACTATTACTAATTACAGTAATTATAATGTTGTTATCATCTTTAGTAATTTACTGATCTACGGATAAACAGTAATTACGGAATTTTTGAATTGAGTCATCGACATGTTGAAAATATCTACATCGAAGTAATGAAGTTTATTATATAAATACATAATTCTGTGTAATGGTGAATTTTTATGGATTTCTGTATTTGCTCTGGAGGTGAAGAAAAGCTTCTTGAATCTGCTTATTTTATTGGGTACATATTTGTTATAATATTAGTATCATCAATAACTGAATGCAATATTTTATACAGAAACATCAAACCTGCAATGTTTCTTCTAAAACATAAACTTTTAAATTTAAATACTTCTAAAAGAGTTTCATAATTTGTATAAGTAGTGTAATATCCAGTTCTTTTAAATAGCATGTATTTTAGAAATTTGACTCTACTTTTTCCATTGTATTGATATGCTTTATTGTCTTAGGATTCCAAATAATAGATGCATATTCGAGATTTTGTCTAACAAATGAGTTATAAAGCTAAATTAAGACGTTTTCCTTAAATGAATAGGAATTTAGAATAATGAAGCCAAGACATTTTAGCGATTTTGATACCATTAGGTCGATGTGTCTGTTGAACCTGAGATTTGTTGTAAAATGTATTCCTAGATCTTTATTTTCAACCACCTTAACGAGAGGTGTCCTGTTGATATGATAAACATATTTAACGGGATTTTTACTCCTAGTAAAGGACATTTTTACACACTAACTAATATTAAATGGGAGTTTGTTTGTTTTGCTCCATGTATATAAAGAACAAGGTCCTGCTGAAGTTCCATGCAATCTTTAACATTATTTATACTTTTGTACAGTTTAACATCATCAGCAAAAATAACAGAGGGCCTAAGCTAGAACATTGTGGAATACCTGAATTAACACTGAACTGGTGTGGCATACAATGCTTATAATACACTACCTGTGATCTGTCTTATAAATATGGTCGAAATATTTCATTAATGGAAAAGCAAAACCTAATTTAGCTAACTTAGCAAGTAAACGACATGATTACCTTTATCAAAGGCCTTTTGAAAATCAGTGTATACTACATCTACTTGTTTAAAATGGTCTAGTTCTAATGATACATATTCAGTCAAGTTAAAAAGATTTGTAACAATTTATCTTTTTGGCATGAGACCATGTTGTAGTGGTGAAATCACTAACTTTATATGGTTAAATATATGTGTATAAATAAAGCTTTCAATAATTTTTGCTGATGTAGACAAAACAGCAATTATAGAGCGCGTTGTAGTAAATCTATCGTTGTCTTGTTACCGCCTGGTATGAAGTTTTATTGCCGTAGGTGACTTGAGCTATTCAATTAGAGGCGTGTATAATAACCTCTGCTGCAACAAGGAAGACCTAGGCTAATGACGTATGAATGATGAAACCTTGCCCAGAATGGCTTAATTCTGCTCGTGTTTGCCTCGTTAGAGGTGGTGCTTCCTCGTTTGGTGACGACTTAATTAGCTAATTAATATCGGGTGTAGATGTAAAGCTGCTTCCCAACTCCATCAACACATTTGTTCTTACCTCCGGCTGAACGCTAATTACCTTGTTGGTGTCTGTCCTCCCGCAAGTACGGCAACAAGAGGGTGGGAAAGTCAAAATGTAAGTTCCGTCTCCCCCCTTTTCTGCACGGTTCTAGCGTTTTATCTTTGTACATAGTTATTTAAACGTAAATATACAATCAGAACCGACCATTCTTAGAATTTTACATGATATTTATAGAACATACAAAATTGCAATATTTCAGACACATTGTTTCAAGTTGACATAATTTTTCGAGAAAATAAAAACGAGAGAATACCTTTTCATCCAAATGGTAGACCTCCAACGTAAGTCATATGGAATGAAATGAAGCTCAAATGAGTACCTTTAGCTTAGAATTACTCGACATTCATCTTTCAGGATAAGAGAAAAAATCTTATGTATATAAGTAATGTTGACCGAGATTCAAACTCAGGGCCTCTTGAGTGTAGGCAGACACGCTAACACCACACAAGAGAGGTGGGTATAAAAATATTATTCCCGATTTCATCAACAAATGTTAAAATCGACGTTAACAAATGTAATATAACAATGGCCACAGCGCTAACACTACTGTTAAATTTCTTGCATTTCACCAACCTGTTTTCTGAAAATGTTAACAAACACGTGTTAACGCCAAGAAACTTGTAAATATTACAGCTATAGACGGCTATGGATGAGTCGTATTATTTTCTGAGCGTACTGCGATGCGCTTTTGTTTTCATTTTCGTCTGCACACAGCTGAAAAAATGGCGGGTGAACAAAATCATAAACAAAAGCCGTGAGACAAATTTCTCATCGATGGAGAAAGAATTGTTAATTGAATTGGTGACGAAGTGTAAAAATATCGTGGAAAATAAGAGGATGGATGCGGTGAATGTAAAAGAGAAAAATGTCACGTGGAAAAATGCTGGAAACGAATTTAATTCAAATGCATGTGTCATTACTACAAGTACCAAGCAACGTCGTTAGTATTACATAAATTTAAAACGAGATGCGAAGGACAGAAGTGACAAGTGACTTGAACGTTTCAAGACGGCAGGTGGACAGTGTATTATCCACATAATTCAGTGAATTATAACATCGCAAAGTTATCAATACTTGAAGCAAAGGCGAGATCGGCATATTCCTTTCGATGCATGTTCTAACCTCTCTTGTACTTCCGCAGTAACCTTCATAGCAACTTGTTTCGACAGTCTATACCTCTGTAGAAAATTTTCTTCTGATAGCTCCTCAAAATCATTTCTCCTCATAGGCCGTACTCTATTACGAATGCCATTTAGACGGCATCTTAAATATAGCAAATCGACATCAACAGCTGAGTTCACGCCCGCCATCTTGACTATTTACAATTGTTAACAACAGAAATGTGGGTTGTTAGTTTAACAAGAGATTTAACACGGGTGCTAAACTAACACTTGTTGGTGAAATACAATTTTTGTTTTAACTATTGCTAAACTCGTGTTAAGTCTTAACATCTGTTGGTGAAACCGGGCATTAGTGTTGCATCCCTGTAAGATACTGGGCTTACTTGGTATTCAATCATCCATATACTGTTGTAATAATTCATTTATGTATTTCAGAGGTGTTTCTGGTAAACCTTTGATTCTGAATTTGAACTTTTTTTTAACAGAATATATCCCTTTTTCTACTTACCATTAGAAGGTAGAAAACGAAACAAAAGATTTAATACAATATAATTTTTCAAGCATTTTCTACTGCTTCAAGTAGAATACAGCTTTTTCTTTTCTACTCCTTGATCCATTTAAGATGTATCTGAACACTGTGATATCGTTAACATATTTAAATTACTGTTATGCATGCTACCCCTCTTCTAGATCACCCTACGATGCTTTATTGTTAACGAGATAACAACAGAATATCACTACCACCGGTGTGCTGGAGTTTAGTGCCGCAGCAGTTCTCTTACATTCCACTAAATGTATTCACATGAGGTTGACCCTTTATGCACATTTAACAACCACTGGTGTGGGCTGGATATGAATCTGGGATCAGTAAACCAGATATTGTTAGGAGTGTTCATAGCAAGGGGCATAGCAAAAACGGGGTCCCTAACGATTCTAATACGACATTAATTCTAATATCTAAGCCTAGTCCTGCCTTAGAGTCACTCGCAATCTCCAGTTACGGGTTCCGAAAAGTAAGGGAACTCCAGCAGTCCTACCAAATGACAGGAACAAATCTTTTCATAGAGCAAATTCCAACACTGCTACAACACACCAGCTACCGTCGTTTGGTCCTACAACCCTGCAAAAGATGGAAGGAAATGATGGGGACTACACAGGAGAACAACCCCTAGATTCGCCTACCGACCAGGGACTTCACCAAAAGCGAGTCTAAGGTTCGTCTAGTTTAACTTGAAACATGACCTACTTAGCGCTACCCCTCCCTATGACAAGGGAGGGGTGAATATTTTGTAAACACATTGTCACTGCTATCCCCGACTGCCTATTCTCCGTCAGACAGCGTCAGGTGCCACAGCCAGTGCAGGGCTTGCTTATTTACAAACAGTGCTTTATATTGACAGTGAAAAATTGTATCAAAATCGGTTGTGTGCGAGATAATTAAGGTAAACAAAGTTAAGTTAAAACTGTATACAATTGACTCCATAGCTGAATTAAATGGACATACCTTACCTCCGTGTCGTTATGATACGAATGCTATCGAGCTAATATGGAAGGTAGCTAATGAAGGAGGTAGAAAAGATGTACTGGGGAAAACACGAATTAATTTTGGACAATTTCATCATAAATTTGGAAGAAATTTAGACTCTCCAAAACTCCCTAATGGACGGTATATCTATACCACTGCCATCTACCAGTAGTCTTTAAAGCGCTGCACTTGAAGGTATTAAAGGGATAGCTACAATATAATCACGTGGAATCAATCAGAATATTGCATGGAATAAGCATGAGAATAAGCAATCATTGGTTACGTACAACAGTGCAGGCAATAGTGCGCTCTTCTCTAATTCCCGTGTTTCTAGATAAACCAGACGAACTGTAACATGCTACCTGAGCCATCTGCTCGGTTATGTTATTTGTACTTTAAGTTCTGTCACGGTCGCCGATAAGCATTACCTGCTGCATGCATTATACCTCCATCCCCAACCATTTACTTGCCCGGAGTATACTTGGAGCCTCAGCGGTGATACAAAGGGAGAAAGGGTTGTCTCTTTATACTATAGAAACAGCTCCACAGCAGATTTGGGTTTTACCGAGTGAAAATGACGATCACCGCAGGACAATAAAGATAACAGCCTCTGCTTAGTCTGGGAATTATGTGGCCCACGTATGCCATCAAAGTTACATACATGAAATGTCCATTAGAGTTTTATCCCAATGTACCGGGTGGAAAGTGTCATCATCCGCCTGGGAAGTTATTCCGGCGTTCGTTCTAGGTATGGATATATGGATAGACAAAATGTATGATCAGGGTGTATGAGAAACGCTATTGGCAAATGATTAAGATGAAACCAAGCAAAGAAAAGTATTTAAATATACGAAACGGAATGGGAGGTAAGTAATTGTATGATTGCAGCAAGGAAAATAGAAACAGAGGGCTTAAGGATAATGTAATGCAAGTAATAGGTATGTCTAATCAGTGGGGATGAAAATGATGGGGTGTATATCCTGAAAGAATGCAAAGGAATTAATGAATGGAGCAAAAAATAAACACGCAGAAATAACTCAAGAGCTTTTTTTGGTGTAATTTACGTCCTCCAGCCTTAAGCCATATTGGACGATGAATGGAATGGGTAAAAATGAGGCTCAAATGAGCCCAGGGTACATAAGCTTAGAGTTACCCGACATTCGTCTTTTCAGGGTAAGGGAAACCCCGGTAAAAACCTTATCTAGGTAACTCACCCTGACCGAGATTCGAACTCGGGACCTCTTGAACGTGAGGCAGACACGCTACCACCACGCTAACGAGGCGGGCAAACTCAGGAGTAATAGGTATGTAGTGGTTAAGAAGATGTTAATGGTTCAATCTCAGATTAAGGTAATTCCTTTGGAATGTCAGAATGATATGGAATTGGTTGGTCCATGAAAGCTAATAATGTAAATTAAATTTTGTAAACAGAGTGATATCAAATTCAGTGTATATAGAGAAAAAAGTTATAAAATGGAATTTATCATCAGATAACAAATAATAAGCAACCAGAGAAAGCTCCCACAGAAAAAATTCCTATCATTAGTCTAATACTAAATAAATACAAATAAAATGTATAGAGTCGAATTAAAAATTATCTTTCAATTTAATTTTGTCCATTTCGTAGTGAAAGACAAGTTTGTTGCTGAGACAAAGTGGCATACGATGTATAATTTGTGTAATGCGGATGTTACAAGTAATTTTATCACTTCATAATATACTCTTATGTCCTGCGTAGCGTGCTAAGGCAGCATGCCACGGAAGGCGGCCAGGGTTCGATCCCACCCATGTGGTGGGGAATTTAGGTCCCGGGTATAGGACCGGTGCCCACTCAGCATCGTGAGGAAAGTGAGGAGTTTACGCTAGGTAAGCGGCCCTGGTCACGGAAACCAACATTCTGACTGGAGGATGACCACATCTCCTCCCCGTATCGGTTGGATGATAGTCCACCTCTGCCGTGCGTAAGTGGGCGTGAGGTCGGAAGTCGGGTTGGTAGGCCTTGGCCCTCTAAGGGCTGTCGCGCCATGGGTTATTATTATATTATAATATACTCTTATGGGGAATAATAAAGGGTTTTATTGAGGTATTTCTAAACATGTTTTTTTTTTAAATATTTCACTGAAAGAATACCGAATATCCTAAAAATGAAATACTAAAATGAAATACTGAAGTTATGATATTGCTTTTACTGCAATAACGTAATTGAGGCTGCCTTCAGAAATTCGTTGTACGTTCTGCTATGGCGGCACTGCTTTATTCCTCAAGAGCGAGTTTTCTCATCTCTGTGGAGAAAGCTCAAGCTGCCAAACGCCTGTTATCATCAAAATGGTTCTTATAACTTTATGAAGGATTCTACGTTCATAAGCCTTTCCAAGTACTCTACAGAAACACTCCGGCTTCTGAGGATGCTAAAGGTACTCCTTCCGCCCACTACAGGAACAATAACACTGGCGTCGTTGAAGTAATGCCCAAGTCACGAAAGGAAAGACCGAATAAAATGGAAGAAGAATAATCCTTCAATGAGAAAACAAGGCGAATATTTGTGGACCAGTGTGAGGTGAAGGAACCAAACTTGTATCCTGGTTCACCCGTGTTAAGACCTGTGTGGTGGGTGGAGTAGATGTATAGACTTGTTTACTGTGAGACTGGTATTTTGTACGTACAGATGTTCTTGTTCAGGAATTGCAATGAACGTTGTTAGGACTTTAACGAGTGGATTTAGTATCCCCATGGCTGGTTTCAACAGTCACTGAAATTTCCTTTATGGTTTGCAACATCGGGTTTTATGTAGTGTACCGTTTTCGGAAAACTTAGATGAACAATTTACCAATGCATCTTGTAGCATATCTTGTGTAATATTCACATAACTTTTTTTTTAAGTACTGAAGTGAACTGTAATGTTTCTTTCTTAGAATTTTCTTCTATTAAGGCCTGCTTAAATACCCTGATTAATTAATTATTTTGTAGATTTGTGGGACAGGAACGAGCATCTGTAGGATCGGATTTGGCTTAGATTTTAAAAGGGCAATCCAGTCTAAAATTTGACACAGCTACAATAAATTCCATAGTAGATATATTTACTCTCACACGGATAAGCAAAGCTCAACAGTCGCCTGAACTCATAGGTGCCAGCCATGCATTCATGAAATTAAACATAGGTATAAATCCTAGGATAGGATTTCGGTACGTAGGCCATCATGCTGGGCCCATTGTTCCATTGTTCCACGGGAGGAAGGATGAGGCGAAGGAGACAGAGGGCGGCTGACCCAAGGAGCTTACGACAATACAGAGGGCAGGGTCCCTACAGTTTACTTGGTTAGAGACTTCCACCGACAGGTGAGGACAACGGACACGCTCCCCTACTGCGAGACGGCAACGAGTCCAGCAATCGAGCCCCAAAGGTCCCAGGCAGGCGGTCACGAAAAGGTCCCAGCAGAGGACCTAGCGGAGGGGGAAGTAGTTTTTCTCAGAGCATATCATCCTGCCATGCACCGCCGAGACTCCCACCGACACTTCTACTCTAAAAGAGACCATCAGATGAGAGATGATGTGAAATTATAATGGAGGGACAGGAAACTCGGGGGATGCAATTAACCTACCCAGTATTCACCTGGCGACCCGGAAAACCCCGCGAAAATCCCATGGGTCAGGTAGGTCGGCCACGGGAATCGAACCCAGGCCTCCCGAATGGGGGCCACAGACGAAACCATCTGAGCCATCCCGCTCGGTGATATAAACCTTAGAACAAAAATATAATGTTCTTTATCATCAAGGTAGGCCTTCATCTGTTCATTTCGCACAATTAATCTTCTATCTTCTAGGGTGCCCCACATCTCTCTGACTATGAGTGGTACAGTACTATTTGCTAATCTAGAAGAGGCCATTGTTAAAATATGCCCAAGCTATTTTTGTTTATATCTTTTTACTTTCTTTATTTAAACTAAATATATTGCGACCCTATCTAATTATATTACTTGCGGTGTGATCTTTTAGGACACAATCTGTCACACATCTGAGGAATTTTATGTCTGCCTTTTCAATTAATCTATTCTATATACTCATGATTCAGTTTCCTGTTCCATGTATGATCACTGGAATTGTTACGCTTTTATACAGATTCCGTATTGTTATGTTTTATCCGTCCAAATAACTTGGTCTTCCACAGTCAGTAAGGTTATTCCTAGTTAAATGTGGTTATTCATTATTATTATTATTATTATTATTATTATTATTATTATTATTATTATTATTATTATTATTATTATTATTATTATTATTATTATTATTATTATTATTATTATTATTATTATTATTATTATTATTATTATTATTATTATTAATTTTATAAGTTACCAGGAGAAAATGAAGGAAATAATTTGAATATTACATTGCGTCTCGAAAGGATAAAAGCTAAATGATGTCTCCTACACCAGGAATCCTGGCTTGAGCTGATAATACTTAAGGTGACCTTGACGTCCATTTCTCGTTCAATGTAGGTCAATGGCAAAAACACTCGGACACCACTAGTTTATATTTTGATTTCCAAAATCAGATTGAAATGGTTAATACTATCATTATAACCTCCCCCACATAAATGACTTTTTTCCGATAAGGGACACTGTTTAGTTTCAATAAAACCGGTGAAAATGAATTGGTTTTTATTCTTTTCAATGAACATGCCATTTTACTGCCACAATGAGATTGTTGACCTATTTTAAAAATGTGTTGCCATTTTAGTTATATCAATAGTACATTAGCTTAAGTATATTTACCGTGTTTACCTTTAACTTGATAAAAATAAGGTATTTTGTGTAATTATTATTAATATCAGATCAAAAAATTACATGTTAAACTGACTGCTTTAAACAACTAAATATACTGCATGCTCTTTTTAAAATTAATTAATTGATGGATATTATGCTTTCATAACCACGCAATAAGAATATAATAATTATTTGATTTATTTTACCAAATATCAGATGTTTCTAATTAAGTATGGGTTCACAAATGCCATTACTTCAGCCACAAAATATCATTTATTTTCTGCAATAATCACTTTTATTCAAATACGATTTTCCTTATGTTGATTCCAGCAGCGAGATGTAAGATAATTTTGAAAATATTGAGCTTAAAGTAGTTTCGTTAATGACTTCACTCCTGGTTTTACCAGCTAAACAGAGTTATGTAAAATGCACCTACTCTTGTTAATGTGACCTTTAACTTATTTAGCGCATTTAGGCGCATAATGGTCGTCTCCTTAAGGCAGTGGTAGAATAATTAAGTGGGAGTCTTGGGTTCGATTTCAACTACCTGGAGATCTGGTTTGGAGTGCACTCATCCTTTTAATGTTCCTGGGAGGACAGCTGAGGAGTTACGGTAGAAAGTAATTCGAGGAGCTAACCACGTTTCACCCTAAAGTGCTGCACCCCAGTCGATTTGCCCCTTGTGGGCAGAGGTCGGGAACCTACTGGCCGGGTGCTAGACTTTGGTCCGCCATTGGGCCGTTGCACCGTGGAGCTTAGTTTTGGTTTAGGTATAACTGATAAAAGGTGTCTAACGAAATATTATACCATTCATTGTTTCTCGATCTTACCACGCAAATATTTTCAGTGCCTCATTGACGTGTTATATAATACAGTATGCCAAGAGAACATCTCTACTGCAAATAGATGTGGTAAAAGTTACAATAAATGGTTCTGTTACAAAGCAGCCATTCATGTCATTGACACAATGTGTTAAGCACACAATAGGTCCGCGGGCATACAGTTGAAGCAATGCCATAATGTTACATTTATGCATGCCGCTAAGCTGCTAAGAGTCGTAAATAAGCAAGGCGTTCAGAGACATGCAGTCGCTGCTCAGACATACTCTTTCTCAGGTTGACTGAGAATTGCAAAAGAATTACACTACACGTTTGAGTTAAAGTATATATGGCTTTGCCTCAATAATATCTTCAGGAAGATGCCTGCAGTTATGAGGATGACAACGTTTGTAATTGGGACCCAGCATCTCGTTCTCTGGAAGATCTTTTGTAGCCATGCCCTTATTATTTAGCATGTATTATATGGACGATATGATTAGTTCATAAAAAGAAGAAAAAAAGGAGTATTAAATTAGAAACTGGCACGAATACTAGTTTACGCTGACCATCAAGTACAAAACTGCAAGAAATAAGATGAACCATAAAATATTATGTACAGATAAATATAATAGTAAGATCTCTATAGAGAAAACAAAGATGGTACAAACACCAAAATGTAACATTCTAGATTACGACATAGAATTGATAAAGAAACCATTATAAACCAAAATATAATCACATGTAATTATATACACAGAAGAAATTAAGGCTGGAATCTACTTATGCTGTAGAAACTTAGACAACCACCACCAAACACATAATTAAAATACATCCAGAGGTGCAATAAGACAACTCGATGTGGGAGAAGTAAACTGTGCTGTAACAAAATGCAGGCTATACAGGAAACTAAAGATAGATAAAATAAATGGTGATGGGAAAAAAAGCAAGTTTACATAACAGATATCAGAAAAACGCAAATCAGGAAGCCGAGCATAAGAATTTACAGCAGTTACAGGCTGATTAGTCGTGATGAAGATACATAAGAAGTGGAATCGTAGCCCAGATATCAGATGCATTCATAGTTTCTGACTGACACTTCAATTCTGATGCAGAATTGTCTCCCATTATTGCTACAGGCAACATCCCTGCGGTTGGGCGAGAAGAAAAGAATTGACAGTTACCAGACGATGCTAGTAGACTCACGAAGACAAATTGGTTTGACTTTAGTAAGTATGAACTTTCTTGAAAATATCTAGAAAACCGATGTGTATGGGAGGGAGGGTGTGTTCTAAGTGACGAAATAAAGCGAAAAGCAACAGTTATTCTTTGTTACAGAGCAAGTAACAAGCCATTAAAACAGTTTCGGAAGCAAGGCACCCTGATCTTCTCTTCCAACTTCGCAAAACTGCACAAAAGGAGACAGGTGGGCTGTGAATACCAAAATAATCCAAGTGGTACGAAATTTACCTAGCGGAATATATCTTTAAATCATTGAACAAGGAATGCAATTTTCCAAGTTCGTTAATTTAGTTAAGATTGCTATCCACTTTGATCCAAAACAGGTGAATAACTCTTGCTTTACTGTTGACGGATTACCTCCTATTATGTGTTTCAAATGGGAAGAGTTCTCGCCTGGTGCGAATCACATGCGTTAGAGCCTTCACCGTTGCCACCTCGTTAACCCTACTCTTTTTATATTTCTCTCTCGCACACTTACAAGTGTTCGTGGCGCTAGACGCAAGGGAACGCAAACTCAATTTTCCGAAGTTTTATAATAATGCAGTTGCTGAAATAACAATTGAAACATGAATATTCGTATATTAAGCAAATCTTTTAAATATTTAGTTTAAAGTTAATTATAGTTTATGAATTACTTTTTTTTTCTAATCCAACGAAAATACCAGCGGTGCATCCGTATAGCGTGAATGTTATTTACGTTAAGAGATAATTCGTCATTGTCATTGTCTTCAACGTCTCACTACTGCAAATTTATGATGATAGGTTCCAAAATCCCTTTACGTGCTATTTGTTTCGAAAAGTCGTCTTCTTGTAGTTTATCTAATGTCTCACGCACTCTTCCAAGTCTTGTTGTGTTCCTTGTGAATTTCTTCGTGAATAAGTCGTTCAACGTCAGTCAGTTTAAAAATATTATTTCTGTTTGCAACATAATTTGAGCCCACATTAACTCTATTATATTGTTCTAGCAGTAGTAAGGGGGGGGGGGCGGTTGAAGGTGGATCGCGTTTCATTACGAACCAATCATAAACAAAGATATAATGTGACCAGACACGTTCTGCCAGACTTGCAAGTAGTGTATCGTTTCCTCTCATCGAATTTAAGAAATACCTTGGCTTATTCAAAGTACGTATTTCTTTTACCACGTCATGTCAAAGATCTGTGTAATTTTAAATATACGTTCACGCATACATGCCAACCAATAATGACACTCATTACAGTGCTTACGTCGCAATGCATTGTTATAATATAGTAGTATCTACTTTGTTTGTATTAGGAAAACTATTTCAGCTAAAAATATGGGGTTTTTACAGTTATGTTAAATACATTAAACTCTCCTTTCACATGGATCAGTTATCGCAAAATCTGAATTTTTGTCTTAGCGCGAATAGTATTTATTAGAGATTTATTAGTTTGCTGCTCGTCACACGCCACTTAGGGGGAATACAATACATCAACGCAGGACTCCGATTGGTTGCTCATCTAATAGCGCTTAAGGACAAACACCTTCCCATTTGAATAACATAATAGGGTCAATGAATGAATGGTAGATGTACTTTTGGCTATCCTCGGCTTGGAAAAACGCACTTTATTTAATAGAGAATGGTGTATTAAAAAAATATTACGTATTTTTAGATTTTAAAGCATAAAGAATAAGTGTTTTGGCCGATACATCTTCTGTTGATACAAAGTCCCTGCACTTTAGTACCTTGAAACGAGGGTCATCTGGTCAACCTATCTATCTCCAAGTCGACAACCGTGTAAATTGCTTGGGCACAGTGTCCAAGATAAATGCATCTGACTTTGTACAATCCATGTGGAATTTCAGGGTTCGTTCCTTCATGTTAAACGTTTGTCATTTGCGTTTATTCTAATCTAATTTCATTTACACTAGATTTTTTATATCTCCTTGGGCATGATGGCTTAAAGCTGAATTTTCTTCACGTAGCAGACAGCTTTGGCGTACATGCTTAGATTAAAACAAACGGTTAGTTGATTTGAATAAATTTAATTCCACTGCTTACGCGATTTGTACGTGGTTTTAGATGATAATAAAATACTGAAGCTCTTTGGGAAAATCGACGTGCATTGGATGGAAGGAGGGAATTTCAAAATACAGTTTCATCTTCAACTTGGGCCATTTTTACATGCGGCAAGACAGAATCCATGTTCGTTTTAAATTTCAAAGTCCTATTTTTTGGACTTTCTTCATTCAGTATATTTCCAAATGGTTATATTTTTATTCAGTCCTTCTGAAATTTTATGGACACATAAACTCAAATAACTGGAATTGTCAGATAAACGGTAAATTGCAAAGATTTTTGCTATTGGTTACTAAAACAGAATACATGAAATATACCAGAGTTCATATTTATATATTTAAATAACTCCTTTCTAGGTAAAACTTGTTCAATAAATAAGTACAATTTTTGTGCCATTAGCTTATATAAATAACATGAAAATCATATTTTATATAGAACATTTCACATGCGGCGATAAACCTTTCTGAAAAGCAATAACTTGATACCTAAAAACGATATAAGCATGGAATCAGGCATCTTTCAGTAATCTGCAGGTCGTAGTCATGACTAAAGTTTTAGCCTCAACTGATTAAAAATAAGGTTTTAGTCGTTTTGTATGAAACTAAGGTTTCTGGTATTCGGGAGGTTCTAGATTCCAATCCCGAGGAGTCAGTCAATCTGACCAAAGGTAAAATGATTTTTAGTACCGAATTCCCTTGTTTCTGAAATAGTTTAGGTACATAAATTTTGTGTAAAGTAAACCTCTCACAGATGCTGGACTTAATGAAGCGTCGTCCCCTTTTTCCTAATTTTTGGAGCACACCATTCCTAGAATGCTAACTTCTACCTCTTTTTTACTTCAGTTTTATCTTCCTTCTCTATCCGTTTTCTGGAATGATGTTCCACGAAAAACAAAAGAAAGTTGTCTTTTCTTGTCATGGCAGACACAGACGACAAGCAGATGCACCATCCTTGTAATTAAACGCGCCAACTTCATTTGTATTCGTTCCGCACGCGCTCTCCTGGCGTTTGAGACGAAATGCCACAAAATCTTCTTCATTAATTCCATTAAGTTAATGATGTACTGTAAAAAACGTACGATTTGTTACGGCTAAACAGTCTATTTGCTACTCCTGATTTTTATGGCTTCACCGTATTTGTGTTTATTTTTATTGTAATTGATGAATGGTATATAATTGTAGCAATCTCAAATTGTACGATTGTATTTCAATTTTTATTTATACTCAAGCATATTACTCAGGGAAATATAAATATTAAAGCTCCTAAAATATTGTTAAAGGGTTTACAAATCGTACCTAATAAGTCCCTCGTTTCACAGCTTCATCAATTTTCTGAGGTGCTTTTAAATACTTACGACAGATTCCTTTGTTAATTCCATCAATGCCTTTATTTTGGGCTATTATCACATTTTATTTAATTTATAGCGTTCAAATTGCTGCAAATATTTAAACTTTTGCTTTAATATTTGCAATAGGAGGTACCATAATAAATACATTTACTTAGTTTTTCTAGCTTGGGATTTGGAGTTTAGAATAGTGAAAAAATAATATTCCAATTTCACATTACCTTTTCTACCCATTACAACTTCACGCAATCCCTTGTATACTATAGTACCTATATGACTAAATTAATAAGCTCTTGATAATCTGCCGACTAGAAACAAGCCTGAAGTAAGTAATATGAACTTGGCTACATCGTGTATAACATGGAAATCAAACGACGTCTATCATATCGTCTGTTATTATGAATTCGAAAAAAAAGAAGGAATAACATAAAATGTTTATAGACGCTACATGGCAGTTCAAACTAATTGGTGTATTACCGAGTATTTCGAAAACAACCACCGCCACAAAAAATCTATTTCATACACAATGAATACATTTTATATAATGGATTGCAAAATTCATTCGCAATGAGGAAGACTGCATAGACTATTCTCTGAAAATTAAGTCAGCTATGGAACTTGGTAAAAATGGAACCTTTTGGTTTTTTTTTCATTTGTTTTATAACCTCTATGACGTGATATTTCATGTTACATAATTGCATTTAGGACTGTAATAGTTTTAAAACTGCAATCATACATTCAATTGTTCAGAAGGGTATGAGTAATTTTCTGAATTTATTATTTTTTTTTCTATTCAACATGTACCTTGTATCAGTTTGTAACTTATTGGTTTGAACTTTCTTAAAAAGCTCAAAATCTTTCGATTTCAAAATTGATATAAACTAATTAAAACCATAAGTTCACTGAAATTAATTACTTCACATAGCTAATACTGAAAACGTTGAAACATTCAATAAGATGAACACAAAAATGTTTTTTTTTCTGTTAAGCTAAATACAATTAAGAAATGGTCGAAAAACACAATTTCTTGTATATTAAGGTCAAACTAAAGTTTGAATAAGATGGTAAGGTACAGGATGCCAGAATTTTTGTTGTTATTGTAATTTACGTCCTCCAACGTTAAGTCATATCGGACGATAAATGGAATGGGTGAAATGATGCTCAAATGAGTCCGGGGTCCATAGAGCTTAGAGTTATCCGACATTCGTCTTACAGGATAAGGGAAAACCCCAGAAAAACCTTATCCAGGTAACTCACCCTGACCGACTGTTGATTTTGAGATTTTCACATATATTGCCTTAAAAGATGCATTATATCACTCTGGATCTTAATACCGGGTGAGTAAAAAGTATCGAACAATGCCTGTAACTCTGCTGTTGCAACTCGATGAAGTGATTTTTTTTGTGAGAAAAGCTGTAAGATATCAACATGCCCTCACCCCTCACCCCTCACAAGTAAAGGGCGCGAGCTTTTTGTTTGTTTGTAAATGGTGACATGTCTTTTTCTGCACTCCTACAGTCCTCAAGTCTCAGAACATACAAAGAAATACTTTTTCAAATCACAGTTTAAACGTATTAGGACCTTAGTGCATGAGTATTGAGCAAAGGAAAACGCCTCATTACTTCAAATTGAGTACGTTGTGAATTAAACAATACTTCAATAAGTGGCTTTGGTTTGAACAAATGCAGACAAAAGTTAGGCTAAGGACGACAATTCTTACTTCTTTGCAAAATCTTCCTGAAAGTAAATTAGTTATGGCACAACTTACAAAAGTCCAACGAAGTCAAATACTAATGATCGGATATGATGATAGGAGGTGGATCTTTATGTTTTTAGTGAAATGCATCCAGAAGAAGGATTACTCATTCTACGGGAAGCAAAATTTTGAAAAATTTCAATGAAAATGGAAGTGTTAAAAATAAGGTAAAGATTGGAATGCCAAAAGTAGTTACAGACAGTGATGTTTTATTTCAGTGGAAGAAAACACACACTTATCTACTCGCCAGCACATTATGGAAGGCAGGTGGTGAATTACCTAAATCATGAATTTTCCAGGAAGATGGATTGGCAGAAGAGGAAGTATTGAAAGGCCGCCAAGATCTCCTGACCTGAACCCGTTAGGCGTTTTCTTGTGGGGATGTTTGAAGTGGAGGATTTACAAGGACTGACCAAGAAATGCAGCTGATCAGGCGTACAGTGTTGCTGGATACATTAACTAAAGTAAAAGACAGGCTTTGGCATTGTTTGCCAGTAAATGTAGACTATTTTGAGCCCCTTTGGAGGTGAATTTATGCGTTACAACACAGTACCACTAATTTTATTATAAATGAGTTTTCTTGCTTTAAACTTCATCTGCTGTAATAGGTCCTAAGAAATTTAAATTGCAGTGTAAAGGAGCCTGTACGTTCCGAGACCTGAGAAAAAAAAAAGTTGTCACTAAAAACAAGTCACGCCTTACTCACAATCATATTAATATGAAAGCAGCTTTTCTAAATAAAACATCACTTCACAAAACTATATCAAAGTTAAAGCATTGTCCCATACTGTTTACTCACGCCATATAAATCATTACGATCAAAATCGTTAATGTGTTTTGAGAAAATAAAAAACAAGAAAAAACTGCCTTAATAAAAGCTTCCAGGAGTGCTTAAACTGTGAAAACTTGCACAGACTTACTAAGCGATTATACAAATGCATTCTAACTGTTGTCAGGTGATAAAGAAATTAAAAGTACGAGTTTCACTCTTACAACTTTCTCTGTTCATTCTTCTATAACGTTCTTTCATCTACTTCATATTAACAGAGATAACATTTGTTTAAACATTTATTGGGCATTTACTTGTAGGTACAACGGATTATAGGAGAGTGTAGGACTTTCCTTTATGAGGTAAAGCAGAAAGTAATCTTAATCCCATTATCTTCATGTCGAACAGAAAAGATGTGAAGTGAATACAAAGTAAACACTGCTGCAGAATTTTCCAATACTGTCGAAACACGTTCTCGTGAAGCCTGTAGCCTTTCTCATTTCATACGCGTATTGTACGAGTACGTGCGTCTGTGTACTGGGACGCCAGCATCTTTGTTAGACAGGTATGACAGGTGAATAATGCAGCTACCTCTGGGAGGCTGGGTCCAAGGAGATTGTGCTCCTGTAACACGAGACTCGCTTCTCATCGTCTGCCTCACTCCCCATTTGGTACTGCAGTACTGTTTGGTAGGTACCTATATAGTGCGTAGTTACTTATTTTCATCTCTTTTATGTGAAAAGCCTAAAAAATATTTTATTTCTTAAATGGAAATATTTGGATTGGAAGTATACTTGCAATTCTTTCGTCAGAATAAAAAACTAGGAAAACGATTAGTAAATTACTTGCCATCAATTGACCTAATGGAGGTCTAACCTATGAAGGTTTAATACTAATAAGCTTAGAGATTAAAATACAGCGTAGTAAGTCGCCATAAAGTTAACCATAAGCTTATAGTGCTCCTCCAGTAATGATGTCAAGATAACAATAAGAAAACAGTAAATAAATTACTTAAGTTTTATTTTGTTACGTGAAGATGTTGATTATATAGTTATAAAACAAGAAATATCAATTGCGTAGCACAGAATGATCCGATGTTTTGCTTTCATCCAAAGTTTTCTTAATTTGGCATGAGAAAACAGATTATGTTTGTAATAGATATACTGTATACCTTTTAATAAGTACATTTCAAATTAATCTGCAACTTTAATGTAGTTCGGAAAGATATTTAAAATCTTTTAAAAACATAAAATTAAAAAAAAAAAGCTTTTTTCGCATTATTTTAACATACTCAAAATTATCTTGTGGATTTCTGTTAGAAATTGTTGACATATCTTCGACATGGCAGAATTCTTTTTTCCCCAGATTTAGGATATACTATGGCTGCAAGAATGCCATCTAAGGACAAAGGAGGGGATTCAGTACGTAGGCCACCATGCTGGGCCCATTGTACCTATGTCCCCAAGTGGAGCACCCCCGGGAGGAAGGATGAGGCGAAGGAGACAAGAGGACGGCCGACCCAAGGAGCCACGGCAGTGCAGAGGGCAGGATCGCTATAGTTTACTTAGACAGAGACTTCCCCCGAAGTAACCCTGTTACATCTGGCTTCCCGACCTGGATCTTCGAAAGTCAACGTGCATCCTATCTGCTGTGAATGGAGAATCGGGTCACAGTGTGCATAATATTAGAATGGAACAGCAAGCATCCGGTACTCTACGAACACTGGGAAAATCGAGTAAACGCAAACAGCGCGTGGAGAAAGACGACGATTTTATGAAAAGTGCTTTACGCAGTAAAGTTCATGATTAGTTTTTTTTTTTCTTTCAGAAATGAACCACCGACTCTAAATAAGGTTTTGCATGCACAGACTTCCATATTTTTCAAGAAGTACTCTCCATCGGTTGTTGATAGATATTGGATTGAAATTTCAAAAGCGAGGGCAGAGATCAGTTATAGTAGACAAGATACTGTGATGTGGAGACGTAAATATCTGCGCCAAATTAAAAGTTTTCGTACGAATCCGATTAAAGGTAACCATTATGTTACTACATGATTCTATTAATATTCCAACTCATAGATTTAATAAATTAAAGTGTAACCAAATTCTATTTATTGTCTAGAAGTTAGCGCTGCTATATATACTGCTATATGGTCTAACACGTGGCGAGTTGAGTCAGCTCCGCCTTGTTTACAGCAGTATTAAACTAGCGTGAGAATTTGGTGAATACTTATCACGCTTTCACTTAACATCCAACCCCGAGTGCATGTGTGGTGAAGAATTTCAAACTGTGGTTCATCTCCTTTTCTGTTGTCCCATTTTCTGGAGAGAAAGACAAGAATTAATATTCAAGCTAGACTCTCTAGGAACTGAATTTTCTGCTCCGCTCACATCTTTGCTAATGAAGCCACAAGTATAAGTACTTCATGATGTTTATAAACTCAGTGTTTAAACGTCTGAAATAGTTTAAATTAATATGCATAAGATTAAAACATATTTTCTTCCTTCTAGTATTTAAAATATGCTTGTTAAAATTGTATATTTTTATGCATCAACTCTTACCCTAATATACCACCGTGTAAAATAGGGTTCAATAAGTCAGGATAAAAAAAGCTAGCGTGAGATAGAGTATATTAAATTCGTATCTAATTTAACTTCACCACATACTAGGGAAATAAACACAACGTGTCTTCGTTTCACATAGCACAATGTGTTTAATTCTTTCTGCTTGGAAGCCCGAACATACATGGTGATGTCAGACTAATCAGGATGCATTATTGCCTCACGTAATCTCATGAAGATTAAATTGTGATTTGATATTTTAGATTTACTTTTAGCTACCTGATTGATATTTAAGGAATATTCAATCAGAATAGTTCAAATGTGAGAGTAATTATATTGTGTAAATGTTCCCAATTACCTCCCTCTCAACATAATTGTAAGCAGGTGGTTCTTCTTCTGTTTGTCTCTCCTAATCTCACCGTTTTATCTATTTGTTTATCCTTTATAGTTCCACGTCCCAAGCTTAACGTGTACTTGCAATCAAACTAGTCCTCCTCCTCAACTATTTCTGTTCGGCTTCAGTTAATCAGCTATTATTAAGCCCCATGTTCCCTCATGCATGTTAATGTACGTTTCCGATGTCAGTGATGATAAGAATAAAGAGGACCGGTATAGAACTACGTGCTCCTACTATTTACGAGTTACTTTTAGTTCCGGGACCAAATACTGAAAGGTATGTTAATGTCTTTCACGAGTTAAGACTTTAAAGAGGATCCTATTTGGAGAACCATGCTGCTGACCGTTAGAATTCAATACTTCAAAATATCTTGGCTCCGAAACACTCCTTTCTTTGAAGTCACCGAATGGATAACGGTTATCTTCTTCAGGTCGAAGGAGCACCCGTTGTCGTTTTCATCTTTGATTATGCCTGTGCACAAAACCGAGCGGGATGGCTCAGGCGGTTTCGTCTTTGGCCCGGGTTCGATTCCCGTGGCCGACCTACCTGACCAATGGATTTTCCCGGGTCGCTAGGCCACTGCTGGGTAGGTTAATTACATCCCCCGAATTTCCTGTCCCTCAGTTTCATCTCCATTATCATTTCATATCATCTCTCATCTGGTGGTGTCTTTCAGGATAGAAGTGTCGGCGGGAGTCTCGGCGCTGCATGGCGGGATGTTATGTTCTGAGGAAAACTACTGTCCAGCAACGCAAAGTAAGTCCCTGAAAGGTATGTGTGAGCCAGTGCCACCCTTACACAGTGGGACAAGCACAGCGGATGTGTGTGACAGGAAACGCATGCTACACAAGGAGTAGAACCGTTAAAAACATGCGCCCTGTTCATTCTGTACCCTAAAACCGAGAAGATATATTTACAAAAGTAAAAGACCTCAGAATGTTTTTGAATAGTCTGTAGCTGAACTGGCATGGGGTGTCATAAATCTGTACAGGGAGGGTGTAGGAACCTTCTTCAACTCTCCCTGCATCTCATGTGCCTGAGACTTTCTCTCCTATGGGATACTGTACTTCCTCCTCCGGTTGCCGGTCACCGCTCCTCTCCTGGGATCATTTCGGGACCACACGCCAGGGACCTTTGACGCCCGAGAGAAAAGGATATATTTTAATGACATACATGCTGACAACAGTGAAAGTGTATTTGATTTTTTTAAACTGGTAATTACATGCTAAGAGTTCTAAATTTCTGGAAAAATACTTCGCAGATAGTCGTGTCTGAAGAGAATCATATGGTGGCCTATGGACTTCGTCGTCTTTAAGCTTGTCTCTTGTGATGGAGTTCCGCAGAATCCCTATACAAAGACCAACAGTATTCCGCAAGTATTACTTCATTCCAACGGCCCTGATATCTTTGTTCCATAACAGAAATGTCCTGATGGAATCTCTCCCCATGTTCATCACTAACAACTCCACAACTAGGAGGGAAAAAGTCTAGGTGGGAGTGGAGAAAATGGATCTTAAGGGAGCTGTTGCACACAAGGCTACGGTATTTTTGCAGGAGCACTGTCACCAAATGCTTGTCGCCCGCCTCGGTACCGTGGTGGTAGCATGTCTGCCCCACGTTCAAGAGGTCCCGAGTTCGAATCTCGGTCAGGGTGAGTTACCTGGATAAGGTATTTTCTGGGGTTTCCCTTATCCTGAGAGACGAATGTCGGGTAACTCTAAACTCCATGAACCCTAGGCTCATTTGAGCATCATTTCACCCATTTCATTCATCGTCCGATATGACTTAATGTTGGAGGACGTAAATTAGGGGAAAAAAAGCTTGTAGGCTTCCCTTGAAGGCTTCCCTTGAAGGCTTCCCAAGCTTCCTTTTCTTTCCCCTCCAAAGTTTGGTAAAATGCAGGATCCATTACAAGTTCTCTTATTTGTGGTCCGACAAAAATGCCTTCCTCAAATGTTGCATCCTTTAATTTCCAAAATTTCTCTCTGATTGGGTTTTGTTGACAAATTTAAAATCTTCACTATAAAAATGAAATGTCACTTTATCTTCAAAACAAGAGCTAATCTATAATTTTTATGGTGAATTTTGAATTCAGCAGATGAAAATGTAAATTCAATATTTTTAAGCCCGAAACATTTTCATTGTTGCCCAGTGATATCAGGGTGGAATGCAATACTTGCCTTAGTTACTAATATAGACTGTAGATTACACCTCTTATCAAAAGATTAGAGCATGCCACGATTGTTAGTGCACTGACCTCAGGTTAACGATGGCACTAGAGACGTTCGTATGTGGACCAGACACAAGCTGTGCCTAATCATAATGGACAGGCAGAGGTCATGGTACTTTTATTCCATACACGCCGGTTGTCTGACGAGACCCAATACTTAGAGGGGAATCATCTTTATTGTTATAACAGGCCTGTGACGGCACGCTACGCAGTTGCAAACTGGCTGCCAAAAAGTAGAGGAAGAAACCGCTTCAGCATGGGAATGCATTGTTTAAACGGACCAAACGGGGAAAATAATTATAATAAATATGAATAAGACAAGAAAAAAATTCTGTGTTGCATACTCTTTTACAAATGTTGCCTCTTTTATGTATTTCTTGTTACAGATAAACCTTCCTTATAGATTTTACATTTCATATAGCTATACAAAACTGAAGCGATGTTTTTTTATATATTTTTAAAGGAGGTCACCTGAACTTCCATGCGCATTTCAGAACCAAGTAAATAAATTGCGACTAACCACTTGAAAAGAAATGTAAATTCATACCAATAACAAAAGACTGTATTGACATAAATTGTGTGCTGGAACGAGATACACATTTTTTTGTTCAGCAAAATTTTCTCTAGCGCCGCACCGTGGCCGAGCAGTTAGACCGCTTGACTATCACTAAGACGGCCCGGGTTTGATCCCAGGCGACCGCATGTGAGGCGCAGGGGAGTGTTTTCTCCAGGATCTTCGGTTTTCCCGCCATACTTCCACCAATTGCTCCATTATCATCTTTCCTTTCATTCTGTCATTTACTTCTCCCACTGTCGTACCAGGCATCGGGCTGATCACCCATCCTGGGCTCTCTATCTGATTCAAAGTTTCTGCTCCGCAACCCTTCTTTATCATCATAAGGCGTAGAAGACGAGAATCCCCCAAGACCGCGATAGTGGTAAAACCAGGGAAGAAAATAATTATTTCTTCTACACTAGCCCTGTGTAGGCTAAGGTTTGAATGAGTAGAGCCAGACTTAGAAGTTCATGCCATAGTCGGGATTTGAACCACGGATCTCCCGCTCTCCGTGCGGTTGCTCTAACCCACTGAGTTACTATGGCCATCATGCCGATATGACATTAAATTCTCCAACTGACTCGTATGTTTCCCGGTAGAGCACAAGGGGTTCTCATATACAGTGCGATCCATGAAAGCCTGAACCAATTCAATAGGCCGTAAGTTGTGAACCAATAATAGGACACAGGTGCAACTTTGCGAGAATATAATACACAATTGGGAGATTACATTACACTATTTACATCTCATAGAAAATGTTGGAGGTGTCCTCCTCCAGTATCTACACATATTTTCACTGGTCTCAACATATTCTCTGAAGTTTTACGGAGATGATATCGAACTGAGAGACGGTTATTTCCAGCAAGATGGAGCAACGTGCCATATATCTAATGACACCATGGAACTTGTGACCAGTTTCTTTGATAATCAAATAATCTCTAAAGGTCTGTGGCCTCCCAGATCCCCTGGTCTAAACTCACCGGATTTTTTCTTGTGGGGATATCTAAAAAATAGAGTTTACAAGAATAGGCCACGGACTATTGACGTTCTCAAGGAATACATTCGAACCGAAATAAGTAACATTGGCAAGGATGCTCTCCGTAAAACTTCAGAGGATATGGTGAGACGAGTGCAAACATGTATAGATACTGGTGGGGGACACTTCCAACACTTTCTCTGAGATGTAATCTCCCAATGGTGTATTATATTCTCCCAAAGTTGCACGTATGTGCCATTATTGGTTCTCAAGTTATTGTCTATTGAAGTGGTTCAGGTTTATATGGATCACACTGTACAATGAGACACGCACCTTTGAGGTGAACTTACTATGCTCTAAGCACTTAAGTCCCAGGCTTCAGAGTTAAACCACTACGTTATTCAGGTAAATTGATGAAAATAATCATTTCTTCCACACTAGCCGTGTGTAGGATAAGGTTTGAATTAGTAAAGTCAGACTGAAAAATTCAATGCCAGAAAATGTCAGAAATGAAATTCAATGCCAAAATATAAGAGATAGACAAAATATTCTTCTTTAACTTCCCTAGTTTTGAATGAGTACAGCCAGAGTGAAAAATGCAATGTCAATTCAATAGCAGGGATTTGAACCACGGATCTCCCGCTCTGTGCGGCTACTCTAACCCACTGAGCTATGGCCAACTTGCCGACATGCCATTAAATTCTCCAACTGATTCGTATGTTTTCCGGTAGACCACTAGGGGTTCTCTTATGCTATAAGACACGCACCTTTTCTGGCGACTTACTATGCTGTCATGTCATATCGGCACGTTGGCCATAGTAGCTCACGGGGTTAGAGCAACCGAACGGAGAGCGGTAGACCCGTGGTTCAAATCCCTGCTATTGAATTGACATTGATTTTTTCACTCTGGCTGTACTCATTCAAAACTAGGGAAGTTAAAGAAGAATATTTTGTCTATCTCTTATATTTTACCAATTATACATAGCTTATTCAGAATGGGGAGGGCTTCCCATAAATATAAATGTTATATCATGAAAATATCACTGTTTAATCAAAATCGTTAGTCATTTTTAAGAAATAAACAAATACGAGAACGTTTCCATGAAAGAATTAGTTGTTTTTGGGAGGGGGAGTTCTTGAATGACTTCCCACTTGAGAAACGTAGAAGTATTTGAATATTCAAACCAGCAACAACGAATATATTCGTGTCGTAGGTACAGAGCCTTCGTTTGAATGCGTGGCTGGTCTAACGTTAATTTTCTTGGCACGCTGTATGCCGGAGGATTTTCATAGCACTTTAAATTCAAACGCATAGATTTCCCATGGTCATGTAAATAAAACCACATTGACATTTATTTTGTAACACTGCCATATACCTAGATGTACAACTCACTAAAAATAATACAGCTGTATACATGTTAAAACATTAATATGTTGTTCAAATATTATTTTTTAAGAAGTCTCTGACTGAGTAAAAACATTGATCAAAGTTGCTTCATTTTCACCTTATTTTTATTGCAGGACAATGATTGTATCTGTATTTGTAGTTGTTGATAACCGAATGCAGTTTAGGCTGCTGACTTTTTCACATTTTCTTGGCCTATGATTTTCAATAACGGCTTTCGATATTAAATTTATGAAAGTCTCAATTTTTATAAAATTTCTTTTCATTTAATTTAAAAACAGTAGAAATGGCTGGAAATGTTAAAATCTTGTACTGCATAAAATATGGTTTACATGAATTCTTGCTCTACAATTTAACGCTTCGTCGTTAAAAACATGGAAATTGTGTGTCAAAAGAGGGCCCATTAACATTAACCAGTCCTGAATTACAGAATCCAACTCTTAAACATATTAATGCGTGGTTGACTTTTTTTTAAATTTATTATCCATCGATCAGCAAGTATCCTTTATAGATAAAGTCAACATGAAAAATTCAATGTCATGGCCGAGATTTGAACCACGCATCTTCTGGTTTCCGTCCAGTCGCTCTTACCCATGGCCAACTTGCCGTCATACATTAAATTCTCCATTTGACGTATATTTTCCCGGAAAACCACTAGGGGCTCTCGTATTCGAGATACCCCCGTTTGTGGCGATTTACTATCCTAAGTACTTGAGTCCCAGGCCTTTTAACTCTTATTATTTTAGTTAATTGATGGAAATTAATCACTTCTTCACACTAGCCATATATAGGCTAAGCTTTTTGATAGAGTCAACATGAAAAATTCAGTGCCACGGCCGGGATTTGAATCACGGTTCTCCTGTTATAGAGAAACATAACAACTGAGGTAACCGTGAACGGCTCCTCTAACTAAATATGGCAGGATAACTGTAACACAAATTGAGGACCTCAAGTCTGATAGTTATCACTCGTCTGGGTCGTCTGTACTGGAGAGGTCACTCATGAGATCTTGTGGCAGTCTGCGCTTGAGGCGAATTGGTTGGCGACTGGAAGCGCCGAGATTCTAGCTAACAGCTCCAGGGACCTCCTGGAGATGGTAAAAGAAAGGTCGTGCCAGCCTTCGGATGTACTGATGAACGAGTAGAAGGTCAAACTCGTGAAGAAGTTGTTGGTTTCTGATGAACCATAGAGCATTTGTAGCTGTACGAAGCACCCTATTTTTACCTGCAGTCGGCGGAGATTAGTGGTTGAATTTCTTGAACTATAGTTATCTCATAGGTCGATAGGTTTGCAAAAAGTTTGTGTAAACTTCGCAGATATTTCCTCGGGTTTCGTTCTAAATTTTCTCTGATATCGTTGACGTTTTTTCTGCAGAACTCGGCGATTTACTTTCTAGGTTTTAACAAGAATGTATACTGTTTCCCTAAAACTGTTCAGAAGATTGCTAAGGATTCCCTGTGAGGCGCACCAAATAAAGGGGATTTAAATTGCCGGCCGTCTCACTTCTCTACAATGATTTGTTTTCAGACAGGAATCATGCAAGAAGATTCTGTGTGCACGTTTGTAATTATAACAGTACTAACAATGAACACACGGTCTCACAGGGTAACCAGCCTTTGTACATAGCTTTCGCGTTAACTGATTAACTGGCATACAGAGAGGCAGCATATCCGGATGGAACAACGTAGTGAAGGACAAATATTTCTCTGTAATACAGCCATTAGGAATCTGTAGAGTTACTTACCTCTGAGACTGGGATTTTTCTTTTCTCGACGAAGGGCACGGGGTGTTGGACGACATGTACTGAGCCTTTTCGGGAAGGAAAACATCGCCAAGGAGGCCAACATCAGGAGTGTCGACACCATCACAAGTCCTGCAAACATATAGGAACTGGTTTTACAAATGATTTATCTCAAAAGTTTATAAGAACTATCATCCAAAATGACTTCAGAAGCTATTCCCAAAAAATTCAAGATATTTATATTATTTGCAATGTAAATATTGACACAGATACTCTAATTAAAGCTGTTACGAGTTATCTTTGAGAAAATGGAAAATATTTAGAAATATTTTCTATGTAAACGATAGTTTAAGGTAGGAGGTTTAACTGAAAATTCTTCGTGTTGCATCCATGCAAGATACTGAATTTAAATTTAACATTCATTTTTGTTTTCGATTTATGCTCCTCGCAGGCACACATACCTTTTTCTAAATATTCTCGCGAACCAGTATCTACGATCGCGTGGCTTGTTTACACAAAAGAAACTGATAGGCGGGCAGTGTGAAAACCAAGAGCCCGCGGAAATTTCTGGACTGATAGAGATTGTTAGGGTTCTGGTTTAGTTAAAACAATCTAGAATTATCGATGCAGGTATTTAAAGAGGCGACGACTGGCCAGGAGGAGTTGCAAGTTGTAAACAGAGTGAGTAAGCAGAGAACAGCTGAGAGTGTTGTTGTAAAGACAGTTGTGTAACAAGAGTGTTGTTGTAACGAGAGCTAATGTAATCAGCTGTCACTGTTTGTCATAGTCATCGACCTTGGAAGACTGTGTACCTATATATGTGATGTGATGTTGTTACGTGAAAATTGAACAGTGTATTTCGACGGAAAAAAAGTACATTTAGAATTTCGGCAATTTGGACTTTTAATTCTACGAACCCACAAAGTCACAATATGTATTTCCAGTGAAACTCAAAGATCAAATTTTTGGATGTAGTACAATACTTCCGTTTAGTAGTAGGGGAAACAAAAAGATGAGAATTAAGATGGACAGTGTGTGTTTAGAATGAACGGTTCTACAACGTATGTCCTTCTAGGGGTCACCTTTCTCCTTAAAGTTTTCGGAATTACCGACCCAAGCTCGTCTTGGGAAGGTCAGTGGGGTCGAGAGACCAGTTGCAAAAAGAGTTACAGGCCAGTTATTCCGGAAATGCCACAGTCCAAGCTGCAGTGATGCGATAAGCTGGACATCAGTGACTGCATTAACAACTACCTCACACATTTGGCATCGACATTGGACGGAGTTGAGTGGAAGAAGCAGCTACATGCTTCCAGCAAATCGAAATAAAAACAGTAATGCCACGCTTATCGAGTGAAATTTCATTGATGAAAGCGTCTTGCTCCTCCAGCCTTGGCCTCTGCAAAATCCGTGGCACGTCTTTGATGTTTATCTCGTTCCGCCAGCAAGTGTCTGTTCCATTCCTGATAAGGCGTGCTGACTGGCACCAAGGACCTCATTGTCCAACAGTTAGCACTTAAACTGCATAAATGCTCATTGAGGTAAATGATCCAGTAATTTACAAGTGCTAACAATTGCTTGGAATTCCGAATGAATGCAGGGAAATGACTATGTGTTATAATACAACGATTCTCGGTAAGCCAGGACATGTTTGTCTTGTTGACACGAACAAACGAGGCAATACAAATAGGTCTGTACTGGTAAAATCTTAGAGACAGCTATATAGAATCTAGTGCGTGGAAAAATAAATACAAAGTATCCATACCTACACCAATTATACACAATACCATATATTCATTGTTTAATATCTACCTCTTGCTTCATTAACTCGGAAATGTGTGTGCTCTATATAATATCTTAATAGTTAACTTTATAAACAAAAGAACTACTCTTATATCACAGATTTAAAAATAAGCACTATATTACTCTGAAAAAACAATTGTGGAACAGATTTTCTAGAAAAAAATTAAGTGGAAAGCAAAAACTATAAACAGTGTAATCTTCACGTAAGGATACTTATTTATAATAAAAAAATCTTCAGTTTTCTTCATACTACTTTTATCCTTATCCCTTTGTGCTGGAAACATAGAACATATTGCACACAAAAGTTTAATGAGCTATGTCAAACCGTTGTTAAGAAACGAATTTGTGTACACGTCATTTATCTTTTTTATGTAGTAATATGAAATGTTCTTTGGTATACAGTTTATATATGGTCCCAAATTTTTAATTTGAGGTTAGTATGCAATTCTATTATAGTGCAGAAAAGCGTTAACTTTAATTATTTAAGGTCACTGGGAGGTTATTTTTACCCAGACAAGGCTAATTTTTACCAATATTAAAATTTGAATATATAGAAAACTAAACATTCTAAGTTTTATCCTAAATAACCTAAGATACAGTTTTATAATATCGGCTAAATGAAAATCACATATAGTTTATACTATGCACATTAAAAATTAATTAGTTTTGAGTAAAAAAAAAAAAAAAAAAAGATAATATTTTCAAGGACTGAATATTTGTTTTCATCCATTTTATAAATCACGTGAATATAAATGTTAGCCGAATGTGTTCAAGGGACATTAGCAAATAACCACTACAAATTTTGTGTCAATATCTTTTATAGTTTTTGAGAAACATGCACCTAAAGTATGAATAATCAAGGTTTTGGGAAATCACGATCAAAGATTAAGCACCATTCTCAGGAAGTGGGCGTATCATTACGCCGCCATCTTTAAATTGACGAATTAAAGGGCTTTAATACCAGCTGACAACCTATGTTATATATATCATTTTAAAGCTGAAGAATTATATATTTTTTAACATTAAAAACAAAAAGTTGAATTTTTTAAACCTATCGACCTCCCAGTGCCCTTAACAGAAAATACTTTTATACATATATTATACACATTTTTGACTTTATCACTGTGGTTTTTGAAAAATAAATTTCTACTGAAATTAATATTACACTTTAACTAGTCCAAAACAAAAATTGCTAATTCCTGAAGCTCTCCCAATAAGTTACAAATTGCGATCAACATTTTAAATAGTGGAAAATATCTTGGTCAGGGTATGTTATCTGGATGACTCTGGTCCTTTTTCCCGGAGGTTATCCTTATCCTGAAAGATGAATGTCTGGTAGCTCTATGGGTCTTGAGCTCATTTGAGCATCATTTCACTCATTTCATTCATCATTCGATATGACTTAACGTTGGAGGACGTAAATTAAAACAAAAATCGAGAGTGAAATGCAGTAGCATATATATATATATATATATATATATATATATATATATATATATATATCGGTAGCGTGGTGGTAGCGTGTCTGCGTCACGTTCAAGAGGTCCCGAATTCGAATCTCGGTCAGGGTGAGTTATCTGGATAAGGGTTTTTCCGGGGTTTTCCCTTATCCTGAAAGACGATGTCGGGTAACTCTAAGCTCTATGGACCCTGGACTCACTTGAGCATCATTTCACCCATTTCATTCATCGTCCCATATGACTTAACGTTGGAGGACGTAAATTAAAAAAAAACTACTATAGTTCAACACATTTAATAATTTAGGAATGCAAATACTTCTAACTCCTCAAAAACAGAACCATAAACTGTGTAATTATGCTCCTACAAAAGCAATAGAAAAAGGCAAGATATTTCTTGACTTATTAATGTACAATGGGTATCGTATAGTTGGCATACTGTGGATCGAAGCGTTAGCAATTTTTTATGAATTTCTTCTTGCAAATTTTAGCTCAAATATTCAGCTTATAACCAAATATACATACAATTTTAAGTGTTTTCCTTTTTTAGATTTTGTATCGGAATGGGATACACTATCATCATCAGGTCGACTAATTATTTTAGAGCATTCTCCTCTGGCTGCGTTACGAGCCTTGCACAGGTTAAGCTTTATGGTGATCCAGCATATTAAACACAATCAGAGGCAAAGTAAGAAATTCAAATACAAGAAGAAGGCTAAAAGATTGAAATATAAACAATATTTATGGGTATACAAGAAAATGAATGGATTGGATATCATCACTATACAGAGCACTGATTAAATTCCTATCCTCAGGCTTGAACTTTGATCTCAACGTTTTTGTGAATTTAAAAATAAACCATAATTGGAAGCAAGAGCTCTGTTTTATTTAATTTGCGTGTAGTTCTTGTACTAATAATGCCCTTTCAATGTTCTTGAGGAAGCCTGAACCAGCAAATCGAGGGCTGGCTGATCAATTTCTGTATTCTCATCTCTCCCTATGCTGAACAATAACACGCAATGCTAAAGAATAAATATTTCATTGTTTAGAGAGAGAAACTCAGCTCTTTCATCATCTGGCTTTTCCCACGACCCTTTCTGAAGCGTCTGAGTATTTTTCAGTGGTCAGATGTAACAGAAGTGGCGGCTAGATGCAAAGAAAGATGCACTCCCAAACCTTGCATAATATCTTTGTTTTACTTTTATGTCTTTTCGTAGTAAGATGCAGAAAGGGATAGTCGAATCTTACAAAGTGGGTAGTCATGCTAGCTTTGATTTTGCACGTTCTTTCCACGAGATCGCGAGAAACAGTTGACTCGCAACAGGGCTCCATAAATGGCAAAATAACGGAAAATTAAAAAAGAAAAAGATATCTCGAAATCACAGAGGTCACAAAGATGGTATTTTACAGAAATTTTGTGTTTTAAAGTATATTATTTTCTATCCCCTTCTATCCTTATTTGGTTTCCGACTACAAAAAAGTCCCTTTGCGTTTCATTCGGATACCTCAAAACACGTGCTTTCTATGAAATTTGGACAACGAATTTTTGGTTTATATGCGATATTTCCTTTGGTTTTTAGATTAGAGAATTAAAAAAAGATAAAAAGAAAAGAAATATCATTGCAAAAACATATTTACACTTTCCTGATGTATACAAAATGCTTTCTTCAACGGTTACTTCTTGATCCAAAATTTGGTTTTCGCTTGAAATTCAGATGTCTTTGTAACCAATTACTTTGATTATTACGATGCAAAGAAATAGGATATTATTATCATTGTTATAATAATAATAATAATAATAATAATAATAATAATAATAATAATAATAATAATAATAATAATAATAATAATAATAATAATAATAATAATAATAATAATAATAATAATAATAATAACAATAATAATAACAATAATAATAACAATAATAATAACAACAATAATAACAACAATAACAATAACAATAATAACAATAACAATAATAATAATAACAATAATAATAACAATAACAATAACAATAACAATAATAATAATAATAATAATAATAATAATAATAATAATAATAATAATAATAATAATAATAATAATAATAATAATAATAATAATAATAATAATAATAATAATAATAATAATAATAATAATAATAATAATAATAATAATTAATAATAATAATAAATAATAATAAATAATAAATAATAATAATCACCATTACCTGCAACAGTGACCTCTAACAATTACACAGGCCTCAAGATAGCAAAAGTAAACACGTTGTAATTCACTTGTTTTTGCAAAGTAATCAACAAATCACAATCAGCTGCTCCTTGAGAGGGAATACAAAAAAATTTAAGAAGGAATGCTTACCCAGCCACCAGGCGCCGACCCAGCGGGGATCAGTCGGTGTAATCTGTGGATCCACGGAGAGATCGGCATACAGTCTTGTGCACAGCGAACCCAGGATGAAGCCCAAAGCTGGACCTAGGATACGCACACCAATCGTAATTGCTGTAAAGAAACAAAAAACAGAATTTTAGAAATCTTTGCCATTTGTGCGCATTCGTTTTAATTGATTTGTTAACGTCATCTGCTAAAACTGGATGAAAACCGATCACAAGATCTTGAAAGTGGTTTATCTCTGATTATTCCAAAACTACTTGGGGTGTGCTATATAGTTTTGTTTTCAGATAAAACTTTCTATAAAAGTGATTTACACGACCTGATAAGTCATGAATAGAAATACATCAGGAATCACATATGAGTTTCTATTACAGTTACAGCACACTGTAAAACATGCAACACTGCAGTAACGCTGCATTGTGGACATATTAACACTGTATGAAATGGTCGAAAACAAAACAAATGCGTGGATAAACAATTGAAAACGCTCTACACAAAAGTTTCAACTTTTACCTTTTCAGTAAGCAAAAGTTTTGATAGCAACTCCGGTATTCCTTCTAAGAAACTGCGAGAGTTTAACTCGTTTTCTTTATTTTATTTCATAGTTCCTTTAACTATTTATCGTGTATAGTTGCATAGAACGCATGGTATAATAAAGACTTACATGATGTTACATATTGAGAAAGAGATATACCTCCATATTTATCAGAAGAATAAGTTGACGAGCTGAAAAGGATCATAATTCAAAAGGAAAAGAAAATTACATAATTATATAGCCACACTAAAGTATAATCTAACAATACTAACCTAACAATTAGAGTACAAAAATATACAGATATTAATTTTTCACCTTAAAATACAGTGATATTTAAACTGTTACCGAGATAATTGTTTAATTTTTAATATATTTATAAAATTTCATAAATTTAATATGAAAGTGACATGTAACCTGTTTTCAAAACGAAGAAAAATATTCTGAAGCCCTTAAAGATTCTGGAATGTACCTTATTTTTGAAACTTATATTGCTGCAACTTAACTGAAATTTTCATTATGGTTGCTTTTTTCCTTCTACCCTCATTTCTCTCTTTCTTTCTTTTCCTTCTTGCTTCCTTGTCCTTTCTTGCTTTCATCAATCCTATTTTGGCTATACTTTCTGTGCTCCATTTTGCAGTCATTATACAAAATTCTGAAAATTTTTGAACCTCTACGTTTACTGGAAGTAATGTCAGGTCAAATAAAGGGTATGTAATTATTGCCAATTTCTTTTGGGCTTTTAGTTAGAATTTTGAATTTTATTATCAGTAGTCTAATTTTGAATTTTGTTCCTTCTGGTTCATTAGTTTTATTATTTTTAAATATATCAGCATTTTACAAATGTTATATGTTAATCTCAATATATACCTATTTTAACAATATTTTCATATTCTTGGTTCTGTGATTATAAAATTCCTATAACACAATTGTAAGTTATCATCACTGTCAGCTATTATGATAACATCATGCATATGATAAAATAAATATATTTAATGCGTTTAAATAACTCATATTTTAAAACATCTTGCTCGGCAACAAATAAGTAGCTTACTTTTATTACCTTTAATACTTATATCTGCAATGCGCTGAGGTGTGTTAAAAGAATGGAAATTTATGCTATCATTTAAGAACAGCCACTTCGTAGAGAGTACTCCGGAATAGTACAAAAGGAAACAGTGGCTGAGGAGGAAAAGCTGCAAACGCATTTTAGATTTGTTACGTTGATTATAGGCACTTTGCGACTAATGAGTCGGCTCCACTATGGCACCAGTTACTTCCTTTGGGTTTTTAACGAGTAAAGGAATTCTTTCAAAGAGACACAAAAATGGTCATGGAAACAAAAGACGATCTGAAGAAGTTATTAGGGAAGTAATTACGAATGTCACAGAAGGTGAACTGGTGCATTTTATTAGTAAATCTTTTGTTCAGAATACTAATGTTTTATAAAATCCAATAGTATATTTTTCTTCAATAATATAGTCTACAACTTAGAAATCTAGTGTGCTAAGAGCGACAGTATGATAGATGTTTCATTTCTACTATAAATAAGCCCATATTTCGTTGTTAATTTTCAATTCCGAACAATTGAAAATTAGATCTCTCTTTGGAAGAAACAGTCAACATTAAATATTCCATGGATCCGTATTACAATTAGCTGATCTGGTAGCGCATCTGTATGCTATGCAGGGACCTTGGAGTCAATTCCAGGCTAGCTCTTGAAACTCTTCTTTTAACAAGGCTTTTCGGTAAGCTGAATCTATTGTGTGTGTGTGTGTGTGTGTGTGTGTGTGTGTGTGTGTGTGTGTGTGTGTGTGTGTGTGTGTGTGTGTGTGTGTGTAACCACTTCGAACTTTCATAATATTTCAGGCTTGCTGCCAGGTATGTTTAGACCTGAGCACACATACAAAGTTCAATCCTAAAAGTCAATGACAACAGATATATGGCACCAATATACAGGTATCACAAAGTTAATAATATTTTTATAAAATCATCCCTAAGAATTCCACGTTTGTAATCTATGCATATAATAGAACTATAAGCAACATTTTTTTCTGACGATTTTCAACTTTGTATCATTAATTCATAGTAACGTATGTGTAATAAACTGCATTGTAGCACAAATGTATGTACAGCATAGTTAAGTAAAAACCCAAAGTCTAACAAATACAGAATATGTACTGCAGACTGCTCTTAGAAGTTGATGCAATTTGAAATTCTTATGCAATTTCACCAAGTCAAAGGATCTAGAGTACGACCGCAGGATCTCCGGCTCTGACGTTTTTCGACTGCAAGAGGTGGAGGGGGGAGGTTAATAGTACCAACATACAGAAATGAGCAATTGAAAACATAACCTCAAAATTATATTTAGAATGAAAGTATAGGACTATATTAGCTTTAAAACACTGAAATAACTTGCAATTTCATCATGCAATATATGAGTCTCTACATTCGGTGTTGTGGTCAGGACGTTAAAACTGTCTGCTAGCGCCAATCAGCATTGTCGCTGCTAGGCGTTGCTCCCGAACCCAACACCGTGTTGCCAGCTTAAATTTACTTGAGCCACGTGGCTTTAGCTGCTTGCGCTGGTGAACTTTCTTTGCTATATTTTACGTGCGTGAATTCCGATTTTTAGTGTTCTTAAGTCTAATTATTATCGCTATTATATTAATATGGCTACTAGTTCGTGAAATATGCAAATACGTGAAATGTTTAAAATACGCATTGTTCCTCTGCTTGACATTCCCGCTAAAGAACTGGAAACACTCCGCTTCCCTCTCTCGAGAAATGTGAGAAAGAGCGGCCGAACTGTAGCAAGGAAAACATTTCGTAAAGGCTATTATTAAATTATTATATGTTTGTGTTTAAAGTATTTGAAAGATGGATAAACCGTGTGTATAAATTATGCACGAATAGTTCTGTGATGTTCTCTTAATTGTTTTATACTGTCGCCGAGGCATTGTTGTACCGCTAGCGCAAGCTGCTGCCGGCGCGTGGGCGACCGCTGAACGCTTGCCGAGAGAGAAAGAGAGAGATAGTTTCGTCGTTCTCACTTCATCGTGATTGTTATCCAATGAATTCTAGAACAACGGCTGGAAGTATAAAAGCCGGCAAAGTGTTAGTTGCTAGTTGAGTTGTTAATTGTGTGTGAAGCTTTTTGAAGTGATTTATTTCGTTTGTTTACGTGTGGTGCAGCAACGAGAGACCTTGAAGACTGCGCTTGTGTATGTTATCTCATTCTGCTGCTCTCAGGGTTGTACAAAGCGAGTTTTTACTTGTAATAGAGCATTTTAAATTACTGCAAACAAGACTTTTAATTTTACGAACCCACAAAGTCACAATACTTTTCTATAACTGCAAAATATAGTGCTGCAGAAAAACTATGAAGCTGATACAAAGATAAAATTTACCCTAAATTCTTTTTTGTAGTGTTCCCGTTTCCTAAATGTTCCTTCCTTTCCATATAGATTTTTTTCAGTTCAACCTCTATGGTGCAGCATTTATTTATTACACAGTTTGAAATGCGCTATAACGTTCCCCCTTTTATTTCTGTTTTCGCTTGACCGTTGGTACAGGTGAACATGGCCTTTATATAACAAATTTTTAGTTTAAATTACTTTTTTTCAATTTACAAGTAAATCACAATTATTATAAGATTATATTAAAGAAACTTCGAAATAACATTTAGTAGATTACAGCTATACCAATAAATTTCCTGAATCTATAAGTTCCTTTTCGTTCACGCACGATGTTCCGAACTTCCACGCAGTTCACATCGCGTGGGGTATTGTTACACGGAAATTTAAACACGAGCCATTTCGGATCGATTTTTGGATCGTTTCCATAGTGAACAATCTTAGTCCCCTAATGACCCAACCACGTGCGTGACCCCCTTCCTTTAAATATTTCTGAAGCATAAGTCGAAACGAAACTTCGATGGTCCTTCGCAGGGAAATAAGGTAACCCAAGCAATGCTTGAATGTGCCAAGTTACCCAAAAAGAGCGCGTCCATTAAGTTTTAAAGAGCAAAAATATTTCTTTCTAAACGTAGCCATTCTCCCTTATGGTTATAACTACGAGAGCAGTTCAATAAAGAAAGATCATAATTTTTTACGGTCACAATTTATCGCACTAAAATTAAATCTTATTATATTCTGTTATCTTAAAGTGAAACAAACACGCCATAGTAGTTTTATTGTTGGTACTCCTGGTTCCCACCTGTGAGAGCCAGGTAAGTTCAGGCATGTTCAGTATCAATGCAATGGAGGTAACATACAGTTAAAGTTGATGTTACAGGAAGATCCGGAGTTTCTTTCAAACGTAATCACTGCTGATGAAACTTGGCTACATCACTTTGATCCTGAGAGCAAATAGCAAAGCTCAGTGTGGAAATCTCCTTCATTACCATCCCCCCCAAAAAGCAAAAGTGGTTGCTTCTGCTGGGAAAGTTATGGTCATCTCATTCTTTGATATTCATGGAATTGCTTATCAGCATGTTGTACCTGCACACACATCAGTAACTGGACAATACTACAGGGATGTCCTGAAAACATTGCAATTCCATATCAGACACAAAAGACCACATTTCCGTGAAGCACGCGGGATGCTGCACCATGAAAATGCGCGGCCACATATTACCAATGTTGTTGCTGAATATCTTGCAAAAATCAATATGAAGTACATCCCTCACCCTCCCTATAGTACGGATTTAGCCCCATGTGACTTTTGTCTATTCCTTAACTTAAAAAAACGCCTTCGTGGGAGGCATTATCCATCATCAGAAGCAGTGATGAAGGCTGTGGAGGCGATTTTGAAGGATCTCTAAAATGCTTTCTAGTATGTCTTTGAAGACTGGTAGAAACGCTGGGACATGCGCATCGCATTCAGGGGAGACTATTTTGAGAAGGACTATCAAAATTATGAGGATGAGTAAAGGTACGTTGTCAAAAAAATTGTGATTATTCTTTAATGAACAGCCTCGTATTAACAAATCAGAAGACGCAAATGTTATCGCACTTACGAGCATGGCGGTTTGTCGTGCACTATGCGCACACTACTCCCAGTGATCCACCGATTATAAAGTTGATTAATAGGCTCAACGGTACCGTACGGTAGATCAGATTGAAAATTAAGGTGGTGCCAATATATCATAGCTCAGAAATATTTCAAATTTTATTATGAAGCTTAAATTTTTACACGTATGTAATATTGGATATCTTAGCTCTGAATACAGATAGACCGTATTACCTATTCCTAAAATCTTGTCTTACATTCACAATAACCTTCTCCTTATTTTATATAGCTTCTAAAACTATTCTTACGAAAGTTTTTTCTTCTATATGTCTCATATTAACAGAACTAAACATTTAAGAATATAATTTCATTACACAATTTGTATATCCTTATAGAGGGACAGAAATAAAATGTATAGTGCTTAACGTCCGCTTTTACTACATTCCGCACCGCAGGATTACACTGGTGATGCAGGAAATGAAGACGGAACACTGGTGGAATGAGATGGCGGGGGAAACTGGAGATCTCAGAAAAAATCCACCCAGCGCCGTGTTGTTTACCATAAATCTCACTTTGCGGTCACCTGGGGTGAGAGTTGAGCGGTATAACCACTCAGCCATGGCGCGGCCTAGAGGGATAGAGGAAACCTAATTATTAGGTAGGTATTTAAAAGTGGCTCTATATTGCTGGCCTTAAAAATTGCATACTCTTCCTACGACGCAGCGAGAAACAGGTAAAAGCGACGTCAGTTCATAAAAGTTGTTGAACAATTAAAACCGAGTGAGATGGCTCCACAGTAAAGCGTGATGCTCACGTTCGGGAGGTCTCAGGTTCGATTCCTGGTGGTTTCCCACTTTCACCGTTGGTTTTAATAGTTTTTCCTTCATCGGCAAGGCGATTGCTGCAGTGTTGTTTTAGACCACGGATTTCCTCTCATTTCCTCACATTTCATTCTCCGAGGCTTGTATGCGTCGACGCGGGCAGATGGCGCAGAGCCTTGCTTCTCTACTCCGTTAGAAGTTGGTCGTACGAGCCTCCACTGCTGGGTCGACATTTCTCCAGTTCTCTCAGAGGGAGTCTCTGAGCCTCCCTCCAGTGACTTGATTGGGTTGCTGTCAAGCTACTACCACTACCCGGGTAGTGAAGCTAATGACCGCACGCCGCTGTCAACTGCGTTGGCCGATACGTCGCCTACGATTCCTTCATCTCATCCGTTTATCCCGGAGATTGTATGCACAAAAAATCCCTTATGGGTTAAGATGCCAAGTGTCCCCTCTATTACCTAATCTATCACATCTCTCGTATTTAACAGCTGAGACTAATATTAACGGATATTAATATCAACAGATTAATCACTGATGCCCTAACAATTATGTTACGCATATATCTTCAAAAAGTACGGTGTTTATTCAAAATATTACAGTATTTTTGAGGAAAACCGAAAATAAGCGGCATTCTTTTATGTAAAGGATGGTTTTGGGTGGATACAATTGCTTGAAAATCTCCGTGTTGCATTGTTACAAGATAAAATAAAATACAAACCCCGTAGTGCAACAGATCCGCCAGCCGAAGCTCCACTTTGGGCTTCATCCAATCGAGGTGCTAAGCCTAACCGGCTGAAAAATTGGCGCACGAGTCCCGGATCGCTACCTATCCCAGCTACTCACTTTCCTTGCAATTCTGAGTGGACATCTGTCTTATGCCGAAACTTAGAGAAAATTGCTCTTTCATCTGGGTTCGAACGCGGATACCACAACTAGAGTTCCGCACTAACAGGTGCAGGTGCACGATTTAAATTCAATTTCGTGTCTAGATTACGCTGTTTGTAAAACTAACACACAGACAGAATTAGTGTGGACCAATTTAAGGAGCAATTGCAGGTGAGATGGTTGGTTGAACCGAAAGATTATATTTAAATGCTGCTTCAATTAAATCGTGAGTAAATATTAACAAAGAGAACCGAAGGCGATAAAATTGAGATTTATTAATAGTTGAGTATAAGTTCAACTCCCACGCATGATAGCACCAGCGGGGGACAGAATAAAATAAAAAACACTATCGTAATTGACAAAAGAGCATCTGTTGCGCATATCCGGGTAGCGGAGGTGTTTTTCATTGATCTCTTCTCGTACCGTCTGCAAATCGCTTTGGGGCATCACATGAAAATTGGCATGTAAATAAAGCTGCTTTCGAATCCGGAAGCTTGCCGAGTTATATTTACGTCATTGCGAGAATAGCAGGACAAAAGTACTACTGTAGCAATGCCCATGGTGATAATTGGGTGGAGATGGCTGCTATTTAAAGCAGCCCAGTAGTCTGTCGTGGGTGCTCGCTGCCAAACACGTTTCCTCTTCCTGGCGAGCTTTCTAACGTGATTAGGCGCGATTTTCTGGGTAAAACAATAGCTCTGTTTAGGGAAAACTGCACATTCTACTTCAGGATGGAGAAGATGTTAAAGATTCACAACAAATTTCTACATAAATAGTAGTGAAGAATCAATTTATTATATTTGTGTATCTCCTCTCCAGTTGACATGATTTTAATGAAGAGAGAATATTTTTATAAGACCTTGTTAATGGATTACTAGAGCAGTCTAATTTGTCGAGTATTCAAAGTTATCTTAGATTTAAAAAAATCTTGAATCTGCCATACTCATATGACTTTCTCTGCACTTCTACAACACTACTTTTTTCCTCTATTTAACTGAACGGAATGGTTCAGGCGGTTTCGTCTATGGCCTGCATTCGGAAGGTCCGGGTTCGATTCCTACCTGACCCATGGGTTTTTTGCCAGGCGAATGCTGGGTAGGTTAATTACATCCCAGGAATTTCCTGTTCTGTCATCTGCATTATCATTTCACTTCATCTCTCCTCTGGTGTCTCTTTCAGGGTAGAAGTGTCGGTGGGAGTTTCGGCGCTGCATGGCAGGATGACATGCGCCTGGTAAATACTTCCTTCTTCAGTAGTATAGTCTCTGGTCTGTGGATCAACCTGGCGGGTCATTTCAGGACCACGGTGGGTGGGATGCTGGCTGTACTGGCCTGCCAGGGAGTTTCCAAATGGTCATTGCACCGCTCTGCCATCTGCACTCTTGAGACTTGTGACGGCCGCCGTCGGTCTCCTCTCGCGTGATCCTTCCTCCCGGGGAAGGTACTTGGGGCGTAGGTACAGTAGATCAAGACTAGAAATCTGTGCCGAATTCCATGCCCGAAGGTATAAAAATGCAATAATATATTCTCATTTGATAAAAATATAAATTTTATACAATTCCAAATCAAAAGGGAATATATCGGGTTACCTTTATAAGAAAAATTTATTGGACATTGCTTTAACGAGAATATCTTACAGTTTACCAGCTATGCAAAAGTCACCCAGAATGAAGAGGGCTTCCAATAAAATTAAAAATATAAATTTCATTTGTCACTAAACCAACTTAAACATACGAAATTTTAATTAAAATTATTTGATCCACCTTTGAGAAAATAGAAATTTTTAAAATGTTCTCCGTGTAAAGGGTAGTTTGAAGTGGAGGATTTTCTTGAAAATCTTGTATGGCACCCTTGGAAGATGCTGCACTTAAATAAGTTTGGTTTTTAAGTTTGATTTTAAGTTTTTGAATTATACTGTTCTCGTATGCACGCACATACAGGCACGCACACATATATATTATATATAATGTATATGTATATATAAAATATATACATAAAATGATTTGGCGGAAGGAGTCGGTTCAGGTGGCCTCAAAAATATATTTTCGTTTTTTTATTTATTTTTTATATTTGCATATAAAATATATATCTATGTATATAGATATATTTTTTTCTTTTCTTTATTTAACCGTTTTTTATTGTTTCCGTTTAATCACCTATATGTTTTTTGCAGTTTCACAAACATACACTATACATAAACATTCCCCGGGGCGGGACTCGAACCCGCGACCCTCTACGCGGTGGAACACTAGAGACATACGTTCTAACGACCATGGCTACGAGGGCCGGCATTCGTTGAAATCTGGTCATTGAATTTTCCCTACGTATTTCAGTAGGGAGAAAATAAACAGATAACTTGTAGCTACTGCGTTTACAAATTAGATATACCTGTATAGGTTAAATAGCATTGATTAGAGTCTCAAATGAGTGCAAGGCCCATTGAGCTTAGAGCTTAGTGTTATCCGACATATATCTTTCAAATTAAGTGAAAACTCCGGCAAAACCTTATCCAAATAACTCAACCTAACCGAGATTCGAACTTGGGGCCTATTGAAAATGAGGCACTCACACTATCACCTACACTACGGAGGCGGGCATAGCGTAGGTGGTAGCGTGTCTGCCTCACGTTCAATAGATCCCGAGTTCGAATCTCGGTCAGGGTGAGCTACCTGGATAAGGTCAGTGTAACTCTAAGCTCTATAGACCTTGCACTCATTTGAGCATCACTTCATCCAGTTTTTCGCTTGCTTTTTACTGACTTAGTGTGTGAGTGGATGAGTGAGTGAGTGTCTGGATGAGTGAGTGTGTGTGAGAGATATAGAGATAGAAAGAGGGAGGAAGGGAGGGAGAACACAATACGAATATATGTGCAACAATTGGAGGATTTTTAAAAGAAAGACGTAGCTGGAACGTTTCAGTGTTCATACCTTTTCATGATAAGCATTTCATTACAAACGCTTGTATACTTGAAATAAATCTATGCCATTATTGCTATTTGGTAGACAACAATGTGGCATCTAGTTATCTACCACGCCGATGAAAGCGAACGGATTGGAATGTGCAAGGTCAAGTCTGTGTTTCTGCAAAGCACTGACGTTTAAATGGTGGTCTAAGATGACAGGGGTACGTAACTGAAGGTGCGTTCTGAACACCAATCATCGGCGTCATCTTCATGGCATATTGAACAATTCTACCGTGTTGAAAAGCGGGTTTTTCCTGCAGGGTTGCTGCAATAATTTCTTTTCTTTTTTTACACTGTGCTTTAAATTATTATTCGTTTAATCTAAATCAGTATTTTCCCCCCACCGTAATATTTGTATATTGTTGCATTTGTCCACATATTTCTGAATGGTTTAACTAGATACATTTTTAGAAACCACAAAGTTGCGTTCATTCCTTCACAGACACTGGGGGATTTCAGTATAGGCTTCCTATTTCTCGCGTGCGCCTGGATCTATTTATAATTCATTCATGTTGTGATAGTTGTAGCTGTCGCAGATGATTTACTTCCTTTGTGGCTAAACACCAGCAGACGATATTAAACATGCCGCCACTTTACCAGTCATGCGTAACGAAATGTGTTTGTCAAGGAAACCCAAGGCTACACATCTCGACGGAAGACCTTTGGGAGGCAAATCACGGCCGGTGGATACTTGCACGTTTGTCCACGACGAATTAACGCCACGCTGTGATTTCACACATGCAGAGCACACATTCACAGCCTACGTTCACCACGAAGACTGCTGTTTACCCAAAATCCTTGAAACTGCTGATGAGAGTAGCATAGTTAGGGATGCCATAATTTGAAAACGTTTATTCTAACCTGGCCTTGTTGACACATTCTTCCACGCTGACTTATCTTTTTCCCATAATTGTCTGAGCACACCTTTATTAATGTCAAACAGTCCATGTAATATGACTAAAAAGTAGCTTTCATTCCCATAAAGTATTACTGTATCGATTATTGTTTTATACAATTTATGTGTTCTAGTTGTTGCAAATATGCGTTGTAGTTATGTATCTATTATTTATGTTTGTAGATGTCTTATTCATAACTTATATCACAATAAGATAGTTAAACTTTTGTGCTTGATCAATAATTATTTCATCTTGTATTTGTTTTTTGTGCTCTTAGAGCTGTCTTCCTATGAATCTCATTTTACATTTTCAGTTTTTATTTTAAATTAAGTCCTTACCATGATCTACAATCAATCACCAACGTTAGGTCCACCTCTGAAGCGTCGATGATAGCATATCTGCCTCACGTTCAAGATGTTCCGAGTTTGAATCTTGGTCAGGGTGAGTTATTTGTATAAGTTTTTCGGAGGGTTGTCCCTTATAATGAAAGATGAATAGAACCCTAAGCTCTACCGAGCGGAATGGCTTAGATGGTTTCGTTTGTGGTCCGTATTCCGAAGGCCCGGGTTCTATTCTCGTGGCTGACCTACCTGACCCACAGTCTTTTTGGGGATTTTCCAGATCGCTAGGTGAATGCTGGGTAGGTTAATTACATCCTCCGAATTTCCTGCGCCTAAATCTCATCTCCATTATCATTTAATATCATCTCTTATCTGGTGGTCTCTTTCATGGCAGAAGTGTCGGCGGGAGTCTCGGCGGTGCATGGTGGGATGATATGTTCTGAATGAACCACTTCCTCTCCGGTAGGTCGGTTGCCAGTCTCCGAACTGACTGTTGGGACCGTCTTCGAACCCCAGTATGGGGAATGTACGTTGTCCTGGCCTGTCGGAGAAGGTTTTCAGCTAAGTAAAATGTAGGGACCTGCCTTCTGCACTGTAGTGGCTCCTTGGAAAGGCCACTCTCTGTCTGCTCTCGCCTCATCCTTCCTCCCGGGGATGTCCCGCTTGGAGACATAAGGTACAATAGACCAAGACTACTCTCAGTGCCGAATTCCCTCCGAAAAAATACCCTAAGCTCTATGGATCTGAGCTCATATGGGCATCATTTCACCCATTTCTTTCACTGTCTAATATGACTTAACGTTGGAGAACGTTAATTAACAAAAAACAAAGTTGTGTTTGTTGTAACCAACGGTCCCATTATTTTAAGAGTTTAAATTTCTACAAAAGTATATCAAAAACATTTTTATTTTTCAAACGGCGGGACAAATCTATTTTACCAACTATTTAGATGGGACACGATAAAGGTCTTAAATTCATTACAATCCCCCCAAAAAATCGGAAAGTCTGGGATATCTATACTTAGTGGAATGAAACATTGAAGTTCCTATTTTGTTGCGAAACGGACTTTGTTTACTTTTACGTCGTACAGACTACTGTAACCTTATTGGATTTCCTCGAAAGTAACGCCGTCATCTGCGTCACTGGATCTCTGTCAAACAAATTCTTGACTAGAATTTTAAATACAGCGAACAATCAAACTTCCAGGTTGATCATACGATGCGAGAAGGAACAATAATAGCGAATCATAAAAATTAGAAGCTAAAAGAGGAAATATATTTACTAATCAAGTGATTAGAGTTATCCGAAGCGACTGTTTTATTCAGCTTTTCAGAAACCTGTGCAAGTACGTGGGTTTATATTCCTTAGTTAGACGGCCGTGGAAAAGCAATATGTAGAAAACTGTTGATCGCAAAGTCAAAAAAATAAGATTTTGGGGTGAGGAACAAGAGGTACAAGCTTTGCACTACAAGATTGCGTCAACATTAGCGAGGGGAAAATTACTTTGTGACTGACACAAGCTCCTACCAAAGTATTCGTCATCTACATAATCATTGTCAATCTGGGAGTTCGTCCTCTGAAGTTATTGCTTCAAGAGATAACACACACTCTGCTGTGTAACTTAGAGGAGCTGGTGTCAACCGCAAAATGATTTCTTCTTTGCTTAAGTCCGCCATGTTAAGAGTCTGCGTTAGTGAACCTTTTTGTAGTCTGTCAGGCGTTAAAAAACATTTTTTGTTAAATAGTCAGCCAGGATAGTGTGCATTTTGTGGGCACCCCTGTTTTGTTGACAACGCGTAACGTCGTGAAGTCTTATATTTAATATGAGCCCATCTTTGTGGTGTGAACTATGAGATATTTTCCTCCTGGTATACGTGAGCAGATATGAGGATAAACATCAACAGATAAGTTGACCACAAATTTAATGGAGGCTGATAATCTATTTCAAGTGAGTTACCGAATGTTGTGGCTGCTCCCTGAAAAGTTAGCTATTAAAACAGTCAGGGTGCTGTCGAGGAACAGTATAGAATTCTGAAGAATAAAAATTGACCTTCCAGGTCGACTGAATGCACTAGAACCCCAAATATCTAAGCTACATTAAGGAACTCGCTGACGAATTCAGGATTACATTTGACATTATCTAGCTATTGACATTGCTTGTTTATAGCATTATGACCAGGCAACGGACCTCATACACCTTTAATGGGATATGAATTTTACGAGTCTCGCAATATTTAACTGCTGACGCAGAGATAGTCCGGTGCAGCTTTAGTTTCATTACAACTACTGCTCGTCACGCAGGTGTCCACCCCCACCGCCGGGAATCGAATCCAGGATCCCTAGCACGGCAGGCAGGTGCTCTATCGACTGAGCTACGGGACCAGACAAAAATATAAATTAAAAGCATGTTACATTCAGCTACCAATAAATAACAAAAATGTACTATGAAATATTCCAAATAATCTATAAGAATTCTCTACTAGCATTGTAAAGTATTAAATATTCAACTGGAAAATCATAATAATATATAAATACTACACATATGGTTTTTATTTCATTGTGAAAGAGTAGAGCCAGAATGAAAAATTCAATGCCACAGCCGGGATCTGAACCACGGATCTTCTAGTCTCCGCCCAGCCGCTCTAAACCATTGGCCAACGTGCTAACATGGCATTAAATTCTCCAACTGACTCGTGTTTTTTCCCGGTAAACCACTAGGAGTTCTCATAAACACACGAGACAATTACTTAATGGCGACTTACCACATGTAAGTACTTTAAGGCCTGGGCTTTATGGTTAACCACTATTAGGTAAATTAATGGAAATTAATTGTTCTTTCACACTAGTGTGTCTCATGTGTTTTTGGGAACTCCTAGTGATTTACCGGAAAAAAACACGAGTGAGTTGGAGAATTTAATGTCCTGTTGGCACGTTGACCATAGTAGCTCAATGGTTTAGAGCGGCTGGACGGAGACCAGAAGGTCCGTGATTCAAATTCCGGCTATGGCATTGAATTTTTCAGTCTGGCTCTACTCTTTCATAGTACGTCCTGCACACGGCTAATGTGAAACAACAATTAATTTCCGTTAATTGCATCTAATAGTGGTCCGAACTATAAAACCCGGGCCTTAAAGTACTTACAGCATAGTAAGTCGCCATTAAGGTAGTTGTCTTATGTATTTATGAGAACTCCTAGTGGTTTATCGGGTAAAATACGAGTCAGTTGGAGAATTTAATGTCATGTAGGCACGTTGGCCATAGAAGCTCAATGGTTTAGAGCGGCTGGACGGAGACCAGAAGATCCATGGTTCAAATCCCGGATATAGCATTGAATTTTTGAGTCTGGCTCTACTCTTTCACAGTGCGTCCTACACACGGCTAGTGTGAAGAACAATTAATTTTTAGTTTATTTCATTGTTCAATGATTCCAAAAAGCATTACACAAGTACTTTTCTGAAATTTGTTATTTTAATGCGAAGATTATCCTGATAGTCTCAAATACTCCAGCACTCTTGTGTATTTTGGTAAGCATATGATATGACGTAGAGCTATTGAAAACGTTCTTCCATTTGGACATAGTTCGTAATTTGAACACTAATAAATTTCTCTACAATTTGTATAACAGAAAATGTTCAAATGTGTCCAACTGGGAGCAATGTAATGTCCTACAACATACGTAATACAAACTTTAGGGTATACAGAGGTCATGTCAAGGTGAAAAGTTCTTGTACATGCAGGACGAGAGCATGGGAATGTTGCTAGCCCTAACCTCCCACAATACGAGGGTCGCTATAGTAATTCGTCATGCGCACTGATTTGGCACTTAAGAGTAGTGTTTTCCGAGCAAAATTTGTAAAAATTGCTTTCATCTGTATTCATTGTGTAATCGCTTCCGTTGGTTGTCCATCTCTCCTCTACGTTAACACTGTTTTGCGTGACAGTTCAACAGTTCTCTGCTTAGATAAACAAGTTCGAATGTTTACATTTTTGGAGGAAGGGGGAAGATTAACATTGTTACCGAGAGATGTATGTTTAACATTATTTTAAACTCTCTAGTTTATCCCTTTGTCAAAGTATTTACTCAAGAGCACCTCTAGAGTGACACTCTTACAGTAATCAGAATCCAGCTTAATCGACTGTTTTAAAATATAATTAAAAACTGACATATACGCATATAGAAAGTCTATTCTTATGCTTTTTCCTCTTTTTTAATGGTGGTTAATCTGCGAATTGAAAATATAACAGAGAAGTGCAAGATTTAATTCACATATTCGAGATGAATATACTATACTATATACTACGGTAGAGGGGGGATCAGTCCCCTTCAGCTGCTGTGGTGCGAGTGCTGCGGACCCCTAGCACTCGTAGTACCTCTGACGTTACTAGAGGAACCTCTGGCCGAACTGCCGAGCCCCTCCCGTAGGGGAGTTGTTCGGATTGGGTTGGACTCGAGGGGCAGTGATTCCCGATACCCGTGGGGTACGTTTCCTGACGGGGTTGAGGGAAGCCATATATTCCCGCATACTAGCCTAGTAGAAGGTGTGCTAGATCACCAGGCGGCCCTACCGAGGTTAATCGGTAACCTTCCCCTTTAGTGTTGACGCGCGTAAGAGGCGTGTCCACTTCCATCCCGTCTTGTGTTTTCGGTCCAGCGGGAGGGGGGCCTTGTTAGTCTCTAGGTCTTGCCCTATGGAATGGTTCTTTGTTACAACACGTGCAGGGGCAGTTGAGTCGAATAGCAGTTGGGGTGAATAGTTGTTTTAACAAAAGAAACGTAAGAAACAATGTCCTTAGCAGAGTTCTAAAGGGTAGCACTTGACTTTGTTTGAATAGGGTATTCTTCGGACCCTTAATAATGGCATGAGAAAATAGTCACAAAGGGAATCTTTGGTTGAATAAAGAGCTTCGAGAAAGTAAAAGTCACACACACCCACGCGCAGCTGTGGACATTCAGTTGGTGGCGTGAGGCCGATTAGGGCAGTCCTCTTCTTCTGTCTTGGTCGAGGGCAGACCAAAAGTGATGAGAGAAGATATTTGTCGGTTTATATGTACGTTAAGAACGAATCAAGTTTAATCGAGTAATAAGCATTTCACACATAGTAACTCTAAACAGTGATATTGGTAATCCTTGGTCGGCAACTTCAAGTTTGATGTTCTGATAAAAAGAAGCAGTCATTAAACCAGTTTGAAACGGGCATTCCAGTGTCATTAAAACTATCCTTCTCATACATACTCACGCATACTCTGGGAGAAACCTCATTGCTTTACCCTGAGCTAAACACTATTTGCTTCAAACTGTAGCGTGAACGTGGAACTGTCCGCCATCCATTATTATCGCATCAAACTGTCGCCCCAACGTGGAACTATTTGCTCGCCAGCTTATCGCTACACTAGGTAGGTACTTTAATTCATTCGTTAACATGAATTAAATTACCGAAAACCTATCATTCCTCGGATACACAATTTACTGTGATAAAGTTTGTTACTCTCTCAAAGCAAATTTTCGCCGACAGGACAGTGTGTAAGTGACTATTTTTTTTTTTTTTTTTTTTTTGTAGAACACGTGAAACAGCAGCTGAAATTTCTGCTGAAATTGATCTTAAAGGAAAAATAAAATTAACTATCACAATGAATGAAAAGAAACACAATGGAACGGGTGGAGATAAAAAATATTCACATCAGGGAAAAAATTCTAGATGATAAATGACTCGAATACAGGGGAAAGAAGGTCTAAAAGAGGGGAGAAGAAAATGTCTCCTCCCGAACGAAGGCGATAAATGACATTTGTCTCGCAGAAGAATGTAAGGGAGTGTCGCAAACACGTGCCTGATGGCACACGAGAACAGGATGATATACTATTTTCTTTTTAAATGTCAATGTAATATATAATTATGTATTACAACTCACTCTTCATCTTCATTCCTTTCGTGAAAAAAAAAAAGATGGTGAAAACTACTGTGAAACGAGTGTTTTTTTTTTTTTTTTGTAATTTACGTCCTCCAAAGGTATCGGACGGTGAATGAAATGGGTGAAATGATGCTCAAATGAGCCCAGGGTCCATAGAGCTTAGAGTTACCCGACATTCGTCTTTGAGGATAAGGGAAAACCCCGGAAAAACCTTATCCTGGTAACTCAACCTGACCGAGGTTCGAACTGGGGACCTCTTGAAGTGAAACGAGTGTCAAACCTTCTAGAGCATATACACTAAGAGGGATGTGGGGTGGTTTAGGACTAGGATTAGGATTTTACTACGGAGGGAATTCGGCACTGGAAGGAGGAAGGATGAGGGGAGAGTAAACAGAGGGCGGTTGCCATAAGAGGCCACCACAGTGCAGAGGGCAGGATCCCTACATTGTACTTAGAGACCGCTCATGGCAGGCCAGGACAAGGGATATACCCCCCATCCCGAGCCCTAAATGGTCCCAGCAGCAGGTTAGAAGAGCGGCAACCGAGATACCGGAGGAGGAAGTAATTTTCTTGAGAGCATATTGTCGCGAACTCGATCGCGATAGCGCGGCTTGTGTACACAAAAAGCCTGGAGATAAGGAGTATGCCGGAAGAAATAATGATAGCGCGAGATAAAAGACCGATAGGGTTACGCTTCTGGAACGTGATAGAACATTCGATTCCTGTTTGGTCCAGAAATATCTCGAATTTACGAAATAGGTATTTAAGGACGTGACGGCTCGCAAAGAGAGTTGTGAAAGAGTGTTGTGAAATGAGAGACAGCCAGCTGTGTTGTTGTACCGAGAGCTAAGGATGTAATCTGCTGTCATTGTTTGTTATTGTGATCGACCTTGGTAGACTCATGGTGTACGTAACGTAATGCTGCTGTAATCTATAAGAGTATTTCTACGAAAATAAAGGAGATTTTTAATTTCTGCAACTCGGCCTTTTAATTCTACGAACCCACAAAGTCACAATATCATCCGCCGAGACACCCGCCGACACTTCTACTCTGAAAGACATCACCAGAGATGATGTGAAATGAAATGGAGGGACAGGAAATTCGGGGGATGTAATTAACCTACCCAGCATTCGCCTAGCGATCCGGGAAAACCTCCGAAAAACCCATGGATCAGATAGGAGGACCACGGGAATCGAACAGACGAAACCGCCAGAGGCATCCCACCCAGAGTGGGGTGGTTTAAAATTTCCAATATGTGAAGTCAGTAATAGGTGTCGTTTACCTCAGGCTTATTGGTATACGTTAGCTATTTAATGAACAGTTGAAGAGCCTCGCCGGCCGGCTGCACACAGCCGATACAAACTATGCTAATGGTTCATATGTCCTGACTTTATATGAGTACAATTCTCGCCTGACTCAAGACTCCAGTTAGGTATAACTTAATTATGCACCATTTGTTACTTTACTTTATTACACTGATCCGCGTCTGAATGGTTTTCCTGGAAGTTTTCAACTTCTCAGTGCCCTAAGATGTAGGTATTGAATTTTTCCGAGCAGCTTGGATGCAGCAGCTGCAGTGAGGCGAGCAGTAAGCACGAAATATCGACTGCTGCAATGATACCAGTTTATGAACTACTTAAAAGCTATAGGCCCACTTGATCTTACGACCCGTGTCAGAACCTTTATTTCGGTTATTAGTGCTCTGTCTCGGCAGCCGAGCGGCGCACTGCTTAATGAAAATTTAAGAAATATTGGCCGTCAATCTCCATTCCCTCAAGTAACACAAGCGTTTCATGGCAAACGACCATGAACGAGCGACATTTCTGCCTATGAGCCATGACAGAAACTTAGCTTCACTGAGCACACAAATTAGAGGTTAAGTTTCACTGCAATGCACTTGTCTTCCAGTAGTCCGCATCGGTAACGTTTGGTCAACTCCTTTATGCCCTAAGGTTAGGGACAAACATTTGGTTATTTAATTGAACCCCATTTATCCAAACTAAGAGCCAAGGAAGTCCATCCAACATCCAATTCTACGTCTTATACAGCAGTTACCAAACTGAGGTATGATATATTTTCACATATGCACATTCAATTTTATTAAAATTATAAATTTAAAAGAAAAACATTATAATTTTCATACAATTTTCTAACTGTTTACTGTTTTAGATAAGGTAAATATATTTATGACTGAACTATACATGTAATAAAAAGGTTTGATAACTATATTTAATTATACATGGGTCGTTAAAAAATTAGTGGCAGCACTGCCTGCATTTGGCGCTATCAGCGGTAAATCATGTAAGCTGATAACAATAAAAATAAGAGCATCTAATGGAAATAAATTGTTCTTTCACACTGGCCGTGTGTAGTCTCCGTCCAGCCGCTCTAGACCATTGAGCTACTATGGCCAACGTGCCAAAGTGACATTAAATTCTCCAACTGACTCGTAACCGGTAACCCGGTAACCACTAGGAGTTCTCATAAACACATGAGACAACTACCTTAATGGTGACTTACTATGCTTTAAGTACTTTAAGACCCGGGCTTTATAGTTCGGACCACTATTAGGTACAATTAATGGAAATTAATTGTCCTTTCACACTAGCCGTGTGTAGGACGCACTATGAAAGAGTAGAGCCAGACTGAAAAATTCAATGCCATAGCCGGGATTTGAACCACGGACCTTCTGGTCTCCGTCCAGCCGCTCTAAACCATTGAGCTACTATGGCCAACGTGCCGACACGACATTAAATTCTCCAACTGACTCGTGTTTCTCCCGGTAAACCACTAGGAGTTCTCATAAACACATCAGACAACTACCTTAATGGTGACTTACTATGCTGTAAGTACTTTAAGGTCCGGGCTTTATAGTTCGGACCACTATTAGGTACAATTAATGGAAATTAATTGTTCTTTCACACTAGCCGTGTGTAGGACGCACTATGAAAGGGTAGAGCCAGACTGAAAAATTCAATGCCATAGCCGGAATTTGAACCCTGGATGTTCTGGTCTCCGTCCAGCCGCTCTAAACCATTGAGCTACTATGGCCAACGTGCCAACATAGTGGTCCGAACTATAAAGCCCGGGCCTTAAAGTACTTACAGCATAGTAAGTCGCCATAAAGGTAGTTGTCTCATGTGTTTATGAGAACACCTAGTGGTTTACTGGGGGAAACACGAGTCAGTTGGAGAATTTAATGTCATGTTGGCACGTTGGCTATAGTAGCTCAATGGTTAGAGCGGCTGGACGGAGATCAGAAGATCCGTGGTTCAAATCCCGGCTATGGCATTGAATTTTTCAGTCTGGCTCTACTCTTTCAGGAGCATCTGATGTTTGTTAGCTGTGAGTTTGAAGACAATAGTTTTATTTAATAAGATATTTTTAGTAAGCTTAGTTGGTGCTCTAAATATGTTTAGTAAATACGAACAAATATGCTGCATTAAAATCCAGGTTGCAAGATGTATCAATGCTCGACAATGCCATACAGAATTATTGGAAGGTTGTGGTAGACAGACTTTACCATATCGTACCATGGCTAGGTAGGCGAAACCATTTCGGAGGAGAAGGGAAGATGTTCATGAATAACGTGGAGCTGTCAGGCCATAATCAACAAGCGATGATGTGCATGTGAATGCTGTTAGAGCACTGTTGGAAGAACATCGTTGTTGGACTTGTATTGAACTAGCAAGGGAAGTTGGGAGTTGCTCCTGGTACGACTCTCCACATATTTAAGGAGAAGTTGTGTTACATACCGGTGCTTGTTCTCACACGTCCGCCCCAGTTGTTGATTTACTTCGCAGATGGAACTGGGCAATTCTGGAACATCCTCCATACTCTCCAGTTATGAGCCCATATGATTTCAACCTTTTTGCGAAAATGAAATTACTACTTACAGAAGTTCGCTTTAGAACCAGGCGGGGAATTATAGCAGCAATAGAGCAGTCTGTTCGAATATCAGACAACAAGACGTTGTGAATGGCATCCGTCGGCTACCTGACGTGTGGAGATGAGTTCATGTTGGAGGAGATTATTTCTAAGCCTGTAATAATGTGATTGCTCCAAAAATGTTTTATTTATTGTTAATTCAAATATTGCCACTAATTATTTAATGACCTATGTATTATTATTATAATTCTATTGAACATAGTGTCTCAATTTAAAGTGGTCCCTATATAGGGCCTTGGACCTTTTTTTTAAGTTCTTTTCAAATTGGACGTGAAATAAACCTTAATTTTACTCAAAGGCCTATTTATCTCGAGGTTCTTTTATCTGACGTAAATTTATCACATTGGCTTTACTTCCTTTCCAAAGGAATCCTGATGACAACTTTTATATCCGAAAAAAGTTCATCGCCCTCCCCTGGGTTTGAACCCCTCTACCTCCGGAACCGGAGTCTAGCATGCTGTCCCTAGATGACCTTTGTTTTCAAGTGTTCAGCATCCGAATGTTTAAAGATTCGAATGAAGTGGAGGCTCCCAGCTGAGTGCTGCCCAAAAGCTAAGAGCCAAGAGCGAGTACTGTCTGCCCAGAACAAGAAGGCAAGCTAGTGGAATGTTTAACGTAATCACTTTTGCTGTCTGTACGGTGCTTACGCTCGCCTTTCGAGTATGACAAGGATGCTAGGTTCGTTTAAAATACGCAAGTGTTGTCACATAACTCACCCATACATAATACCTATCATTGCAGTTATAGTCGTGCTGCTCGAACGGTTACCATAGCTTTATCGTTGTTAATAGAAACCTCTCAGTTAACGCACTGATTATTCTTGTAAGTGTGGGAGGGTTACTGACGTGCCTCCCGGTAGTGTGCTAAACACCAATGAACGCATCAGTTCAGCCAATGGAATTCACAGGAATAACAAATGACAGATGTTCACTCCACGTGGAGTAATCAGTGCGTTATTTGAGAGGTATCTATTACCAAAGATAAATCCATGTTAACCATTCGAGCAGCACGACTATACTGCAGCAAGCATTAGATCTGGCAGCATGGGTGATACATATGCACTCTCATACACTTATTTCCTAGTAAACAGATCCACTAACATAGCTGATTAACAGTTCAAACCCCTCTCCTCTTCATTCCTCTCTTACCTTCTTGTTGTGGGCAGACAGTACATAGCTTAGCTATCGAGGCTTCTGGGAAGAAGTTAAGCTAAGATTAGAAGATATTGACAGACAAGACATTTTCGCCAATACAAGTGACAAAAGCTCACTGAGATTATATAGAGAAATAAAAACAACCTGGGGGAGGGAAGGATATATATATATATATATATATATATATATATATATATATATATATATATATATATATATATATATATATATATATATATATGGTATAGGTCAAGAGAGGGAGCTAGATAAATGTCCATTGTGTGGAGAAGAGAATGCAGATTTCCAATGTATATTAAATTGTAGACAAACAAAGATATGGAGAGAGCAGGCTTGGCTACGTAAATGGGACAGTTTGGGGGGTGAAGTAGTAATTAGAAAAAATTTGTCAGTAAAAGGGGAAAAGAACAGAAGAAATGTAGGGAATTATTTAGGGAAGTTAAAGCGAGATGGCTAAGAACAATTAAGAGAAAAATCTAGAGTGGGATGGGTGAAATGGCAAAATGTGTAAAAAGGAGTAGAGTGCCTCCAATACACAAAAACCTAGGGTTAGGTGTATGGGGACCGAATTATTAGTCAATGGCAAGCAAAATGATAGGATTTTCAGGATTTAGGAATATATGGAATTTTTCAGTATGGATTTTATAATTGTAATCTTTATTTTGTATTTCCATTTGATGTTGTAAAAGGAAAGATGAGAAATAAATTACAAATTACATAGCTTAGCGGATTTATCCGTGCGATAAAGTACATAGAATGGTGTACGTATTGCCCAGCAATTACCTCATAAAGATATGGGAGAATCTTAGATAAAACGTTCAAATTAAATTCCTATTCAAGACTTTCAGGTTGGACGGCAACATACTGTCACATCATGCAGGTGGCTAATAGAGTAGGGCATGAATATATCTAATAGTTTTACTTTACATTATTGCCTTTTAATGATACAAATATAAGGATAAATGAACTAATGATAAATAGAATTATATAAATTCCTCTTCAGGCCAAAATTGAGGATTTAAAGCGCCATCTTTATAACGATTTGTTGATATGTTTCCTTGCGAGTAGTAAGTTAACTTTAACAGGTATAAAGTTTTCATCGATTTGAGGATACTTGTCTGAGGAAACAAAAACAAGTTTTATCAAGCATTCCTTCAAATGGTCTTCGTTGGAGAGCTGAATCATACTTGGAAAAATGCGGTGCCACAACCAGATTTTGAAGCAGTTTTCCCTGCCGATGCACCGTCCTTGTGCACGTCTCATTCCTCTGCTATCCCACAGAGGTTTATGGCTGTGCGGAATCGAATTTGTGACGACTGTTGTACGGAGATAGAATTTGTTGACATCTACAAGGAGATCAACATTTTCTAGGAAATGGCTACGCTTGAAAAATGAGACCTTTACACTTATACGGAAAGAAATCTGGAGTAATCCGGTCTAATAAAATTTTGACATCAAAAGTATAAGGGATGGAAACCAAAGCTGGTCGGCAAGGGTCGGGAGGAGTTGGGACTGCAGCCACCGCACTAATAAATTCTGAGAAGGGTGGAATTAAAGAATAAACCTACTACAATCAAGAATACACCTCAATGTTTAGCAGAATTCTTCGAAGGAAACAGAATACTACAGTATCATTTTAACCAATAATTTTTAAATATTCGACGGCAAAAAAGGCAAGTCTAAGTTTAGGGCTTATATGGATTGTCACATAAATTACAGCGAAAAAAAAGAAAGAATACAAGACGACTCTACAACCACTGGCATGTCAAACTGACACAATGCTGTGCTTTTAAGGTATTCCAAGCTCATTTATAGCTATTTTCACAGATGAAAGCATTTCACATTCTATAACTAACATTTTTGGAAGCTATTTATTCCGCCCCAAAACTGTATATCGAGATTTAACCCGAAATGCAAGTTTCGAGATTCCCTACTTCAAAAACAGGCATTTATATATAAAGTCTGCATGCGCGTGCCATAGCTTAACCTCCTAGAGCACCCGCCTCTGTAGCGTGGTGGTAGCACGCCTGCCTTACGTTCAAGAGGTCCCAAGCTTCGAATCTCGATCAGGGTGAGTTACCTGGATAAGGTTATCCCCGGGGTTTTCCCTTATCCTGAAAGACGAATGTTGAGTAACTCTAAGCTCCATGGACTCTGGGCTCATTTGAGTATCATTTCACCCATTCCATTCATTGTCCGATATGACTTTACGTTGGAGGACGTAAATTACACACACACACACACACACACACACACACACACACACACACACACACACACACACTTCAAACAACTCACCCTGACCGAGATTCGAACTAGAGACCTCTTGAACGTGAGGCAGCAAGCTACCATCTACGCGAGCTGGTACATCTACAGGGGCGGGCTATAACGATTTTGATTAAGATTTCATGTGTTTAAGATATTTGTATGGGAAATAAAATAATTATTAAAATTTTTTATTAAAATAATTTATTAAAATTATATAAATAATTTTCTGGGGATAACCTCATTATTTAGGATGATTTGTATACCAGGTAAACTGTGAGCAATAGACAAAATATTACAACACCTTACGTGTAGATCTCGTTAAAATAACAATTTGTGTCAAATATATTTTTTATGGAATGAACTATTTTCGAAATATTCCTTGTTATTGGTATGAATTTTGTTAAGTTTTTCAAATGGGAAATTGTTATTCTTCTCGTCACACACATACATACACACACACCTGATGTTTTATACAGAGACCAACTGTTGAAACTTCTATCACTTAAACCTTCTGTATTTCTCTCTACCCTTGTATCTACAATGAAATTTGTAATAAAATTATATTGATTAGTGTGAGGCAGACAGTACAATGGATATTTTAAGAATATTTTACTGAAGAATGTGTAACGAAAGCCATGGGAATATAAAACTTAAGATTTTTTTCGAATGTTTTCCAACATTTGTGTTCACGCTATAAGCAGAACGGTACCATAAAGTTGCCACGGCCTGTGTGGGTAGGCGCCTAAGTCTCACTTCACACTCTAGAAAATGTGTGACGTAGCCAAGTATTTCTGACACCAAAAGGACGGTTAAAATTGTGTTGTTTGCTCAGAGTGAGGGAAAAGGTTATAACTGGCTGACAACAGCAGCTTATTTACTGCATGTGTCATCCTCTTTTCTTTTTCCATGTGAGATATATTACGTTTATGTTTCCTTCAAATTCTTGGAACTGAAACTGACTTCTGCAAGACAGAAAAAGTAAACCTCTTAATCTTTCGCTTTCTATATTTTCATACCTGTAAATGTCGTAAATAATATAATAATGGGAATTTTTAAGTGAAACTAATATGTTGGTGTGACAGATACGAAAAAAATCTGGCACAGTTGTGTTCTTTATTATATAAACGTTGTTACGTGGTGTTAAAAGCTTTAATTTAAAGACATAACTGCATTAAGAACTACTACGTTCTTCATTTTAATGATTTGAACGGAGCAACATGGTGCAAACAAACAATTTAATGAGTAAATATACATTAATTTGTTTTCATTGCACTTTATAAGGAACATAAATTGTCTTTAGTGTAGTTTCAAGTTATTTCAGATAATTATGTAATATTAAGCAGATTTTCTAAGCAGAGTTTTATGTTAAAGAGGAAACAAAAACTGCAACATGTATTTTGAAGTATTCGCATCCGTACTTTGTTTCTTTAAATGGCATGTACAACTTGTTTGTACAACCTGTCACTTACAGGTTCATTATTTATAAGTTATTCATCATTTGATTCCTTAATACACACCTAACTTCAGTATCTTGTTTATGTCACGTAGACCAGCGATTTCTCTCCTGTTAAACTGACGATTAAAACTAATAAATAATAATGAATGTAGATCAACCTGAACACAATTCACTCATTGACAAGTTTATGTATTATTGAAAGAAACACAGGATCGATAATGACTGTTGTGTTGCAGAATGTAATTTGCTTCAAGAAACTCCACAGAAGCTCCAAATATTTCAATACTCATAACTGCATTTTATCTTAATGATATGTAAGGTTTATATATAAATTGTATCTTTTAAACTTTTCCAGATAGTAAAATTATTGGAATGTTTTGGAAGGAGTCCTCCAGGATTTAAATTTTGAAGAATTTAAAGTTTAATCTAGGAGAAGAGTAGTTTGAGGTACGAGGAATTGCCCTGAACATCTTCGTATCATGTTCTTGTAGGACTTTTTTTCATTACCTTCCTCATAAGGAAGACTACACCGTGACGTCTGTCGAGGAGCAGGGTACAGCCTGATATCCGGTATGAGGCTAAAGAAGTACAGTCCAGCAACGCAAAGAATGTCCCTGAAAGGTATGTGCTGTCTTACACAGTGGGACAAGGACAGCGAATGTGTGTGGCAGAGAGCGCCTGCTACACAAGGAGCAGACCGTTATAAGAACATGTGGCCTATTCACTCTATACACTAAAACCGAGAAGATTCATTCAAAAAAGTAGAAGTCGTCAGAATATTTTTGAATGGTCTGTAACAGTAATGACATGGGGTGTCATAAACCTGTCCAAGGAGGGTGTGGGAACCTTCGCTAACCTCCCCCCTGCATCTCAGGTGTCGGAGATTATCTTTCCTGTGGAGAATGATATGGAATTACGTTGTGATGGATTGCAGGATGGCAGAATATGGAGCAGCTAGTAGAATGAATGGTGAGAGAAACCGCAGAACCCAGAGAAAACCCCGCGCAGACGTCGCTGTATCCACCCACAATCGAACTGGTGAGAGACGAGTAGCCCAACCATTCTTAGAGGATATTGAACTTTGATATTTAACCGACTATTCATTTTAGGGTCATGCTATTTACACACATATGGAGCTTTTTAATGCTCTTTCTTTTCAATTCACGCAACCTCAAAACGCGCATTAAATTTAAGGTCTAAACCAATTAAAATGCCGAGAATGCGTCAAGTTATTCCCTTTATTTTTTATGGTTATTACTCTTAATAGTATCTGAAACAAGGGCGCTGGTATCATCAAAATAAGAAAGCCGGAAAAAATAAAGATAAGGAAAGAGTAATGCTAAGGAAGTTGTAAGCCATCATGATGATGGAGTAGGCCGTTAAACATCAAAAACACAGCTGGCCGTGCTGTATCTTCTTTATTGTTCTTTCGATATTACGACAGCTTTTAAGTTATGGGGTTTCGGCGTTGCATCATACAATTGCACAATATATTTGTTTATGCTTAGTTTCTGAACTGTTCCTCTGTGGATGTTTAATTCTTTATTTTCCAAATCTTCTGGATTAGTTTCTCTGAGAACTAAGAAAGCCCTGCTAGTGATAACTCAGAAGCGATCTATGAAGGTGTTCTATATCATTAATAAATGCACTCCTATCGGCGGGCGTTCTCCTTTGTAACACATCGCCTGCTGGTGTTAACTCGTAGATTGCTGGTCCTTTAGATGTTTAATCATTAAATCAAGCACATATTCCCTCTTTAATTCAAACTTCCAGACTTTGGGGAAGATGGGGAATCATCTAGGTGGGAGGAACCCCCCCCCAGCTGGAAATCGAACCCGGGACCCCTAGCAGGTAGGCAGGTGCTCTACCAACTGAGCTACGGCGCCAGCCAATTCTATGTCTTTACCGACTTTAATTCTGGAATCGTGTTTACCACATTATAGTGGCAATTTGGAACTCCCTATTAGGCCTTGCAGTAACTGTGCCACTAACACCATGCTTGGCAAAAGATCTACGATACATTTTATTTAACTGCTGTTAGAAATTGTTACGCAGATTGCATATTTCTGAGACTCGCTGTATGGAAATACTTTTGATCTACATAAAATTAAGTTTGCAATTATCTATAGTCCCTCATATGCAAGACCACGAGAAATGTTTACTTTCTTTTCAAATTGGAAGCGTACATAATATTAATATTTAAAATGAGAAAAATACATAAATTGATATAATATATTTAGTAGTACTAATTATTTAATTGACCCAATTGAGAAAACGCTTTCAACAAATACAGAGTTTGAATTTTAAACCATACATTTTGTTAATCACATAAAACAAACTAACTTCTCAAAATACAAGGGATGTGGAATAAACAATAATCATTACTTTTTACGGTCATAATTTTTCGCACTAAAATTCAATCTTATTATATTCTGTTAATGTGAAACAAACATGTCGTAGTAGTTTCATTGTTGGCATTCCTGGTTCCCGCCTGTGAGAACCACGCAAGTTCAGTCATGTTCAGTATCGCCTACCGCTGCAATGAGGTAACACGCGAGGGACAATATGCGGCTTTAAAATTCTGCTTTCGTCTCAGCAAATCTTCAGATAAAGCCTATACAATATTAAAGGAGGCCTATGGAGAGTCTGTTCTTTCCTACAGCACAGCTCAAAGGTGGTTTAAAATGTTTAAAGAGGGGAGACAATTTCAAACGATTGTGGACCCGGTGCTCCAGTTACTGCTCTTACGGAAGAAAATATCAACACTGCTGCTGCCATTGCGAGAGAGGATCGACGAATTACCTTAAGATCACTTTCTGAAATACTGAACATTTCATTGGGTGCCACCCACATGTTGGTGACAGAAACATTACACATGAGACGTGTTTGTGCGCGGAGGGCTACAAGACTGTTGATTCCCGAACAAAAGGACATTCGCATGCACGTCTGCATGCAGTTAAAGTTGATGCTAGAGGAAGATCCGGAGTTTCTCTCAAACGTAATCACTGCTGATGAAACTTGGCTACATCATTTTGATCCTGAGAGCAATCAGCAAAGCCCAGTGTGGAAAATCTCCTTCATCACCAACCCCCCTCCCAAAAAAAAAAAAAAAAAAAAAAAAAAAAAAAAAAAAAAAAAAAAAAAAAAGAGGTTGCTTCCGCTAGGAAAGTTATGGCCATTTCATTCTTTGATATTGGAATGGTTTATCAGCATGTTGTACCTGCACACACAACAGTAACTGCACAATACTACAGAGTCCTGAAAGCATTGCAAGTCCATATCAGTAGCAAAAGACCACATCTTCGTGAAGCAGGCTGTATGCTGCACCACGATAATGTGTGGCCGCATATTGCCAATGTTGTTGCTGAATATCTTGCACAAATCAACGTGAAGTGCATCCTTCACCCTCCCTATAGTCCGGATTTAGTCCCATGTGACTTTTTTCTATTCCCAAACTTGAAGAAACGCCTTCGTGGGAGGCATTATCCATTATCAAAAGCAGTAGTGAAGGCTGCGGAGGCGATTTTGAAGGATCTCTCAAAAATTGTATCCAGAATGTCTTTGAAGACTGGCAGAAACGCTGGGACAAGTGCATTGCATTCGGGGGAGACTATTTTGAGAAGGACCATCAAAATTATGATGAGTAAAGGTACGTTGTCAAAAAAAAAAAAAAAAAAAAGTTATGATCATTCTCTATTGAACAGCCGTCGTACTAATGATATTACATATTGAACTAACAAGGGAACTATCACTGTACGCATGCCGCTATGCACCTGATAATTTGATGGTACAGGAAGACCGCAAACTAAATGCAGGTGGTTTGCGCATGCGCGAGGAGAGCCTTCTCCCCTTCTCGCCATCCAAGAATCACGTGACTCGCACCCCTCCCTTTCTGCATACGAAAGAGCGCAAACCACACCAAACGCATCTATTTTAATGCTGTTTTGATTTTCAAATTTAACAGAAAATAATTAACTCCGACATGACCTCACAATCAATCAACAAATAGGTAGAATCATAGTTTCTTTAAACCCTCAGGAACAAAGCAGTGATTCGAAAGAAAATGCAAAGAGTGAATGTAACAGTGAATGTGAAAGCGAGTGAAACAGATGAACAGTGCAGCCCGCGCGATGGAGGAGAGACAACCTAAAATGACGGTGGAGGGGGACAGCTAGAGTTGGTAAGCCACGCCTCCAACTGCATTTTGTTCGCGATCTAGTTATATAATGCCATGTACACTAAAAGTGTGCTGCGGAGTAGAGCTGCAACGCCGAAAACTGAAGCCTGGAAAGTGACGCATGCAACCACTTACAAGTAGCTGCTGGACATCTCGTCAGCTCTGTAGGGGGTGTGGGGGACGGCGCTCCTTACCTGTGCCATGTGTAGATCGCTGCCCATCAGGGGTAAACAATCTCTGATGTACAATTCTCTGTTATTGTGCCTATATGTTCCTACTCATATTTTGATACTTCCAGCTATACTCCGCGCCCGAATTTTGGCATACATGCCCCACATAGGGCAGAGATAATGACATCAAAGTCTCAAGCGAATACAGGTATGAGTCGAGTGATAGCTCCCTTGTAAGACAGCAATATGTACACATATTCATAAGTATATTAAAATTTGATTCAATTTTCGCTTTTATGTGGAAACTTATTTAAGTTTCCATTAATACTAGTATAAAATTGCTTAATAAATTCAATAAGTTAAACTGCTCGCTTTAAGACCTAAAGTATGCCACACATTTGCTTCCGTCACTGTCTCAAAATGATTTTATAAACAGCTGTGTAATATTTTAATCCATTTGGCTTAAAATGTATACAAAGAACTTAACAATATATCAGAAGAACACAAATAAAGACTGTATAAGATTTTAGTTAATTGATGGAAATTAATCATTTCCTCACAACAGCCGTATATAGGCTAAGGTTTTCGATAGATAGAGTCAATAGTTAAGTGCAGAGGTTCTACTCCCATTAGTCCTGGACCCGTAGGACCAAGGACCCGGGCCTCCTTCAACCCTGGAGCGATGGATACTCCGGGGGTGTTTCCATGGGGAAATACCTTGAGCCTAAAAAGCCTCTACCTCGACTACTTCGTCAAGACGGGTGGAAGTGGATACAGCACTTACGCGCATCAACCCCGCAGGGAAGACTACCGAAAACCTCGGTGGGGCCGCCTGGTAATCTAGACACCTTCTACTAGCTCTGCAGGCTAGTACCCGGGACTTATTAGGCAACTTTCTACCCCCTCCGGGTGGCCGTAGCCTGGCCAGAGGTACCCAAATCCCCGTTGGTGTCGGGAAAACACTGCCCCCTCTAGTCCAACCCAAAATGAACTACTTCCCGCCGGGGGGGGGGGGCCTCGGCAGTTCGGCCCGAGGTTCCTCTAGTAACGTCAGAGGTACCACGAGTGCTAAGGGTCCGCAGCGCCCGCACCTAGATGGAGTCAACATGAAAAATTCAATGCCAAGAGCGGAATTTAAACCACAGATCTCCTGGTTTCCATCCAGTCGCTCTAACCCATTGAGCTACCATAGCCAACTTGCCGTCATGGCATTAAATTCTCCACTTGACTTGTATATTTCCGCAGTAAACCACTAGGGGCCCTCGCATTGGAGATAACCGTTTATGGCGACTTACTATCGTAAGTACTTGAGTCTCAGGCTTCATCATTTAACTCTTATTATTTTAGTTTTTTGATGGAAATTAATCATTCCCTCATACTAGCCGTATCTGGACTAAGTTTTCGATAGATAGTCAACATGAAAAATTCAGTGCCACGAGTTAAATGATGAAGCCTGGGACTTAAAAGTCGCCACAAACGGTGTATCTCGAATGCAAGAGCCCCTAGTGGTTTACCGGGGAAATATACGTGTCAAATGGAGAATTTAATGTCATGACGGCAAATTGGCCATGGTAGCTCAATTGGTAAGAGCGACTGAACGAAAACCAGGAGATCCGTGGCTCAAATCCCAGCCATGGCATTGAATTTTTCATGTTGACTCTATCAAAAACTGTTTAAGATGTTTACAATAGTGGCTAGTTTTTAGCAAACATTTCAAAACGTGCACTGATACGTCATGCAGGTTAAATGACTTGTGAAAGATTTAAACGTTTAGTGTTACCCCTTAAGACGAAGTATTCTTCGATTAATAATGATTCACAGAGAAAGACATAAGTGATCAAGATTAGCTTATCTTAGTAAGTGAGAATCATTATTCCAAAGTTGTAAATCCTGTTTTAATGCTCATCGTTCCACCTAAGAATAATGAATACATTTCACAATTCTTCCTATGCTTTTACAATAAACCATCAAGAGCTTGGCATTCTGGTATTCTTTCTCCAGTATTAACTTGTGCGTTAATTTTTTTAATATGTATATTCAATTTGAGTATTCGAGATTTTAGATTGCAGTAAAATCTCTTACCTAAATACAAAACAATATCTTTCAAAATCATTGCATACACATTGCATAAAAGAGACAGACGCAACATCCTCTGAAAATTACAGAAATAAACACACAACAGAATTAATTATAAAAGTGTCCCTTGTTTGATTGCTGATTAACTTGGCACTGTTTCTGTGTAATGGGAGGCAGTAAAATCTAGGATATTCATCCAGCTCTTTATATCCCTTGTAACATTTATGGTCCTATCACAGCACTACAAATTGCTGACACGTTTTAAACTCTTTTACGAGTAGTTTTATTTACACCGCGCTCAGGCAGGTATTTCAAAGCTCCAAACAAACCGAACATCCTGCGCAGACATCTCTTTCAAGCCTCGAAATTCTTCAGCAGCAGAAAGGGAATATATATTTAGTCTTCAGAGGAAATATTGCTACCACTGCTTGTAGGAACTAAACAGCTGTAACCTATGACTTCATTTTATCTACTTCAGTTTAGCTATACAAAAAGATATTTAAATTCTGAAGAAATCACAAATAGGACATAATTGAATAGTACATGCACAAGTACTGCACCTTCTTTTGTAACACCGAATATAGTTAAAACTGCACGTATAAGAGCTCGCAATTCGTGCAGATTTGGTCCAGAGGTGAGAGACTACGATTTATGAAACAGCGGACTACAATGAGCACGCTCCGCAACTGTATACATCTCCGTGTTAACTGATAGCGAACGCAGTTATCATAGTATCCTCCAGCCTATCCTTTCTGTCAGGTTTTCTTTTCCACGTTTTCCTCAATTTCATAACCACACGACAGGAAGATATCTTAAATTTAGTCCTGGTACTAAGCTTCCTTCCCTATTTTCTAGAAATGTTGTGCATTGATTTAATATTTACGTTATTGTAGCAAAAGTTTGTGACATGGATATGTTGAAGACAATGTGAATTTTTGCATACAGAGGTTAACATCAATAAGATATTTGACAAATAGTAATTTTCTTTATCTTATATTGCTGAGAAAAACTGAAGTGAAATAATCCCTTTATTGGCTCAATGGTAATTTATCTAGACTTATAGTATCACTTCAGAGCAATGATGTTCAAAAAGTATTTGTAAACACATAAAAAAGTATTATACACTTGGGTGTTCAGACTTTCCACTACAGTAATTGAGACAAATAAGGCGCGCGTGAGTCTTAAACGGTTCTTCCAGAATTAGCACTATTCCAACCTTCATATGATATATTAGCGTTGGTGCCTCTGCAGTCGAGAGGTGCCAAGTATAAAATGAGATTCTGGTTGATAAATGCGTACAGTCTGTACCGATGAGAGGTACTTCCACTCAGAGCTTCTGTTTAATGTTCAGATCGTTTTCCCGTTGTTTTGTAATATTATGTTCGTATTATTTGCATCCTTTAAGCCATTCTTTACCAATGACGTGCTCATGACCTCAAGCAATTCGTAAGAATCAGCGTTAAGTATGTAATTCAAGCACACAGAACTTTACAAAAAGGTTCAAAAGCAGTGAATAGCCTTTGGAAACTGACATCGTTATAGCTCTTTTTGGTATAGCAAAGAATTATGTATGCTTATTGACCTGCGCTCATGTTTTGAAATAAGTGTTAGTTGTTGTATATTAAGCTTCCGTAATTAAGATTTGCAGCTATCTCCAGAGACATTACTCGACGGAGCGTTGAGGCGTATTGACCTTTAGGTAACCAGCGCTGTGGTCATCTCTTATGGGGTCTAGAAGAGTGAAATATTAGTAAGTTGACGTACAGTAAGTTAGGAATCACAAATAGAGCGATTGGAAGCTGCGTGTGTCTATATGATATGTTTTCTCGCGCCTGCCGATGTATGACACATTGCTGTACAGAAGACTTAGTGTATATATACTCTGTTCAGTTATAATCATGTCTTCTAGACAGACAGACAGACTACAGACTACGAAAAGCATTCACATCATGTTAGCTAGCGTCTTGGAACAAAGATATGTCATTAAAATTTAACAGTTAGGATGACTTTTGGCTAAGGAGTATGACTTGCTTTGGAAAGCATTACCGTATGACCATTTTCTGAGGGTCAAAACGTTTTCGGGAACACAAGTTCCACCAAAGTGTACTTGAGAAAAATTTCTATGGATATTATTTCAAGGAAATTATAGTTTGCTTATTGCTGCAGTTTTTGTTTGTTTGGAGAAATCGGGATCTTTTGAGATTTCATGCATGAATTATTTTTTCATAGATGCTTCCTTAGAGAAGTATCATTGGCTCATTAGTGTGGTTTACAATGGAATCGGGGTATCTCAGTATTTTACACAAATTACCTGGTAGAGATTTCTAGGAATATTATTTTTGGGAAGAAATAATTTATTCATTCCGGGAGCTTTGGGATAAATCTAATTTTATTTGGTGCAGAGAAGTTTTTCTGTGAGGACACCATTTCTTCATTATGGTGTTTAGATAAATCAAGTTCTCTCAAGAGATTTTTGTGGATATTATTCCAGTGAAGTTGCCACTTGTTCAATGTCAAATTCTTGTGATATTTGGTGAAGTTCTTTGGAATAGATTTTAGTGGCAAAATAACGCTTTCAGTTGTCAAATCTGTTTTGTCACGGTTGGCGGAAGATACCCGGAAAGATTTCCATTCATAACTGCCCTTACCGTTTGCTTAATCACATTTTAAAGGTTACTGTCAATTAATTGGAAGAAGTTACGCAAATAAGGTTTCAATGAAAGCTCACTTAATTACCCAAGTACCCAGGTCTAAATTTGCGTTGATTCGGATGGATATAAAACAATTTTTCAAAAGAATCTGATTTTGCGGCTAAATTGTCCAGACCATGCAGAGAACAGTTACCAAGGGATCTGGGTGGCGCTAAGCAAACAAAACATGTCTTAAGATGCCCCTCAACGTCCCAAGTTTTTTTTTTTCAGACAAACCTTTCGGAAGCAGCTAAACAGAGAAGCCGGCTATAAAGCAAAGGAACATAAAGGTTAATGATTTTAGTCACATGTTGTGATAGTGAGAGCGGAAGAGGCGAGGCGTAGGGAAGCCGTGCCGTGCCCGTCTATAGCTACGCGCCTAACATTCCAACTTCCATGCACCCATTTCTGAGTCGTGAGCTTCTTTTTGGCAGCCGTTGAGGATGGAATATTGGTAGAGAACCGTGCCAGGATATGGCGCTACGTGTACCTGCTCTGCGTGAATGCATTTCCTACATCGCTTCTTGGCATAAATCATAGGAAGCGCGGGAGCACCTCGTGGGAGGAAGTGCGTATCTTTGATGTAGTGTCGTGCAGAAACCCGACGTGTGTGTGTGTACATTCTCCAGGATGAAAGCATTTACAAGAGGATGTTCTGTATGTACCTACACAGAGCTGATGCTCTTTTATTCATGGTGTCACGATTACTTTCATTTCCGATTTAAATAAACATTAGTTTGCATATAAAACAAGAGCATCTCAACTTAGAAGTTAAAAACCATCATTTCCTTCCACCCTTTAACTTGAAATTTGAAATGCTACCTCAATATCATCGATTGCTTACAGATGCCATTCATTTACATTCATATGTTTTAGCAACTTTCCATTGGAGTTGAACTACTTGGAAACAGAAACAAAAAAATCACTATCTGTTTGGTGGTTAGCAGGCTAAGCTTCAAATGCGGAGGTCCTGGCCATTTTACGCAATTTCAAGTAACTTAATATTATTTGTATTATATATAAACTTATTATAAAATGTGATATCTTGTTATCACATAAACATTTAGTAACATTAAACATACACGGATAAGAAAACACACATTCCTAATGTAAATATTTAGTTCTTGCATATTAACTTTGATTACCTACAATAGTCATTTTGGAACACAATTTTCTATCAATCTGGGTCATAACTGCGGGCCGGAGAGATGCGATACATGTTAGCTGGACAAAGAGTAAAATGACGTAAGATGTACAGCACGGCCATCAAATCTGAAAACGTCGTAAAACGAAAAACGGAACATAGTGCTCTACGAGCTAGTGAAGCATTGCCTGCAAGTGTATGCAGATGCAATGCCAAGGTGTAGTGTAAAGGGACTGTTTTGTTTCTTCTCGCAGTGTGGTGGTTGCCATGATCAGACTATATCTACCTGCAATTCTTTACATGCGCGAGCAATAGCAGTACAGTCCATGTGCAGTATACCTATGGGAAAACGCACACGCCTGCGGCCTTTAGTCATAACATTTTGTGCTTAAGACTAATCAAGGAAAAAGGAAAACTGCGAACCAAACCCCAGGAAAGATCTGGCATAAGTCGTGAAGTCTTAACCAGGGTGCAGAATTCGGATGCAATGGGCATGGTGTATTCACACTGTCCTCATGCAGACTATATGCAAACAAACGAGCAGCCGACCACAAACTCATGGAAACACGATTTCACGAGAAGAGAAACAAAGTTCCGGGTTTTTCATATAAATCTAACGGGTTGCACGGCACTTTGCCTGTGCGCGATTGAATGTACTACAACCCGCTTTGCTCCTACATAAACTCCGCGTGCAAAGCATGTGTAACACTCCCACGTTATACAGTCTGCTCACCACAAGAAGGCAAGAGAGGAATGAAGGGGAGGGGTGTTTAAACCGTTTATCTGCTCGGTTATTGGATCTATTTGCTAGGAAATGAGTGTATGAGAGTGCAAATGAGTCACCCATGTTTCCAGATCTAATTCACGTTGCAATAACTGCAGTGATAGGGATTATGTATTGGTGAGTTATATGACAACACTTGGGTATTTTAAACGAACCTGGCATCCTTGTCATACTCGGAAGGCAAGCACAAAAACAGTGTAGACAGCGTAAAATATTCCTCTATCTTGCCTTCTTGTGCTGGGCAGACAGTAGAAGACACTGGAAATGTCGTTCACCTCGGCTAAACAAGCATTATGTCGGCAGAACACTTCTGATTCACATGATTAAGTTGGGCCATTGCAATGCTTCCGATTTCATTTCTAATATATTGTTTCACTTCTTCCAATGCATGAGGATTTGTCTCGTAAACTTGTCTTTCAGGTTATCTCACACACTGCTACATCGGGGAAATGAGGTCCATACACTAGCTCTAATCACGATCTTCAAACACTTCCACTCATATGCTTCCTATTCTTTATGATAAAATGGGGTCAAAATATATTTCGGTACCTCTCTGCATTTATAGTCTGCTAGTAGAGTATTGGACCGATCATGCATCAAGTGCTAACTCCAACTTTCCGATCATAATGGGGGATTTCTTGAACGCGATGTGAATTTTCAGAAGTCCAGTACAGACTTTTGTGAGTGTTGACACGACCACTGATGTGGAACCAAACCTCATCTGAAAAGAACAGAAGCTGTGGATCAATTAAACCATTTACAATACTGCCGAGTGGAGTGCACACCGCTAGCCCCGAACACAATGTCAGCCGGTAGTAGCGGAATCCAGCAAGTTCGCGGGAGAGGCGAAACTCCATGTGTTCCGTTAGGTTTTAAATGAAGAACCCTACATTTGCACAATTCTACTACATCTATACTTGCCTGATCAAATGAGATAATATTCTCCTACTCTAGTACACAAAACATTTCTGAAAACCGTGTATTGGTACTTTATGTAAAGTATATTCTACACCTCAGTTCCAGTTCAGAGTATATGCAGTGCAAACAATTGAATTCCACCAATGCAAGGTTTATTTTCTGTTTCCGAAACTTCACATCAACAATTTTGCTTCATTGTCACTAAATTTAATGTATATACAAAGCCGCCATCTTCGTGCTGTCCCAACCAGAGCCATTACCTCCGTGAGGGTCATTAATCATGTCATCAAATACGTGCCCCGGACAGTATGACAACCCGTTATGAAAAATGAACGATACAGGAGCAGTTACACATATTGCGGTGCCTCCAATCCCACAGAGATTGAACCTCTGCAATGTGTACGCGTGTATGCTTTCCTATAGGGGAAAACTGTAGCAACAGAAACCTAGCTTCACAAACGTAATCAGTTGTTTGCTAGGAAGTTTTAGTAGATAATTTATTTTAGTTATTCCTTCGTTGTAAGTATTAAGTAGTAAATCAAGAAAGTTTCTATATATTTGTGGAGTAACAGCTCGTACTTTGAAAAGAAAAGCACGAATGGACACAAATCTAAAATTTTATAAGACTGTTCAGGCTTTGCTATATGGTTTGTTAACATAGTCTATTAAAGCCAAATAGAACTGACCAAAGTGAAATATCTCCGAGTAAAAGGATGCACAAGACAAAAATCATGTTAGAAAAGCAGAAATCAGGAACGAATTAAATATATTTTCGTTAAAAGAAAAGATACAAATAAATAGAGAAAAATAGAAAAGCCATTTGGAAAGAATGGATAACTCTGGCATTCCATTACAGCCATACAGATATAAAGCTTCTGGTCATAGAAAAATATGAAGACCAATAAAAGGATGGAAAGAAACACGAGGCCAAACAAGAGAATTTTCCTAAATCATGGGGAATAGGTGATAGTATTTTTAGCAATAAACAAAATAGCAACTTATCTGGAGAAATATATTGTGACGTAGCTACATGCCAAGCACATACAATGTGACTAGTGATCCCAGACGTTCCGGTTTTACCGGGACAGTCCCAGATTTTAGCCTTTTTTGTTCAATTGCCCCGGTGTCCTGAAAAGCTTTACCCGGGACGCTAAATGTCCCGTTTTTTTTTAGAGGTTGATTAGTACTAAATATTTTTGCATCTTAAATATACGAAATTTGCACTTGCATTCCTTGTCATGGAGAAATATGTTTTTCACATAATCAGTTAAATATCAAAAGGGAAATATTTCGCTATTTGATTATGTTGGTACCGAAGCGTATGTTTACAATCGGCGGAAGTTGTGTTCTAGTTTCTACAGACGACTCGGATTGGCTTATATCTCATTCTATGTGCGTGTTTCCAAGGATAATAAAGATTCGGTTGAATTTGTTTCTGCTGTAACTGTGAAGTATATTAAGATGTCTTAGTGAAAGTTTATATTTAGTGATTCTTTTAAAGAGCAATTTCCATTTTTGAAGGAGAGTAGTATTGATAGTACTGGATCTGGATCTGAAGTGGAGTGTAATTTCTACCACAGCGTGTTTAGCGTTAGCCATGGAGGGAAATCTGATATAATGGATCGTGTTCAACACAGTAACCTTCAGTTAATGGTACTGTGCTAATATCTGCATTAATTCATTATTTTACCCTATTTGTATATGTAACAGGGGTTTCAGTTTTTCGATAACATAATGTCGAAGTGCCCGGTTTTTTCATTTCAGAATATGGGATCCCTAAATGTGACTAGAAATAATTTATTAATCTAGTTACATATGATTTTAAAGTTTAAATAAGTTGGTAACTATGACAGATAAATGAATGCGCGAGATATTACAAGCAAGGTCAATGTTTGCCATTGTAAAAATAGAGCAACGGAATGCTGAACATCGTGATTTTGTGGTGGAAACCTTTATTTAAAAATGTTGACTTGGTTGTCATGATGATATGGTCCTGTTAATAACAGATGCTGCTCATTTTTAATTAAATGATATGATAAACAAAATAAAATTTGCGCTATTGAACTTTTTCAAATATACAACAACTATTTATGCGCCCTCTTCATAGTCTGGAGTGGCTCTGCGAGTTTTGGAATCATAGGTCCTTATTTTTTTTTGAAGAGAACGATAGAGCTGTAACAGTGATCGATATGTAGAGACGTTACATTATCGTCGAATCGATTTCAACACCATCTAGTTTCCACTAGATGGGGCTACGGCCCATACTGCCAACGTGTACATTTCAATGTCTAAAGAAATGTTTCCAGACAAAGTGATTTCAAGAAGAGGAGACATTCCGTGGCCCGCATGTTCTCCAGATCTGTCAGTACGTGACTACTTCCTTTGGGGCTACCTCAAATCTCAAGTGTACATTGGAAAACCGAGAACTTTAATGAGTTCAAGGAGGCCATAAGGAGGAAATTACAGTCGTACCAAATGACATGTAATCAGTGATACAGAATCTCCATCATAGGCAGCAACAACGTACACTAAGTAATGGAGGCCATTATTATTTACAAAATAAGGTCACGTCCTCAAATGGCATTCAGTGCCCAATTGGAAGGTTATAGGATTAAAATCTGAATTTGAGTATTCTACTATTTATTTTATTTTAAAAAGCATTAGGTTCCCGTGGTCCAACTGTATTATACACATATATGACAAGACATACACAAATGACAAATGAGTATACCAAATTGGAAATAAATACAGATCAAGATCAAGAATGCAATGGATAGAAAGAAGAGAATTTGAAGTTAGAACAGTGCAGCAGGTCTAAATGTGCAATACATTAATGATAATTTTATATTATTCTTAAATATGAGAGTTGTTAAAAAAACTAATAAACTAGGGGTAGGAGTTTTAAAGGAGGATATCAATTGAATGTTTGAGAAGTAATGAAGTGCTCAGTCATTCTGAATTCATTTGTTCCATTACAAAGAAATACTCGTACATCAACAAAACTGCTAATGTGTCCACGTGTTGTACTCATTGTCTTCCTCTCATTATGCACATCCCAAACATGTTCTTTCGAGTGCGCCAGGATGGCAATATTTCCTCTTAAAGCTGGAGACGTTTGTTACATCGTGGGAACTGTAAATACTGTAGCCTTTTGCTGGCAAGTGTGCTACTGGCGAAGTCTTTAGGAATACCGTTCCAGGCGACTGCTCTCGGCTCCATTACCAGAGTTCTTGTGGTGATGATGGAGATAGCATCTTTTCTTTCGCTGCTGCAAGTACCTCTAGCTCACTTGCAAAATGTTCAGCCGAGCAATGTCATCCATTGACCTTAACTTGCAGACAATCACGTGATCTGCCTCAAAGATTTATGTACATTCCTTAAGGCCTTTGTAAGATCGGAAGAAAAATACCATAGTGTTCCTGCAATGCAACTACATTGTTAGGTACCATCACTACCAGAGGAAATAGCTAATGGATTTACTTATCTCACCAAAGTGCTGTAAAGATTAACAAGGTTATAAGAAGAGTTAAGAGTATTTTAAAGGTATGCAAATTCTACTCCTGCTGTTCTGTAAACACGAGTTTGCAATTTTCAAGTGTTGAGTATTTGCGACACATTAATGAATATTTACAAATGTCTTAACACCACTAATTAGAACAGATAGTTGTACTCATATTAATTTCTCTATCCACGCATCCACAACTATACTTACAAATACTTTCTTGCAGTAAAAGAGAAATAAAAACAAGAAATTAACGTAGGCAATAGTCAACGCTTAAGAGCTGATCAATATGTGATGACTTTGAAATTTCATTCTCTTTAAATG